>QTSX02000764.1:0-427426 GCA_014839935.2 Entomophthora muscae | reverse complement strand
AGGGGTTGGTCATATGCATAGTACATTTGGTTCAGCCATGGAGTGGATTTTCATATTGTGAAGTATTGTGGCGGTTTACCATTCTTGGTATACCGAACGGTATATTGAAGGCATCAAATTGGTTGATGGCTGGATTTTTTAAGTAGGTTGGCGGTACCTTCATGTTGAACAGTATATTAGAAGGGCATCAAATTGGTTGATGGCTGGATTTTAAGTAGGTTGGCGGTAGCCAGAATGCTTGTACATCCAGACCCTCAACAGCTGTTTGTTTTATGTAGATAGGTTTGGCTGGAATTCTTCAGATAAAGATTCCTAGAAACTGGATATATATGTTCAATAAAAGAACAGAAGGCAAGATTGGCTGAATCAATCTTGGAAACTAGGAGTCTCAAAAACAATTTAATTAACCAGGAAGATTGATTAAAAAATACATGGGAATATAATTAATGAGTATTTAATTATATTGGTTAATTGCCTTGACTGTGTCAAGAAGTTTGGTTACGGTTAATCAAAATTAAACCCCTGAATTCTGGGTTAAAAGTGTTGTTTCAGAAAATTCATTGGGTTAGAAGATCTGCTGCACTGCCTAATTGATTTTTGAAGTGCCAAGGCACCACCCAGTGAATTTTTCAGGCGCTGGGGCACTGCCTGGGAAAGTTCCTGGGCACCGCAGTGGCACCTGGTTTGAGTTTTGAAGTGTTTTAATGAGTTTTAAGGCAAAAAACCATTAAATGTGAAGATAACTAAATAAAGGAAAGGATGTCTAGGAATTCAGGTTTGATCAGCTGGTTCCCAGTTGGAACATTGATAGCTGAGTTTTGGAATGTGATATTCCACATGGATTTGGCACCAGGAGCTGGGAAAGCTCCTTGCCAAATTGGTATATTGAGATGAATGGTGTCAGGTGACTCTTTCTCATTTTAGGTCAATTCTCATAGGTTGAGAATTACAGGGGATCTTTTAGGTAAAGATCTAGGTCTGGATGACTTGAATGTCATAGACCATGTGATAGAAATCAGGTTGATTCAGGAACTGGAGGGGTTTTCAGCTGAATATGCCCCAAATGGTATATAAGCAAAAACAGCTAAACTTTAATAAATATACATATTGTTGATTTTGACAATTTCCCCTCAATTACTTTTTATTATCATGTCTTCTTTATTATCTTTCAAAAGGGAAAATTTGGAGTACTTTGCGTGGAAACAGCAGAAGCCAAAAAAGAAGTTCCTACAAGTTCTCTCAAGGAAGCTTAGGCAAGTCTGGAGGTTGCCAAGACTGTGCCTGAGGAAGCTTTGGTGGAAGTAAAAGCGGCATTCAAAGAATTGTATTCCAATTACTTTGCCAAATAAGGGACTCCTGCTCAAGGAAAAAGAATCTATGTGTGGGATTCTTGGAACCTGTTGGTTGGATTTGACAAAAATTTACAACAATTGAAAGCAATGGCCAATTGTGAAATTGAGGCTTTAAGAGCAAGGGAGGAAAAGAGTGTTGAGATCATGGCTCGTTGGCAGGATGACAATAAAGTGTTGTCCCATAAAATTGCCTCCCTGGAGGCAAAGCTCCTTTAAGCTTTGTCACAGGAAGGTAACAGCAATAAGATTCAAAGGCAAGATAATGGTAAGTTTGACTGGTTGGACCTGGATCCGTCACACCAACACAGATGGGGATAAACTTGTCTTTATTTGGGGGAAATGATTCTACGTAAATAGTAGACTGAGAATGTAGATCATTCACTAGATAGGCAGTGTGGCTGATGAGGCCATATGAGCTGAACTTGTACCAGGATCAGAAGCATGTAGGTAGCACAATCCAGAATGGGTGGACATTGATGCCAACCCATTTAAGTAAGGAGAACAACTGTTGGATTTGAAAGCAAAACCAATCAAGTTGTTGTGGGTATCAAGATTTGAAGGCCATATTAAAAGAGCATTGACAGTGCAATTTACGACACATGCACTTGATTTCTGTTTATTGATTGATATTGTTTTGTGATTTTATAGGATTGATATGTGTCTGTTACTTTATTATGAAGTTTGTATTATTATATGTTTTTGTATACGTTATTTTGGTGGGCCTATATTTTACTGCTTATATTATTCATTTGACATTACACATTGTACATGTTAGTAGGATTTACACTTATAAATTGCTTTGAAGTCTTATACCTTATTATTTTTTATTGTGTGGCTATTATTTGTATTTGGTTGACTTTGGTATGTTTATCTCAGCTGGTTTGACTAGTGCAGTAATATAATAATGAATTACTGGTGCAGAGTACAATTCAGTTGTAAGGAAGCTGGGCAGCTAAACAAAGGGTGTGAAGAGTTTACGTGGTAAAATACAGTATAAATAATCATCATACTTATTTTTTAAGGTATTTTATTACTTAACTAAGGGCATCGACAATGGTTGGTCTATTTGACTACTAGAAGACTATAGATTTATAAACTGGACAAAGATTTTGAGACCCCACCTGGTGTATTCTTATTGTTGTAGTGATTGGCTTCCAGAGGACTATTGTATTCATCAATGCTTTTTCTGGTGATTTTTAAAATCTTCAAGATGGCCATTGGAAGTTTTGGGTCGGATTTTGGCGGTAGGTTTATGACTTGCCGTTTGGATCACATGTGGTTTTCATTGGTTCTTTTGATTAAAATCCGAATGGAAATCCGAATGGCGGCGAAATGATCGAGATTTTTGTAGCGTGTCTCGGGATAACTATAAATGAAATGGGATGGCGTGCTGGTTGAATCAAGACAAAACTTGTCTCTCTTGTTGCATCCATCATAGTGATAAATCAAGGGGATTATTTAGTAAAGGTATAATTTAATCCGAAATTTGATATCTTTTGTTGACAATTATAAATAATCTGGATCGACCAAGGGAGATGTTTGATTGGCCAACCTTGGAATGTGATCGGTATAAAGGCTAGCTTCAGATCCCATACAAGTTAAGATGAAATTTATTTACTTGGTTGCTTCAGCAGTCACTTCCATCAAGTAAGTTTCCTATCAAGCCAGGCTAATCACCAGCAATATTCGATGCACGTTTGATTATCGTCCTCGTGACCAGGCCAATCGGTAAACCGTAAATAAACGCATACTGACGTCTAGAAACTTGAACTGCTTCGCCAAACCACCTATTGAAGTCCACATGCGACCAGCAAAGCCCACCAGCGTCATCTACTTCTACGACTCTGGCCTGATGCAGTGCCGAAAGAGAGCTCTCTACTACTCCCCCACCGCCTGCATCCCCTTCCCAACCATGGAGGATTGCGTTGAGGCTTGCGTTGACCAAACCTCCCCAAACTTTAGTGAGTACTGGGGTTGGCTTCGATTCTAAATAAACCTTCTTATAACTCACTTATTCTTCTTGCGTTACCAAAGCATTAACCAGTTTAGCAAACACTAATCAAATGATATTTACTCAACTATACTCTAATTTAAGTTAGCTCACGGATCATTCCAATTTAAGGTTGTATCCGAGCCATAAACAAATCCGCGTCTAACAACTTTGCTTCCCACCACTCTGCAAAAGACGCCTGCCAAACTCCACTTACACGCCCACCGTGTGAATCAACCAATACCCCTATTTACGCAACAAACTCCACAATTAACCCCCTTTATACCTTATCACATCTAATATTCTATTAACAACCTATTCAACTACCCCATATTTAAATACTTATGTTGCAACCGAGTTTCCAGACTTGCCTTCTAATGTATCTTACGATACACAGGGGCACTTGATGAGTTGCCCCTTGACAGATCTAATGACATGGATTAATCTGATGGCAATATTGAATGGTGGGTACTTCATCCTAATTAGAAATATTACCAATTTGACTTGCTGATCCCTGCACAAGTTATTCCTTGGCTTCAACCCTTACATGGAACTTCCCACTATGCTACCCCCTTGTGGCCTTGTGGCTTTCTCCATATGGTATATTAATCACAATATTCTACAATAAACAATACCTTATTCTTATCATTATGTCCTTTCTATTGGACTGTTGTCTTCCCCAAATCCAAATACTGAATCCTCATTGGTTCAGTTGCAACACTTAACTGAACCACCACTTCTTATCTCTACTACCCCAGCCATGAAAACCCATCCAAAATCAATTTAGATCTTCAACCACGCCATATCTAGTCAACTACCCCATATTGATCCATCCCTACATCCAATCCCTTCAAAATCCTTATAAACTATAAGCCCATAAAATATATCAACTACAGCAAAGGATCCCACCTTTCTCTAAGATAATCCAACCCTCACCCATCTGATGGATCAGCATAAAAAACTCTACCAAAGAACCCAAATGCTCCATACTGTGATAAGCAAAGAAACAATATCATCACTCAACTTCCCCATACATCCAATCCTGTAAATAGATCACAGGGCAACTTTTATGCTGTACCTTAGGGCCACCATATTAACCAATAGCTGAGCCATTTATCATTACAATGATCTTCCAAGAGGGAGTAATCTAAATATGCTCTACCCTCTTCCCCTAGGGTATTAGAATTCAAACCCTTTGATAATTTCTTAAGGGTATCCAGGAGATGTACTTGATATTGATCCAGTTTGGCTTTGGATACTAATAGGTGGGAGTCTATTTATGCATATCTTACCTTGCATAGCCATAGTTATCTGCAATGCCTCATCTGGATTCCTGTTTGGTCTCCAATTCCTCTGCTGAGTTATTTTCTGTCATTTCCAACTCCCAAACATTCATGGATCTTCTTAGTCCAGGTTCCAACCTGTATCAGTTATGGCCTGCTACCCAACCCCTCATCTCCCATTTAGAATCTCTCCACCTAGCATGGTATGCTTTCTCTTCTAACTCTCTCTCTCTGTTATCATGGTCTTCCTTCCATGGCATCTTATGCTTATTGATTTCCTTCCCTTAAACCTCTCTTAGGGAGCCATGAATGTGATCCTGTGCTTCTTCTAGCAACGGTTAGCTTGAGCTCATGAACTATCCTGTACATAACCTCACTCTTGTTATTATTTATCCGCATTTTCAAACCACCAATAGATTTGATATAATTCCTCTCCAGAGGAGAGGTTTAACTTCACTTCTGCCACTTTGAGCTGTACCTGAATAAAGCTATCCAGTTCACCAAACTAACCAGCTGAACCAGATCTGATACCAGGGCTTGGTTGTAAAGAGATATCTTTTTTGGGAGGATATCTGCTGACCCAGATCTGTTCAGGGGTCTGAATATCCTTATATGATTTCTAAAACTTACATTGGGACCCTGGAACGGGTTGGGAATGTTTACCAGCCAGACAAAGATCATTGGGCAATGATGGTACCCGGGCTTGCAAGTACAGGTATAGACAACCTCTCAGTACTTGAGATGGTCTGGAAGCACCTGAAGCAATCCATGCAGGAGCAAAGTTCAGTTCTGGATTGGAGTTCTGGTGACTTGGGTACTGCTAGGCAGCATGGAGACCCCATAAATTAATTTTAACTTTAGTGTGACAGCAGCTTTATTCTTACCTCCAAACGTATCTCTCTTGAGTAGGGTTTATGTATCCATCAGGTTTATGGCAGCTGCTATAAATTTTTCTAGGTGTGCACCCTTTAGCAGCTTGGTAAATCTCCCCTACCCTGACAGTGATACCTCTAACCCAGTTGGCTGGCAATGATTGAGGGGGTATGGATGAGCCTTGACAGCTTTCTTATCTGATACTTGGTTTCCTCAGGGAGTTGGATCACCCAGGAAGGTTGGCTTGACTTATTAACCCAGGATCATGGTTGATGGGAAGTTGATTGTAGAGTTAATGGTGGCTTGTCTGGGTCAAGATTGAGACTAACTGATCAGCTCCAGGTATGGTTGGCATGATGTCCCTAATGGGGCCAGAGTTGACTAAGATGCTTCAGGTTTGGGTATGGATTCCTTTGTAAAATTGATCACCTAGCTCCCAGCTAGAACCCTGAAAGTCTTGGATCTGTAATCCAGGCATTCCATAGGGGTTTACAAGAGGAGGCTTATAATACTTCAAGCCATGTCAGGTACATCCACATGTAAGGAACCAGGTGATTCTGGAAGGTAACCCAGTAGATTCTTGGGGTTTTTATCTTAAGTTTTTTATCATAGTACAATACAGATTGAATAATGGTGGCCTCACTAGTCACAAGGTGGAAATATAGAATGTACCCCATAGAGATTATGGGTTTCTGTCCCAGCATACACCAAACCTTAGAAAGTTAACCCATTGCTTCAACAAATAAAACCCTCCCAGCTACTTTTCTTCCCCCCAAAGCTACTGCAAAGCGTTATGACCTCTGGTTTTAACTGGGATAGGTCCAAGCTTGACTTAATCAAGATAAAGTAGCAGCATTTCAAAACAAGGCCCTCAAGATGACTCTGGGAAGCCTGGGGGAGATCTGAGCTGGCTAAACCCTATCCCAAAGGACACTGAGCAAGGTTGAATGGGCTGACTGTGAGATACTCAAGGGCTGGTTTAACAAGGAGGGTACATCATCCCAGAGGGTCTTATTTTCTCCTGGGACACTTACAGCCTACTGCTAGGAACAGGTGGTGTTTTTCATTGGCAATCTACCACCAGGATGGAATGACTGTAATTGCAGTAAGAGTAAATCAGGTAAATGCTAAAGGCTTGTATAAAGATAATAAGTTTCTAAGGGATGCCATATTAGGGTTAATCTTCAGGGTCACTCTCTTGTTACCAAAAGTTTACTGAAGCTCATACCCAGGACTCCCTGATAGTTCAAGAGCTAAAATGGGAGAAGGAAGGTAAGCATGAAACACCCACACCCTTTACAGAAGGGTTTCTGGCTGGAAGCTTGCTGGGTGCTTTAACTAGGGATACACCCCTTCCTTTAACTCTGGAATTTTTCTGTAGTAAATAGGGGCTGCTTATTGTGTGCAATATACCATGCTTAGAATTTAGGTGCTATTGTCTTCTGAGCTAACCTCTTCTTCTCTGTGTTTGATTAGAAGCTCAGCTTTACCAATCTTGGCAACTATTTCCTTGCTGATGGATCATCTTGGACATTGCCTTTGGGTTCTTGTATGGATTTTGCAGCAAGCCATCTAGTTTTATAGCTAGCTGCTGTGATGGGGTAGTTTTTCTCTCTTGCCACTGGGTATAGGTCTTGCAAAGCTCAATGATCATACTCTGACTAGTTGGGTCAGGGATATTGAGATTGCTTACCTGGGTGGTACTTTGGAGCAGGGTTATTGTTCACACATCTCACGCTGGTTGAGGAACTATTCCATGCCCTTTCAATATCTTTGATCCCAAGCTGTAGTGGAATTAACTGTATATATGAAAAGGTTAGGATTCAGCTTTTGATGTCACTATTGACAATAAGCCCCCCATGGGGATCAACCTGGTATCTTATCATCAGGAAAGAGCAAGAGCAAACGCTGGCGTGATACCAGGCAAAGATTCTATTGGCAACTTTAACACCACACTCTTGGGCTTAACCCCCAACTATGGGTTGCCTAATTGGTCCCCATGACCCCTAGACTTATGAAAATTCATTGAACTGCTCCTGGGAGAGGCCATAGGCTGCCCCTACAATGAGAAAGCATCTTTTCAAATATGGAGCACCTCAGAGATGCAGCCCAACCAAAAATAATAGCTCAGACCCCATGGAAGCATTGGCGCAGAAGAATAGCCTTTCTGTGAGTCTAAAGATAACACAGACTATGCTGACCTGTTATGGACTACCCCAAGGAGCCCAGAAAGAACAGATAATCAATCAGTATATTTAGAGCCAAGACCTTATGACAAGCTGCTAATGAAGCAGAAACCCAAGATAATCTATCCATAAGCCAAGCAACTATCCATGATGCCAAGAATAGAGCTTACCAGCTAGTCAACCTATAGAATAAGAGCTAAGGAGCTAAACATATCCCCCAGGTGATCCTAGTATAGTGGCTTGTGGATCAAAGTTGGGAACTGACCGGTATATAAACTATTACTCCCAAAGGACATGATTATTGGCATCCTGAACAGATAAAGGGATTGTTATGGATCTTTAGTTCCCTAATTTTACCCTATTTCATCCTTGTTATCCTCCATTTCCATCTATCTGTTTACCAGCCTAGTCTTGGGGCAGAGAACTGTTTCACCTAAGACTAAGATAGGGACTTCCCAGACTACTATCACCCACCTTGAATGCTTTTGAGTACTTTTCAATTTTTACCAAGAGTCCCCCAAACCCTAATTGCAGGCAGTAGTTTCTTGATGATCTTTTCTGTTATGTCTGCCCCATAAGTATAGGAGGACCATATCACATTGTATTGGACAACCAAGTGATTGCTACTAATCCCCTCATTTTCAAGGATAAATACAACAACCCCAATTCCTACCTTGCCCCTATGAAGCCTCCCCCACTCCAAAGCTCTATTTGTGGTCTCCTGCTGATCACAATTCACCTTTTTGAAGAAATCAACTCCTTGGGAATTCTTTATCTAGCACTCCCTGGTCTACTTGGTTAAACTTTGCCATCCCCTGGACCATGGTCTGTATCCAGAAAGGTACATCCCTACCTAGTTGATTTAGGTCTGACTATCTGATATACTGTAAATTTTCTTGACCCTGCTTCTCATGCTACCAGATACTCCAAGGAACCATGGTATCCTGAGGGTGGCCATCCAACCCTTCTTAAGCTATGAATCTGGATTTTGGCAATAGATCTAGGTTGAAAAGTTATCATGAGTGTTTATAATACTTGTTATCTATCCTGCCAGCTAACTGGGCTGTTAGAAAGCCATTGATTTATAGTGAAAGGTCACTCTGGGATTTTTAAAGAGTTTTTAATTGGCTCCAGTTGGATTCTCACTACTGGACCCATACAGTCAGTTTTACTATAGTTGCTGCTTGGCCACCAGAAGAAAATTATTAGGGAGCATTTACAGCTTTTACTGTTTGTTTAATAAGTCTCTGTGGTACTTTAGGATCTATCATTTTTCTAGGCTGGCAGTATTCAAGGTACTGCAATGCCTCTTAAGAAAATATCATGTAGGTACATTAGGGATTTTTAACAGGTGTTTGTTCTTAGGGGCCTTATATTTATAATATGTTGTTTTTTATATGGGAATCCTTCTTGGAGACTCCCCATAATTAACATGGACCAATTTAGATCTTTGCCGCTGATGTAGAGTAGGTGTTTGTGGTAAAGCCTGCATAGGGTGTCTGCTGTAAGTAACTCTTTTCTGGTTTATACTTGATATCATTGGTCACCTTTTGATAAGGCACATCCATCCATCCTGTCTTCTTGAGAGATGCTGTTGTGTTTTAAGGAACACTGGTGACTTATGGCTGGTTATCACTGCAAATATTTATGTGCCTTCCAGATAACAAGGCTATTTAACTAGATCATGAACAATTGTTCCTGATTCTTTGTTGTGGATGGGTTATCTTTTTTAACCAACTGACAATCTCTCTGACTTGATCATCAGGGAGAAACTATTGACGTTTTTCTGTATTCTGAGTACCCTACCAATATCATAGTCAGAGGCGTAAGTTGCTGGCTTGTAGATTTCATCTTGTTTTAAGTATTTTAGAATTGGGGTGGTTAGCATATGTCCCTTTATTTCCATTAACTGTTAACTTATAAGCGGCTTCAAAAATAAAGCTGGTGATTTTCCAGTGGTTTCAGGTATTGGGTTATTGAGTTTATACTTCTGGGAAGTATAATAAACAAGATAAGGGGAAGATTTAAGAAGAGAATGATACTTTATTAGATATGAATATAGAAGAATATATAGTATCATTTCAAGCCACATGCCATCCATGTACATCATGGGGGTCATGGGGCTTATCTAAGTAATGTTCCTCTTGGGTCATAAGTCTTATTCAAGTTGTGTTCCATTTAGTATCTGGATTGGGTGATCCCTGTCATAGATGGTTGAATGATAATGGTGCTACCAGTTTACTGGCTGGCCAGTGAACCATTTGGTGAGCCATTTGGTGATCTACTTGGGGCGTTAATTCCCCAATATGGAGTAATCAAAGATGTTGCAACAGGGTATTTAATTCTCCCCAGCCTGTGATTGTTATTCTGGCATAGTCAATTGTTCCCAAAAACGCTGGAACTTCACTTTTGCTCTTAAGTGTTTGGATGTTAGTTATGGCTTTCACTCTATCAGTATCAGGGTTCACTCTCTTCTTTCTGATAATATCTCCTAGGAACATTGGTTTGTTGGAGAAAACTCATATTTGAATAGTTTTTCAATCAGTTGATTGTACTGGAGGATAGGGAGTATAGTACAAACATCTTTATGGTGTTTTTTATTAGGATGCTTTAACTGTTATGTATTAGCAGAGTTACAAGGGGGAAAAGATTGGAAACTAGGCAATATCTTTATTGGGTTGTGAGACTATATAGTATTAATGAATTATTAAAGGGAACAAGGTTGAGATAATAACTCAACTGGATTGTGTAGGGGGATGGCTTGATCCTTTTAATGAGTCAAGCGCTAAATTGAGTTAAGTTTTGAGTTAAATTGTCAATAGTTCTTGTTGCCTTGTTTAAGAGTTTGAGTTGAATTCTTTATTTGGCTTTGAGTGATATGAAAGTTGGTTCTAGTGGCACAGGGTCTTTTGTGTGTAACTTTTCTGGGGGTTGACCCCTGCTGCTTTGATACTCCCCTCAGCTGGGGGTTGGCTTCCTCCACTGATAATTCTGTGGGGAGGTTGTCTGGAGCTCAGGCTTCATATTCCACCAATTGATGTTATGTTGCTGAAAACATGGTCTAAGCTGTTTGTGATGCCAGATTTTGTCCTAGTTCCCCTTGCTCAAGCCTTGTACCAGTTAACTATTGTTGTTATTTACCTTTGGGACAATGGTGAGGCCTATTTTTTGTGTTGTAATTTGATCTTGTCTGTGTTCATCACCCAGAACTTTTCTTCAACCTCTTTTCTGTCTTTAGTGGAACAAACTTATCTTGTAGTATTTTTCTTCTCTTATTGGTTGATTGACATTGGCTTGGAGTATTTGAGGGTTGGATCTGGGTGGAACTTGTTTGGGCATTACTAACTTGGGCCCTGTCAGGGATTGAACTATATTTAGCTTTGTGCCGTAAACTAGTTTAAATGGACTCTTCCCAGTAGATCTGTTTATTTGAGTTTGGAATACAAGGAGGGCAGTTGGTAGTTTCTTGGGCCAGTCTTCAGATGCCCTGGCTTTGAGTTTGGTGAGGTCTTGCGCTAAGCTACCATTCAAATGCTCCACTCTACCTTTGGCCTGAGGATGATAGGGTGTAGTTAATGTATGATTGAATCCTTGTTTAGCTAGATATATGTTTATATCATCAGAAGTGAGTCATTTGCCACCATTGGTGATGAGAAGTTCTGGCTTTCCAAACTTTCTGATAATCTTCCTACCTATAAATCTTCAAACCTCATTACCAGTGTGGGCATTGACAACCTGCATCACTGGCCCCCTGGTGGCAAAGTCAATTACAGTGATCCTGTATTTTTTATCATTACTCTTTCCAGGCATGGGGCATACAATGCCATTGCCCAGAATTTGAAGGGTAGTTGTTTTTGAATTGGGAGTGCTGAATTTGGAGGGGTGCTGCACTTGGTGCATCTTTCATATAACTTGCATTGTTCAAGTATCTTGTAGATGTTTTGGTAGAGTTTAGGCCACCATTCCTTGTGTTCAAGAAATTGTAAAGGCTTCTTCCTTTGGTGTGTCTGAGGTCTCTGTGATTATGCAGGATGATGTCTACTATTTAATGGGTAGGTATGTATGGGATGGTTGTCACATCTGATATTTTCCATTGTAATGTACTGTAGAGGTCTTCAAATAGGTGCTCATTTTTAACTACAGTGTTGAGGATAATTTCTGATACCCAAAGGGATCCTTCATCCTTAGTGCATATCACAAGAAGGGGCTAATTGGGGTCCAGTCTTCTTTGTCCTCTAGAGGCCCTAACGTAGAGTCTGAACAGGGTGTATGCAGTGACAAGTTCTGGACCTTGTTTTTACTGTGTCTTTGTGTTAAATCTCTCCAAGGATACCATCCAATGTGCTTGTTGCCAGGAAATATTTTGCTTGTATCTGAAATTAAACAAGATATTTATGGTCAGTAAGGGCTATAAACTTATCTTGTATCTCAAGGTAACAGTGCCACTTATCTAGGAAGTGTACAATTCTGAAGAGTTTCTTATTTTTTATTTAGTAACAACATTCTATGTCAGTTGGTTTTCTGGGCTTATATGTCACTGGCAGATACTTTCAAGCCTCAGTATTGATATTGAGAGCCCTGCCTACTGAATCACATGAGGTGTTGGTCTCCATCTGGAAGTTGCTGTTCTGTCTTGGGTACTTCAGGATTGGTGCAGACATCAGTTTCTCCTTGAGGCGTCTGAAACATAGATCCTGCTGTGTCTTCCATGCAAACTTGGACTTGGTGCCTGTGATAGATGATAGGGGAGCTGTGAGCACTCCACAGTCAGCAATGAAATGCCAAACATAATTTATCATGACTATTAAGGTTCAGAGTCCACTTTTGTCTTTTGGTGGCAACATTTTGCAAAGGCTTGAATTTTTTGCATATTAAGCTTTATCCAGTCTTTCAATACTATGTTGACAAGTAAGGGTAATTTCTCCCTGAAGAACTGACACTTGGAAGTTTTTTCAAGGGGGCTGGTGTTGAGCCAGAATAGAGAATACTGCCTCCAAATCTTTATTGTGTTGCTCTAAGTTTGACTGTACACAACTATATTGTCTAGGTAGACAAGAGCGTTTTTGCCAATGTTGGGCGCAAATGCTTTATTCATGAATTTAAAAAAGATAGATGATGTGTTGGTCATCCCAAAGTCAATGACCACATCCTTGTAGGACTCATCTTTGGTGCATAAGGTGGTTGTAAATTTCTTTGGCTCATTTTTAGCCCTGAATTGGGATGTTTTTCCCAGACTGTCAAAAAGAGTGGCCTGCGTGCAGGCAAAACCCCTCCAAATCCTGGAGGACCTGGCCCACACAGTAGATGAACGCTTTGTGTTGGCCTTTCTGGCCAAAGCCTCAATCCTTTCTTTGGAGTCCCCTCCAACTGTGGAATATACTCTAATTCAGCTAGATTGTTTGTTGTCCTGGTGTTGCCCTGTTCTGAGACAACTGGTGGGTCAACTGAAAAATGCAGGCCACATGGTGCAGGGTAGGCTTAACCCGTGGCACGGAAAAATTGGGTATCAAATCCTGCAATTGGTGGTATCCCAGGAAACCAATTCATCTGGACCAGAAGTCCCTTGGCCCAAAATAATTTGGTTCAGGAGCCCTCTAGTTGGGATATTAGAGGAAGGCATTAGGGGGAATGCACACCCTGAGTCCCTGGAAGGCTCCTAGCCAATTGGGGGACTGAGTCCTACATCCAGGCCTTCTGCTCCTATTCTCTTGGTCACAAACCAGGGGAAGATTGGTCAGTGGCTTTTAACAGGTACCCCTTTAGATTGCTTTCCAATAGCCCCTTTCAAAACTCCTGGCCCTATCACCCCCCTCTACATATAATGAAAGCATGGGCCGTCAGGTCCCTTGCTTACCAATTCCAATTATTGAATAAAACTCCTGACTTTGCAAATCTCTCTATATTTTAAAAGTTTCATTTAATAAAAAAGGTATTTGTCCTGGCTCCTGCTGTTGTCCCCCCACCTACTTTCCCCTGGTCTGCCTGTCTGTCTGCCTACCTGTAGTTTTTGTTGGAAATTGACCCAAGGAAATCCAAACCTGGTCTGTGCCCTTTTTACTTTCCCAGAGTGCTTGGACTGTCTGCCTGGAAGCTCTAGTTAAAAGGACTCCTCTATATCATGTTGTCTCCTTGGTACAAGGTGTCTATGTGGATATCAGTGCCTATCTCCCTATTTTTCTGGTCCTCCAGCCCTGGCTTTTGGAACAAACTTTCCCTGATTTCTCAAACTCCTGGTTTTTCTCCTGGTCTGCTTTCTAATACCATCAGTCATTTCAACCAGGTCCCCACCAACTTAGCATTGTATTTTTTGTTCCCTTGGTCAACCTCTTACCCTGAGGGATTATCCCCCCTCCAGAATCTGGAACTACTAAACCCCCTTTTTCTGACTTGGCTGATTCTCTCCCCACAGCAGTCTCAGCTCCCTCCCTACCCTCCTTGCACCAAATCTTGCATTAAACCCAAATGCCCCTCCTACCTGGGATTGCTCTCTATGGTTGCTTACTTGGGCCCTGGTCATGGAAGCATATTTCCCTCCCCTTTCTCAGCCAGTCTCCTTTAAGAGGCCCCTTTGAGTGGCTATCTCAGTCTTTCACTGGATGAAATCCTGGTGGTTGGTCCCACCAGGATGGGAGCCAGACTCTGTTAGTCTAGCCCCCTCTCTTACAGTGGTCTTCAGGATGCCCTCTTCCTTGATTCATATTTTACTGTAGCCAGCAGTGAGATCAATCTTGGAGAACACTGTGACACCCCCAAACACATCAAAGAAGTCATCAATCAGAGGTAATGGGTATTGGTCCTGTAATCTATGACCAGGCAAAGGGATCCATCCTTCTTGGCTACAAAGAATCCTGCCGCTCCAAAGGAGGGCTGTGAGGTCCTGGTAAGTCTTTTCTCCAGGGCCTCCTTGAGGTAAGCATTAAAAGTGTTGTCCTTGTTTGGAGTGAGGTGGTAGATAGGTTGCGCTTTAGGGATGCACCTTTTAACTGGATGGAGTGCTGGATGTGTTTCTTGGGGGTAGTCCTGGCAAGGCCTTCTCAAGGATTTCTGGGGGGTTTGAGACTATTGCTTGGCCCTTTTTGGTCACATTATCCTGTTTATCTTTGAAGTAGATGATTCCATACTGGCAAGTGTCCCAGTTAATAGCCTTGAGATCCTTCTTTTATCAGGTCTCAGTGATCCATACAATCATGTGATCCCTTAGTAGTTGGTCCACCGTGTTGGGGTACATCTGGTGGTTTACTTCTTCCTGCTTGATGGTCAGTACAGAGTTGGCCCATTTTACAATGGGGTTATTCTTCCTTAGTCAGTCTAAGACAAGTACCACGTCAAATCTGGGAAGTCAATGACAGGTCCTTGAATATTGGAGTGAAGATGCTCTAGAGCAATGGTGAAGAAAGCAGTCTCCCAGGAAGCAGTGATGTGATGTTCATCCGCTAAAACTATGTACATAATCTGCAAAGAATCAGTAGCTAGCTTGAACTTGCTCATAAAATTGCTGCTAACCAGGGTACACTCTGTGCCTGGATCCAGGAGGGCTAATCACTGTAACTTTTAAACCAGAAAGGGTAGGGCATCTGCTTATTTGGGTGTCTAGAAATTGTGTAGAGGACAGGATCTCTAATGGTACCTGGATCATTGGGCACTGGTTGAAGTCTTAAGGTTGATATTAATCATTGTGCAGGGCTGACAATTGTCAGGGAGAGGTTGGCTCGTGTATTGCTCTCCCTGGGCTTTTCTTTCATCCTGTTTGCCTTGGGTGGCAGGGATTCTGAAATGCATGTGGTTGGACTAACCATTACTCTTGTTATTGTGAGGATTGGGTGCTTGAAGTTTGAGGTTTGAGGCTTGTGGTTGTTGTTGTTGTTGGGCAGGAGACAGCTAGAACAACCAGAGGGGCTAAGATCCCTGGGTCACTCTCTTTCTCATCTGTGTCTTGTGAAGCACATTGGGATATTTTCTGCTTTTTATGCTTCACATTACAATCTTTTCAGGTTAGTCACTTGGTCCAGGTTGCTTTATCTCATTGCATGAGGTTTGCATGTGTTGTAATACATGAGGTGTGTGGCAAGGCTGTCAAAAGCCATCTCAGAGAGAGCATGACAGAGAAACTCCTTGTAGGTGCCTGTTAACTATTTCACAGTACTGGTTTGTGTCAGGCTCTTAACTTGGAAAAGCATTATGAGCGCTGTGTCTGTAACCACAGACCTGGTCAATAAGTCCTGTCTGAAGGTCACCCAGTCCTACTAGGTATGGTCCTTGTGCCACTTGTTGCACTAGGTGCTTATGTCATGGGTCAGCTGGATAGAGATCTCTGGAATCCAGAAGCGTGCTGGGCACTTCATCTGCATTTGCTTATTCTGGGCAGACTGGATCCATTTTGTGGTGTTGTTGTTGGCTTGTATGGACAATTACAAGGCTTCACTGTAAAGTTGCTGGGCCCCATTGCAGGCATGATGTTTTTGTCATTGGCCTGAGGTTTAAACAAAGGTGCCTGGAAGAACCTTCGTGAGGACAGGGCGTTGAAGGCTGGAACTGGAACCATCATTTTCTGGTAAAGGGTGTGCTCTTCAGGTATTTCAGTTCCTGGCAGGTAGGGCGTCCAATCCAAGGGGAGACCTGATATGATCATTTTGTATATTTTTGGTCGCAGCAAGTACAGGCAACAGGAGAAATTTTTGAAAAAGAAAGGTAGGATGGAGATCCTACCTGTGCTACTAATGCTGTAACTGTTCTAAGTTAGCAAGTTACAAGGAGAGATATTTTGGGAACTAGATAACTATCTTTATTGAGTTATATGACTTATATAGTTTGAGTTAGTTGTTTTAAGAGGGACAAGATTACAACAATCAAACAATTGGATTGGACAAAGAGTGGCTTGATCCTTATAGTGAGTCAAGTTCCCAATTGAGCTGTCCACCAAGTAGGGATTGTCACTGGTTCTTGTTGCCTTGTTTGGTAACTTGAGTTGACTTCTGGATTTGGATTAGAGTAGTGGGGAAGTCAGTTCATGTGGCATGGGGTCTCATGTGTGGAAATTTTCTGGGGTCAACCATGCTGTTTCAACATCAGTTAGTTATTTATATTAATTAATCTTAGAAATCTAATTTACCTTCACCAGCCAGATGAAAAGTTTCATATACACTGCCTTCTTAGCAGTGCTACTTAGTTGCAGCAGAGGTTCATCTGAAGAGCCCTTCAACTCTATAGATCAATATCTTTTTACCATGCTAATGTTGTTCCAACAAGTCACCCAAGCTCCTTAGGTATATGGAATGTCCCCATACTACACCTTCAACTTAGCTTTTTACACTACATCCTATTAAAGCCTATTTGTACTTGTTGAAAGTTTTGAAAAGTATAATACCTTATCCAAATCTGCTTGCTGGCAAATGGCTACCATGTCTGTTGGCCTCCAAGCCATTGGTTTTAGCTTCCAACGCCTATTGCAGGAGTTGGTGTTGCCCATGCCCAGTATAGAGGATTGCTACAGAAGCTTCAAGAAACCTTGATCAGTCCATAGCAGCCCCATTGCACAGCTACAGCAAGGTTGGATTTACCTAAACGGCTCTTCTAGGGCTTGCCAAGAATTCCATTGCATATGTGATTCATCTATCCTTGGGTTGCTACTTTAAGCTATCCCATATAGGTTGCCCCAGCCAAGCACTGATCACTTGGATCTTGCCTATTGACAACAAACAAAAGCATCTATAGGGACCTGGGCCATATCACAACAGCCTTCAAACCTGAAGTAGAGCATGTGCAAGTTGGCCTAGGATGAAAGTTACTCAGAACAGGGATTGAATCTACTTGGTCCAAAAAAAACTAAATATTGGTGAGTTTAAATTGGTCCATGAGACGCTTGGATATATTCCCTTTTTTGGCTGTGTCAGTTGATTCTGGGGAGAGCTTACTATCTATACCAGCTGTCTATAAACCTGGTTTGTTTCTGCTTTTTTATGTAAGCAACTTAAAAATAAACTTTTGATCATAGATCAAAGGCATATAGATATGTCCAAGTTTAACAAAAGGTTATTGAATCTAGGTTTTGAAACTTATGTACATATATGTATGACATCATATTTGGAACTATGTTAAGTATAAGGGATATAATTTTTAGAACAGTATAAGTACAGTAAATAGGAGAATCAAATGATAAAAAATTTGATTAAAGTGGAAAGACTTCTTTTAAGAAACCATCATGCCGATATTATACTTCTGGGAAGTATAATAAACAAGATAAAGGGGAAGATTTAAGAGAAGAATCATACTTTATTAGTAGAATATAGAATATTATATAGTATCATGGGAAGCCACATACTTTCCATGTATGTCATGGAGGTCATGGGGCTTATCTGAGTAATGTTCCTCTTATGTCACAAGGCTTATTCAAGTTGTGTTCCATTTAGGATCTGGATTGGGTGATCCCCATAATAAATGGTCAAATAATAGGAGTACCACCAGCCTATTTATTAGACAGTGAGCCATTTGCTGACTCATTTGGTGAACTACACAGGGCTTTAATTCCCAAGATGGAGTAATCAAAGATGCTGCAACAATCGTCCCATCATTAAATTTGAAAAGTGAAGAAAAATCAAATATAGTACCAAAGCTTGGTAAGGCGATATAAAGAAAATCAATCTTATACGGGTTTATTTATATATTCTTCATGATTGAAAATTTAACACGATTTAATTTTCCCAGCCCCATGGCTAGTCGGTCAACCCCCACTTTGAAGCTAATTCCGATATGTGCGTTGCTATAAATAGCTAGTATCTTCTGAGAATAAGAAGCTCGCTTAACTCAGTTGGTTAGAGTGTGGTGCTAATAACGCCAAAGCCACAGGTTCGACCCCTGTAGTGAGCAGAATTTTTTAACTTTTTTATCGAAACTCCAGCTTCCATTCGTAACCGATTCACATCTCCCTTCAAACTTTTACAAAAAAACTTGTATCGATATCCCAGCCCTGTACTTGAATGGCAAGGCTTACCTGCATCAACCCAAAGCTCAATATTGAAGCTACTGGTGATCTTTTGAAGGTGTCTATGGTGGGAAGTTCTGAGTAAAGGTTTGGTTTTGGGTCATGCTAAACCTGCTGCGGGAAGCTAAAGTTTTGCAGCCATTTCTGAACCCCAGTGGGTCGAGATTAGAGATGGACTTGGTTCAATATGATTTAGGTCATCAGCATAAACTCTTCCATAATTATCAATCGTCTAGTATTTAGGGATCTAAGTATACCAGGAATATATTTTGTATTGTATGTATGGGTGTAGTAAACTCCCCTGACCCCCACTGGATCTTGCCAGAGCAGCAAGTATTATGTTCATTGACCTTTAACCCCTGTAAGCTAATTTCTATGCAATAGTCATAGTGTGTAAACTATCTGGGTGTAGTCCATCACAACCCTGATTGTATACAGTGGCTTATTTTTTTTGAGGAAGCAGTAGTTTAGTGTTAGTTAGACAGGTGGTGGTAGGAAAAGGACTATTTCTACTGTTATCTATATAAGGGAACATGATAAAAAATAGAGCTATTAACGCAAAAAAGATTGAACAAAGCTACACAAGTAAAATACATATCTGAAACAAGCCCAATATTAGAAAATGATTTAATGATACATTGGATATACTTTTTGAGATGATATAAAATTAATTTTTATCTCAGTTGTACATCACTTTTAAAAATTCTTAAAGAATAAAAAGGTGTTATTGTTACAACCAAGATAGACACCCCCCACCAAGATATCTTACAATACACAGGGAGCGCTCATAGGGGTGCTCTATGGTGTTAATAATGATATTGGGAGCCCTGTTGCTAATGTCAAACTACAGATAATATCTCCTAAATAGAAGCACTGTCAGTTCTATGCCCTGATCCCTTGACCTAGATATCTGTACCTCACACTCTATCTGGATCCTGCCCAGTGCCACTCCCTGGTGGACTAGTGGCTTCCCAGTATAGTATATCAATTGCATTATTATGAATAAACATATATCTTGTTCCTATTATTTGTCCTTTCTATTGGACTGTTGTCTTCCCCAATCTCAATACTGAACTATAATTGGGCCAGTTGCAACATTGATATATTTTGTAAGGAACTCACATGAGTTGCTCCAACTCTTGAAGCCAGATGATATAAAAATTAACTAGGTGTAAAATAGGTGGGTTATAGTGAGAAATGAAAAATACTGCTTCTCTTCGGTTGATTATATTGGATCTACCTTTATAAATTTTAATTGGGACAAAGGGTACCATTTCATGTCATTATAACGTTTGCAAAGCTATGGTGCTACGCAAAAAAACGAATATGTAAAGAAAATGAGCTCATATGAAAACGAACCCAACTCAGATGAAAGTGAAATGTGCTCAGATGAAAAATAGAAGCGAGCCCAAATACATTGTCAATCGATATAAACTAATCGGCTTCAATTTAGCTTGGATGTGAGTTGGTGTTGTTTAAATCCCAGCTGTTTTCGCTTAATTTAATAGCTTTGGAAGCTACTGTAATAAGTTCCCCCTAGTTTAGACTAAATCATAGTTGGGAGGATCCGGATCTAGGCCAATCTTATTTATGGTGTTTGGTCTGGATTACTCCCCATGCAGCTTTTTACAAGTATATCTAAGTTTTTTTAATGGAATACTCATATTAATAACAATTCACTCTTTAATAAATATTAATATCCAGCACTTTCTGCCACCTTGGCTCAATTAGAAATTGACGCTTTTTTGTTGTATAATGGCCAGCATCGATATAAGACCGGGGATGTTGATCTTTAAAGCCTTTTCTGAAATAAACATGTGCTGGGAAGGGTTAGTTAGTAGCAAGAAGCTAAAAATTACATGTGGTTACGATGTATGAATATGGGGTATGCTATTTCTTAGTAAGATGGCCCCTTTAATATTCCCATCTATTTAGTTGAAAGACTACTTCTGATTTTGAGGGGATGGCTTCTTTTGCTTAGACAGCCCAGGATGCTGCAATAACCGTGCGTTTGAGGCAAGTACCAGGGATGACAATCCCCATTGGTATCTCAGTTTATTTAGTTGGGTTGATGAAAACATTGTTTCTAAAATAGTTGTAATATTTAAGATCTGTTGAAGCTATATAAATCTTAAATGAAACGATCAAACACGGGGTGGCTATAAGCTTTGAGTAGGGGCGTGATTTTTAGAGGAAGAGTAGGGATGGATTGGGTTTAAACGATGGCCATACCTCCAAACAGCTCGAGGCCAAGGTTTGTGCGGATTCTCCGATCAAGGATATTTGTCCTACGGAAATGATTTTCCTTAGTTGGGCATTGCGTTTACGGTTCATGTTTTTTGCAGGGGCAAATCAAAAGCGACCCTTCGTCTTTATAAGCAAGCGTTGAAGGCAAAAGTTGTACACCCATGCGCCAATAACATCGCCTCACCCAAAAGGAAGCGACATGCGGTGCAACCGAAGTAGGAAATTTCCTGACATCTCCCTACTGGCACACACCTCTGCCGAAGCTCATCACAACCAAGCTGCGTATATAAGCTTCCAAGAACCACATGCAAAGTCACAATGAAGCTTATACATCTCTTCGCATCTGCTACGTTATCCTACGAGTAAGCGTTAAACAAGCCAGGACTAACTTGTAGCCTATCGATATGCCAGCTCGACATCCCTCCCCATATCTTAGTACAAGGGTAAGTAGGATTTTATCAACGCTGACATTTAGGGATTTGAACTGCTTTGCAAAACCACCCATCGAAATCCGACCAACCAAGCCGGCCAGCGCGGTCTACTTCTACGACCAAAATATCCGCCAGTGCCGACGAAGGCTTATCCACCACTCCTCCCGCCCGTGCATCCCGTTCTCCACCCTGGAGGAGTGCATCGATGCCTGCGTAGAAAAATCTTCCCCTCATTATAACGAAGACTGGAGCTGGATTCGGTTCTAATAACCCTTCCAACGGACGCTTATATATAACCGTAACCCAAGCCATTCTCAACTGCTTTAAGATCAGAAAGGATAATAAATATGCATAAACTTTTTAAACCCCCGCTTCCGACTAAACCGGATCCAATTTCAATTAAACCCACGGTCGCCATCTAAAGCTTTCAAGCCAATCAGATACCAAAGGTTGGGATAGCCATACTTCAAGGCAACTGTTTTGAAGTCGACTAACAAGTCAAGTGAGAATCCAGTTTTTCAACTGACCAACCCCTGGAAGGCAACACTTGTTTAAATAACAGTACTTGCTGTACTGATTTTTTAAATATAAAATATACTGCTATAGCATGCTAAAAATTCCCCCAGGGAACTCGAAAATACAGTAAAAGCATGCCTTAACCAATAAGAATCAAGAGAAACAAGGCAAACTTTTCTCACCTTACCAAGTATCTACCCTCTTTACTGTAAAACCATTTTAATTCGCTATAAAAACTAAACCAAAAAATAAGGAAAATAAAGGATTATACTAACCCAAATTACGAGCCAACGATGATACTTATACTCTACATAAGCAAAACATAAAATATCTCACGCTTTAGTAGAGAAATACCAAACCATACTGTATCCCGTACCCTTCCAACTATAAGAACCCATCTTAAGCTTACCAGGTGTACCTAAAAGCGGTATACTATCCAAAGTAATCGTTGGATCAAGAGTAAAAATCGTAACAGCAAAGCAAGGTCCATTCTTCATACTTTTTAGCCTTCCTCACCTTGGCCCCTGCAAGCAGAGCAGTTGCAATATGCTCAAGCTGCCGCTTTATCTTGGAGGTCCAGTAATCCACCGGGATAGTATCCTGGATGGCCTTGATGAATAGGGCTGACTTGGTGGGGCCACCTGACTCGAAAACCTACCAGCTTAGAGATGGGGTTCTCCTGCCCATGCTGGAGCAGGACAAAGAACTTGCCAAGCTTGGGGTTCCCCCAAAGATGCTTTTGGGTTGGTAGGACCCGCCATCTCAATTTTTTGCCATCTTGTTTTTATAGTAAAGACACCATTTTGATTTAGGGCATTGCGACTATGAAAAGCGGGGTTTGAAATCTTAGATCTTTTGAGCTCCCAACCCCCCCAAAATAAAATTTAAAAAGCATCGCTCAGCTTAACAGGGCCTCAGGAGCCCAACCCTGCAACAAAAAGTGGGGCTGGTTAGGAGCAGCCAGGCTGCATAAAGCCCAAAAGCTGAAATATACCCCAAAACAACCAGTCTAATCTGTACAGCTATAAACTATACTTTAAAATAAGCATAGAGCTGTACCAAATACTAGATAAAAGTCAAAGAATGATAAATTTAAAGGAAATAAGAGAGGAGATGAAGGCGCCTTTCCTGGGAAAGGGCTCAGACATTAGTAGAAAGGGCAACATAGATGGCTTGAAGATGCTCAAGCTTCCTACCCTCAGCATAGTACACAAGAGCCACCTGGCTGATCTCTGTGTACCTTTTCACCGCTTTGGTCTGCTTGGGGGGTCACCCTTGATCTCATGCCGGTCTTGAAGAGGCGGGCAGGGATGGCTTGTTGGATCTTGCGATGCACCATGGCTTTGTTGAATTTGGGCTTCATAGCCCAGACGCTTGTGGCCAACTGGCTATGCCAGCCGTCAAGGGAAGAGGTGTCTTGATCAGGCTGTCTTTGACCTGCTTGAAGCAGTTCTATAGGATCAAGTCACCGCCTGTTCTGATGCGGCATGCTCCTGGGAAAACTCCAACCCATTGAGTTTCAAAATACTCAATGAAAGAAGCACAGGCTGATGGTCAGCAAGGATATAGAGGTGGCAGAGGAGTGTCATAGAATGCATCAGTCTTCTCCCTCCTTACTAGGGCCAGGGCAGCAAAGCAATCAAACACGCCATTGGCCTTTTTTGTGCCTTCTGTGTTGATGAGCCCATGCAGATCTAAGCATTTCTGAAGGCGGCAGCAGAGCGCCTGCCAAAAGTGAAAGGGTCATCCCTGGGGGGAGCTCTTGAAGACTTTGACAAAGTCATCTTCCAGAGCCTGTTTAAAATCTATCACCAGGTATCCATGGTAGGGACAGCTTCCTGGCCTCTCCTTGTTTGGGGTAGAGCACCTTATTCTTGCCTCTTCTGGTCTTCTTGGGCTTCTCTTTGATGGTTGGGAGGATTGTGCCAAGCTTGCTCTTTGAGCTTGAAAGGGCACTGGCATGTATTTCCTGCTTCTTATCTGGGAGGAAAAAAAAGACCAGGGGAAGCACTATCCCCCACCTGGCGGTGAACATTCCAAAGCTGGCTAGAGAGCTTTGGGTAGCCGGAGAAAGCGCCATCTGCCAGCCGGGTCCTGCATCTGAGAAGGTTGCCCAGATCCCGGGGGGGTGGCAAGACAGATGATGCCCTCAGGGGCATGTTGGCCGTCATCATGGGGGGAGGGATCTCTCTTAATGGTGGGAAAGCTTCTGCTTCTCAGTTAGAATCAACTGATCAATGGATGCAGCACTGACCCCTTCAGTGCTCAGAGCATACCTCTGATCAGCGAGGTGTCTCTGCAATTTTGAAGCGCCACCAACAGAGGCAGGTTGGGAATTGTTCAAATTGAGGAGGGCATCATTGACAACCTCAGTGGAGGTTGGGTCCCTGGTGGTTGGGATGACCTGGCAAAGAAGCCAGCATATCAGCCGGTACAAGGGGTTGACAGGCTTGGTGCAGCCATGACTGATAGTTAGGGCTCTGAATCTTGTAACCCCATAGGTGGTGAGCTTTGCTGGGCACCCAAAGTTATCACATTTGCCGTGATGGTGACGGATTGGTTTTTCTTGCCGTTACAGCTGAAGCTGTATCCTTTGTATAAAAAGCCAACATCCCCCTTCTGGATCATCACAGGGTAGCTGGCAGGGTATGTGGTGGGCACAGCAAAGGTGCCATTTTTATTACATATATTATGGACTGTATTTGTTGTGAATACCGCTATTCACCATGTTTTGATTTCACCTTTGGTGGGCCATTTTGAGGACAAATCTCTTGCTTTTACTTTGCCTCTCAAAATGAGTTAATGACTGAATTGGGAAGTTCAATTG
The DNA here is from genome assembly GCA_014839935.2 of Entomophthora muscae. Classification (NCBI taxonomy): domain Eukaryota; kingdom Fungi; phylum Entomophthoromycota; class Entomophthoromycetes; order Entomophthorales; family Entomophthoraceae; genus Entomophthora; species Entomophthora muscae. Next base: position 402,743 of record QTSX02000764.1, on the reverse strand, counting down.
TTTAGTTTTTTGATCCTGCGCAACTCACTTGCCCCACTAATGCTGGTGGCAAGTGATCTTACCGTCCTGGTAGTGTTTTGTGGTATTCCTAACCACTATATATTCCATTTTATATTCACCAATAAAAATTAAGTTCTATTAACATTTTTGTATTTGTGTCTTCTGTACTTCTGCACCTCTCTCTAGCCACAACTAGTAGAGATTATTCTTCCAGGGCCGCAAGGTAAACACATTTACCTTCCCTGTCATCTAACCAAGACTTAGTATGAATCCAATTCTAAGGTTAGGATTTCCTGTTGTGTGTCTGTGCCGCGCCTCAGAACACGACAAAAATGGTGCTCACTACAGGGGCTGTAAGCCCCTTGGTTATTCCTTTTGCATCCATGTTTTCAGGTCTTTTGCCTCCACCTATACAAGAGCCAACTTCACCTGAAATTACTAGTCCTCCTATTGAGGAAGATATTGCCAACCAGCCTATCACCCCCACTATACTGAACCTTGGGAATGATCCCCGCCTAGTTGCTTACCCCATGGGTACCCCTGACTTGGAGCAAGTCATGTCAGTAGCCCTTGGGATAGCCCGTGAAGGAGCCATCCTTTGCCTTCAGTTGTAGTTCAGCTGGGCTGAATACTAAAAATTAATTGTGGCTCCTCAATTTCCACAACATCTCCTCTCAGCGGCTGGCTCCGTTGAGCACTTACTATTGTCCTTTGTGCAGCCTGCTTTAGCCCACCATCAAATGGTGTTGGGACTCCATGTCCAAGAAATCTTGTCTCTGTAAGCAGCGGTTACTCATCACTGGGACCAGTTTGCTGCCTACCAACAGTGAATTCATTCCCTGTTTTCCTTGGTATCTGACAACCAACGCAACTTTGTCACTTCCCAGACCCATTTGGTTAATTCTATCAAAAAAATGCACCAGTCCATCCCCAAATACGTGAGAGAACGCCTACACAAGTTTCACCAGCTAGAACAACCCTGGCAAACTCAAGTAGATTCTACCTTAAATGCTTATCTCACTGACTTCAAACAACTCATGCAACAACTCAATGCATTCAGCACATGTTTCTTTGAGCAACTCCAGCAGGTAGCAGAATTTGCTGCTAGCAGCCTTAATGAACTCAGTACAGCATTTGAACAAGAGAGAGCTGTCACTGCTGCTACTATAGCTAAACTACAGAGAAAAGTGAATGAGATATCTACACCCAAGCCAGATGTTCTGCCCTCTCCCCCTTCTGATGACTTGGTGGATAGAGAGCAGAGAATATGGGATGCCATTTGTGAGCTACATACAACTACCTGCAGTCAGGGACGTCCTGCTGAAGCCCCTCAACCTGATCCCCAGGTACTTGAGTTGACTGCTCAAGTTGCGGAAGCTACAGCAAGAACTTGCCGCCCTACATGAAATGATGGCAACTGCTGCTAGTCCAGTTGGAGTTGTCAATGAAGATGGTTGCTGTCCTGGCTTATTAGGAGCTCCTCAAATCCAATGCGCTAGGGAACTAATTGCTCTAGCTAACAAAGTGGATCAATTGAAGAGGGACCATACTGAACTGGATAGAGACATACAAGAGATGAATGACGTGATTGACTCTGTGAATGATAGGTTAGCCCCTTGCCTCTCAGTGGGGCCATCCCTTACTTTGCAACTGGCTGAACTCTCCACAATAGTGACCACCCAAGGTCAACACTTAGATACTACCACACAACAAACCACTCAAGCTGTCAATACAGGTGCCTGCACTGTTGAGACCCTTACTACCCTTGAAGAAAGTGTTCATCAGCTATGGGCTAGACAGCCCCCCTCTGAGTCCAAAGCAGAGTTTCCCCCACATATAAACGTACTCAATAGCAATAATGGTGGCCCAACCCCCAAAGCACACTTCAAGCCTACCTTTAAGCAAGTCTTTGATCCCAAAACCTCAACCATTGCAGCTTTCCTAACTATCTACAAAACTGCCATGAGACAGGCTTCAGAAAAGGTTGAGAAAGAACATATTCTGACCTGTCTACACCCAACTTGCCAGGAGGTGGTGGTGCCTGAGTTACCCTCCATTGAGACGTGGGAAGATATGAAGCAGCTTCTGATTGATGAGTTTGGTGGTGGCCTTAGCCTGGAAGTAAAGAAGGATGCCTTCATGCATATTGCTTTCAAGCCTAAAGAGACACTAGCTGAGTTTGAAGACCAATTATACATGGAAGGACAGCAACTGATTATGAGCAGAAAGTTGACAGCCCATGAAGCCTACATGGCTTGCGCCCAAGCCCTCAAGGTTAACCAACTTCTATGCCTTCACTTCAAAGCCCACAAGGCTATGCTTTCCTCCATGAAGAGCATAAAGACGTTGTTGCAGGATATGCACCTTACCCACTCTGGTGCAGTTGTTAGAGAAGGTTGAGGTACTTCTAACTATGGTTCATCTTCCTGTGGTCCTCGCATTCTTACCATGAACTTGCAAAATCCTTTTTGACGCCAAGGTTGCCACAACTGCGGTCAGATAGGTCATCATTCCTGAGTCTGCACCAACCCGCGGGTTGAAAGAGCTGATCCAAAAGAGCAGGCGGGAAAAGAGCAGTCAACCTAGAGGCAGAGACGCTCTTGGTTGACAATTCTTCCCAGTCTCTTTCAATCCCTCCCTCTATAGCTGACTCCAATCCTGCTGGCAATGAGGCTCCTCCTATCCTCCTCTTGTTTCATGATATCTCTGATGACTCTGACCTGGAGGACTCTGATACTGATGGCGCCAATGTATATGGGTACTCTGTTCTGGCTGTTTCCGAAACCATTACAGTCCCCTATAAACTATGCTCAGGAAAGACTATAACTACTGCTAAGCCTTTGCCTGAAGCCAAAGAAATTGTCTCTTGCGCTTACCTCACTCAGGCTAAGAGGTCCCCCGTGCTAGTGGAGTCATCAGAAGAAGCTGCCAAGGTCACTGATGCTGTCTTCAAGAATGTGTCTGCTTTGTTCCCCCTTCAGACTGTTTATAAGGAGTTCCCGGGATTAAGATGCATGATTGAAGAGTGGGATAAGGAACTAGCAGAGGCTCAAGATATCTTGGCTGTACTTCCCCCCTTTGGTTGCACTACCACTCAGGTAGAGATATCCATTCAAAAAGTGAAGATCAAGGCCGTTCTAGACACTGGCTTACCAGTCAATGTTGTCTCCTCCAAGCTAGTGAAGAAACTCAAACTTGCCCCTGACCTTAATTATCACCAGTCATATGGCACAGCTGGACTGTCTATGACCCGCGCCATAGGGGCGTGCTCCGCTTTACCCATGCAGTTTGGAAAGATTCTCCTAGCTGCTCCAGCAGTTGTCTTGGAAAATGAGAGTTACAATCTCTTAGTTGGAACCCAGTTCCTTAGGGAATATAATGGGATAATCAACTTAAAGGATGGTTACCTCTCTATTCTGGGTTACAAAGTCCCTCTGATCTTTGAAGAGCCAGTTAAAGTTCCCAGAAAATGGCTCAAGACTTGTGCCTTGGAGTATCCCACTGGGGTTTTCAGCCTCAAATATTGTACTCACTCCTCCAACATGAAATTCCCTCCCATGGCTTGTCCTTCATCTGAGGGGATCCCTCTCCTAGCCCTGTCTGCTGTCACCATCCCACCTGGCTCCCAGGCCATCTTGGACTCCCAGATATCATATGAACTACCTGAACAAACCTTCTTGGAGTTGTACTTTCCCCCCTCATTAGGGCGCAACAAACCTTATCTCTGTCCTGGAATCCTAGATGTCTCTCATAAGGAACCTGTTCAATTGTTGGTAGTCAACCTGACTGCAGTCCCCATGACCGTGTCTAGGGGGCAGATTGTTGGATATGGCAAGTTGTTGAGCACTCCTGATGTCCTGTCTCTTCATCCCTTTGGCACGTTCCAGGATTTTAACCTACCTGAAGATGAGCCTCAAGTCTTATCCTTGTTCACTGCGCAAGACTTCCCACAGCTGTCCCCAGTTCAATAGAAAGAGGTGCTAGATTTACTAGACCAATTTTCCAACATATTTGCTAAGAACAGTACATAATATGAGTTAGCCAAAGGCATTATTCATCAGATTGACACTGGCAACGCCCCTCCCTTCCGTGCTAAACCATATTGCTGCAGCCGTGTAGAGGACGCCCAGGTATCTAAAGAGCTCAAACAACTGTTAGATTCTGGGCTGCTGGCCCTTTCCTAAAGTCCTTGGGCATCCCTGCTACTCATCCTAAAGAAGAAAGATGGGGGTCATTGCATTGTGATGGACTATCACTGGTTGAACTCTTTGACCAAGAAGGACTTGTACCCCTTGCTGCATATTGACAATGTCCTCTGACGCCTTGGAGGCTCTAAATTCTTCCCTGCAATGGATCTGGCATCTGGCTACTGGCAAGTTAACCTATCAACCAAGGATTGTCAGAAAGCTGCGCTCATTACCTCTGAAGGGCTTTTTGAGCCTACTTGCATGCCACAGGGACTCTGCAACGCCCCAGCCACCTTCCAAAGGGCCATGGACTCCATCCTCTGTGACTTGATGTTGTTGTGCGTCTTAGTATACTTGGATGATATAATGGTTTTCAGCGCTACCTTCACCAATCACCTGGATCATCTCAAAGAGATGTTCATAAAGATTTGAGAAGCGGGCCTCAAACTAAAACCTTCTAAGTGCGCCTTCTTCAAAGGGCGTCTTGAATTCTTAGGCCATGAAGTAACCCAGACCAGGATCCTCCCTATGACCAAGAAGGTTGAAGCCATTGACAAAATGCTTCTGCTCACCAATCTGCAAGAAGTACAAGTCTTTCTGGGGATGATGGGCTACTACAGACAGTTTATCCCTGACTTTGCCAATAATAGTGAACCTCTAGTCCAGCTATTACATAATGTCCCTTTTGAATGGACTGCCAGTCAACAGCAAGCCTTTGAGACCCTTAAGCAAAAGCTCAAAGAGGCGCCAATCCTTGTGTATCCTGACTATGATAAGGAGTTCATCCTATACACTGACACTAGCAATCTTGCTATTAGAGCTATGCTGGCCCAACTGGACAACAAGGGTTTAGACCATCCTGTGGCTTACACTTCCTGCATACTAAATAAGCATGAGAAGAACTATAGTGTCACAGAGAAGGAGTGCCTTGCCGTATTACATGCAGTCAAGCAGTTTTGTCACTACATATATGGCACCCACTTCACTGTTGTCACTGAACACGCTTCTCTCAAGTGGTTACAACAGCTTAAGGAGCCTGAAGGGCGCCTAGCTATATGGGCTCTACGTCTGCAGGGATACAACTTCACGGTGCTCCACTGCCCTGGGATTCAACACCAGAACACTGATGGGCTCTATAGAATGCCCATTCTTGCTTTGCACCCTGCAGAAGCTGACCAGTTATACAAACTAATTGGGTACCTGTCTTTGTGGGAAAGTGAGACAGAAGAAGTACAACTGGCCTTGTCTAAGCTATACAAAGATATCCTCATACGCAACAATCAGCTCTTCAAGAAGATACAAGATCAGTATCTGCCTTATGTACATCCCAGCCTTTGCCTCTCAGTGGTGTCACAAGCTCATAAAGAGACTGGGCATGGAGACATTGCCAAGGCCTTTGACTGGCTTCAAAAGAATTACTTCTGGGAAAACCTTTTCCTGCTGATCCAGACGTCATAGCTAGCTGCCAGGATTGCCAGCTGCAAAGACCTCAAGCTGCTGCCCACAAGTTTAAATCAGTCCCTCCAAAACATGCCTTCCACACTGTCAGCATTGATGCAGTAGGTCCTCTCCCCCACTCATGTTCTGGGTGCCTCTTTATTCTGATTGCGGTTGATCATTTCAGCAAGTGGGTAGAGGCTCACCCAACAAAAGACATCACAGCTAAGACAACTGCTGCATTCCTGCTACAAGATGTTTTCTACTGCCATGGCTGTCATCAAGTGTTGCTCTCTGATAATGGGACTAAATTCAACGCCAAGCTGATAACTTCTGTTGTGAAAGCTTTGGGGTCTCATCAGTCTTTCTCTGCCCCCTACAATCCTTCTACCAATGGGGCAGTTGAGTGTGCTAATTTGACACTGGTCTCCATCATGAGGAAGCTCACCTACTCTGACGCTGCCAACTGGGACCTATACTTACCTGCTGCTCTCTTTGCATATTGCCTTAGCAAACATTGTATCACTAGATACTCCCTTTTTGCTATTTTGTATGGGCAAAAGGCTGCTACCCCTTTGCTCTTGGGGGCCCCCTTGATTACCTCTGACAAAGCCATGAATCCTGACGGCCATACTCTCCCCATGGGTCATTATTTGTTAGATTAAGCCAAGGCGCCAGCTTAAGCATTTCAAAGCCTTTTAACTTCTTTGGTATCATTTAAGTCATAAACTTATGTTTTTTGAACATTAGTATAATGCTTAGTTTACTGAAGAAAAGTTTAATAGTGTAAAATATACAAATAATAGAAATAAATCTTATTTCTATTAGCTGTATTTTTTGCTAAAACCCTTTTTTCTATTTTAATAAGCCAAGAATTAAATATATGAGTTGCATGGGAGAGTAATAGCAGCCCCAAAGCTATAATTGCTATTACCCTATCTTTGGCTCATATAATTAATTTCTTAGTTATTTTTAGAAAAAAAAGTTGTTGTATTTAAAAGACTATTTACCCTATGTGAAATATAAGTTTTTGTTATGCGTCCAACTTCATGAACATGTCCTACTAATCCTTTAGTAGTATCAGCTCTCTTTGTTTCTCTGTCATCTGTGCAGAACTTTGCACAATAATTTATTTTGGAGTACTCCTTAACATCCTCAAATGTCAAAGGTGAAACATACAGCTCACCATCTTTCATTAAATATGAAAGATTAACATAAAATGCTTTGACTTCAAGCCAGCTTTTTTAGGCCTAGATTTTCTATCATAGATGTGAAAAAAGGTTTTTTGGGAAACATCTGAACTATTTACAAGTGTCTCATATAAACCCTTTCTTTCTTCCTCTCTCTCAAAAACCATTTTGAGATCATTTATATTTTTTATATACATCTCATTTTCCTTTTGTTTAAATATTTTAGATAATACACCAAAATGACCATCAACAATACTTTTGCCATGACACTCAACAAATCTATTAAACTTAATTGTTCCTTTTATAATTTTAGGTACCTCTTTAAAAAGATAATATAAGAATTCATAAGATCTGAAATGATTACCATTATCAGTCCAAACTTTAATATTTTTAATATTCTTAAATTTATTATTTTTAAGCAGACTTATCAAACACTGACCTGAAAACAAAGAGTCATGAGATAAAATTTCAGATAAAAAGTCATGATACTCATATTTAATTTTCTCATTTTCTTTAAAAGCAATTGCAAATCCTAATAAAGAAATAGGTATTTTCTCATAAAAACAATTATTTGTCTCTATAGGACCCCCACCTATTTTAAAGTTTTCTTTATAGTCTATTACTATAACACATGAATTATTATCAAGATTATTTATATCACTAATATATTCTTTATTTTGATGCTTATAAAACTTTTCATGTAGGTCAATAGATTTCAAATTTTCTTTAATAGATTTAGGCAATGGCAACTTCTTTATACTCAAATCCTTTTTCTTCATTTCTAATGACTTTTTTAAGTTGCAAATGTTACACATATCAGTTTGCTTTTTGCTTTTAATTATATTATTAGGAATAAGCTTATAAAAAGTGGAAAGTGAAATAGAAATATTGTTTTTTATTTTCATATCTTTGTAAATTTCTTTTTTTGTTTTCAATAATGAGTATTTTATTTTAGTTGAGTATTCACTCAACTCTTTTTGTAATTCTTCATAAATCAATCCAGGGGATTTTTTAGTAAATTGGCTAGTTGGAAATGAATTTTTTAATATATGTTTTAAAATATTTTTTATGTTTTCTTTCTTTACTGAATCATTTTTTCCTTTTTTATTTTTTGAATTTAATGATGCTTTTTTAGCATTTTTTATTTTTTTAGAATATGAATACTCATTTTTTGTCATTTTAAATCCACAATCCCAAAGCTCTTTCAGACTGTAGCTTGATGTAACCAATGCTCTTAGGGAAGGAAGGTGCTTGGCAGGGGACTCTGACATCAATTCCTTTAGGTTGTTAAGGAAATCATCTGTTTTAGAATTTTGTATGACAGGTAAGAAGGTACTTTTTCCAAACTCTGTTTTTAATAAGAAATGCTCAACAAAGCTGTTAAGATCACTGCCAGCAGTAAAAAGGAATGCTTGTTTAAGCATAGAGATTCTTTCTCTCTTAGTAGAAGCCCCCAGAGAGAAGAAGGGCGTCATCTGAGGTGCAAACTTGATAGGTTCCATAATGATAGTGGTTGGGTTCCTTGGCTTGGTTCAGGCAGTTCTTGCTTGGAAATAGATGTGCAGTTATCAGAGAGAGTAAAGGTGTAGATTGTAAAGTAAATTTCTGTAAAGTTGAGCTGTTTAAATACCATGTTAGCTGAGCTTTTGCACTACAGGCATAAATCCCCAACCGACCCCCAACTGATCTCCTTAATTTATCAATATCACCCCTGAAGTCTGATATCATTGTTTATTTACCCCTTTTTATATTCTGGTTAACTGTTGATATTTCCGCGAATAGTACTTTAATCTCGCTCAAACTAGTATCATTAGAAAGCCCTTAATCTCAGCTTTCAGAATTGTGCTGCAACTTTATATTTCAATACCAATTTAGTATCTTGAAGTGGCTTTGAATGTAAGCTTATAAAATTATTATTTGAAATAAAATATGCTAATTAACTCTTAAAGTATGATATTTTAATCAGTAAACTAAATTTAAAGTATAAATCATTATTTAGCTTACTTTTAGTAACCAACTCAAAAACCTTTTTTTAAATAAACTTAAGTTTATTATAACCTTTAACAGTTCTTAAAAAATGAACTTTATATATTTTAAATCTATCAAAACAAAAATGTTTTTCTAATCACATATAAATATTTGCTTGTATAATTAAATTTGTATCTTATTTTTATAGATACAATGACTAAGATCATTTTCCATTTAGTTCAAATAAATTTTAACCTTTATAAAATTTAATTAAATAAAGCAAGATTTTGATACATTCTTTTTTATGTTTGATTTTTTTATACATATTATCTCTAGCATACAGTATAAAAATATAATTTTATTAAATAGTTGTATAAAGCTATTTTATTAATATTAAATACTTAAATTTTGAAAAGAAAAACTTTTACTCTCTTATAAGTTCTTATTATATATTTTCTATAAAATCTAACTTAAGAATAAATTACTTATGCTAAATGAGATCACTGAAATTTCAATAAAAGTTCAGTTTTAATTTTAGTTTTAGTTTTTTTAACTTTTTACTAGTTTTTTTTTTAAAAAATCCAAAATTATTTAATATTTATTAAATATGCAAAAAAAGCTATCTGCCCTCTTTTTAAAAAGAGGGATTTAAAAATGATTATATTTTAAATTAAATATTTTAAAAAAGCTAAGATTTTAGGCAGCAATTTGATTTCCAACAAAAAGCATCATATCAGTTTTTATTGTATTTTTAGTTTGCTCTTTTTAGAATGATGTTATTTTGTACTAATCAGCTTTCAAGAAATAATGGTATATGAAATAAGATTGTTACTAGCTTTTAATACAGTTTAATTTAGCTGTAAGTAGAAAATGATTAACTTAATATAGGTTTTTATATTATAAGGATTAAATAAGATTTATTTTGATAAAATTGTTGTAATTATTTAAATTTATTGATAAGAAAATTAAAACAAAATTTTAAAGTTCTAAGTAGCACAGTTAATAGGAAACAGATTAATCTAACAAATAATGACCCATATCAAGGATCTAGTCAACCACATAATTGATATACAGGCCACTGCTTATACTTCTGCATACAAGACTAAGATGCTTGAACTCTCTCCCAATAATGCTGGACGCTCCCCCCTACCTGAGTTCAATGTTGGTGACCATGTACTTTACTATCAACACAGAGTAGGTGGTTGCACACATAAGTTGGACTCTCTATGGATTGGCCCTTTAGAAGTGACTTTTAGACAAAGGTCCAAGTACACTGTAAAGCTCCTCTCCAGTGGCCGTCCTTTTGCTTGAGTGTATGCAAAGTTCCTTTGTAAATATTACTCCCTAAGAACAATCTAGGGGAGGGCAGTGTCGTAAATACTGCTATTCACCATGTTTCAGTTTTGCCTTTGGTGGGCCATTTTAAGGACAAATATATTGCTTTTGCTTTTGCCTCTCAAAATGAGTTAATGACTGAATCAGGAATTTCAATTGTTTGGTTTCCCAATCCTGCACAACTCACTTGCCCCACTAATGCTGGTGGCAAGTGATCCTACTGTCCTGGTAGTGTTTTGTGGTATTCCTAACCACTATATATTCCATATTCACCAATAAAAATTAAGTTCTATTCACATTTTTGTCTTTGTGTCTTCTGTACTTCTGCACCTCTCTCTAGCCACAACTAGTAGAGATTATTCTTCCAGGGCTGCAAGGTAAACACATTTAACTTCCCTGTCATCTAACCAAGACTTAGTATGAATCAAATTCTAAGGTTAGGATTTCCTGTTGTGTGTCTGTGCCGCGCCTCAGAACATAACAGTAAACAAATGAAGAGTGAGGAGGGATTGGGATGGTTTCTTCTGGTTCAGATGATGATGTGGGGGTGTGGAGTTCCTGACCACCTGTCCCCAAAGTGTGTCCTGGGTCATAGCCAGGGACCGGCTGGAAGGGGTTGTCATCCTCTAGTAAGGGAAAATGTATCTCATAAATATGTATAGTGATCAAAATGGGCTTTTATTCACTCTCAGAAGGAAGATCCCCTTAGAAACCTTCTGGTATATGTCCTGGTGGTTCAGGGAAATAATATGGGTTTGCCAATACTTGGAGTCCTCCAACAATATCTTGGACTCCTTGTACTTGGTCTTGGACTTCTGCATCTTAGTCTTGAACGTCTGCTCCTTAAACTTGGACTCTGGCGCTGCGCTTAGGATCCAGCTTCTTATTTGTGGGCTCCTGTTCTGTTATTGTGGGCTTCAGCTCTCTGTATATCTCTAGTGGCTTTGGTATTTCACTTTTATCAGTCCAATAAAGCTCCTTCTGGTGATCAAAAGGCTTCCAAAAACCTTTTGGCAGAAACTCAAAAGGCCTGGGAAAGACTCTGTAACTTTCCAGCCAACCACCTTCTTATAGTGTCTTTTTCCCAACAATTCTGCCTTCAAAATGGCTTTCTTCAGAAGCTTAAACCATTGTTGCTCACTTTTTCCTATAATAACTTAAGCTTACATACTTACTTTCTCAAAAGCTTAAAGTATTAATTTACTATTTCCTTGCTTATACTTTAAGCTTTTGGATTCCAACCAATCATTTTCATTAGAAAACCTGCCAGAACTCAACCAATGAATGCAGAGCACTAAACTGAATTATTTCTGAAGTTCAACCGCAATCCAACTAAGAAATCAATTTCCACCGCTCAAACCGCTCAAATTGACAACTCTTTGCGCAATAAAGCGTTAACCAGTCCATTATTCCGGCACCAGTTTTCCTTGCATTCAACCTGAACCAATTTAAATAGTAGAATACTATTTAAATTATTCTTTTGGATCTCTTCAATGTTTTCCCCATATATTTACAAATCTTGTAAAATCCAAGGAAAATGTCCCACCAAAACAACTTTGTATCCAGCTCTCATAGCAACATACCTTCATCTATCCTAGGAGCCTAGTAAATAAATATCTTACTCACACTTTATTCCAAATTCCTTACTGATTTTACTACTAAACCAAGGCAAAATATTCCATATTTTCCCACTTTGGCAAATCAATTCAGCAAAATCCTGGCTCATTTCTCCGGACCACCAGTTCTTCATCATCATCTTCTGGTCCTTCAGCCAGATTTTCAACCACATATTTTAGCTCAGACCAGCCCAACAGCTACTTCTTCAACAACAGTCACTAAACTTCTATTTGGCTAACATAAGCCCTGTCTGCAAACCACCAAACATGTGGACTCTCACAGGGGGTCTTGGGGGAGCTTTAGCCCTAGAAAGCTGCTTCTTTGGGGGATTTCTTGGCTTTTTTGGCCTTGGGAGGAGTGGTCTTGGACTTGAAAGCCTTATATGCAGCTTTGTTGATGGACTTGGGAGGCATCTAAAAGTGAATCAGTTCATAAAATATGGGAAATTTGGGGTCACTTTTTAAAGAGAAAAATGAGAATATTTTAAATATGAAGTGGTCAATATTTTTAAATGGAGTTGCAGAGAAAGGTTTAAGATATATACTATCGAAATTTCAATGTTTTGTGCTTCAAAAAATATTTTTTTTATAAGTAACGCAAGTAGGCAAAACTTTGTGTTTTGACTGAAAACTTGCAGTTGGAATGGCGTTTTTGAAGGACGTAATTGAGGGGCTGTAGAAAAAAACATAGTGTTTCTGACCATTTTTATATTGAATGAACAAATTTCTGGTGGAGCTACCACAACCAGGCCAAAGAGTAAAGCATGAATATTTAAAAATAGCTTATACAACTGGGGTTAAAAGTACCCAGCTGTTTAGAGGTGGCCAAAACATATATGTTTGCAAAGTTTCAGTTAATTTCTCACATTTTTTATTAACATGGTTTTTGGTGTGAAAACGTATATTTTTAAAAGTAGATAGCAAGAATTGCAGTGAGAGAATCAATATAGCGTAGCCTGGCGTCATATGTAATGTTGTAACTGTGCTGTTTCAGCAGAGTTACAAGGGGAAAATATTTAGAAACTAGATAATATTCTTTATTGAGAGATAGTGATTATATAGTTAATGTGAGTCATGGATAACAGGAACATAATGGTGTTGATCACACGGTGGGATGGTGAAGGGGGTGGCTTGATCCTGGTAATGAGTCAAGCGCCAAAATGAGGTATCCACTGTAAAGGATCATCATTTGTTCATGTTGTTGGATTTGGAAATTTGAGTCAACTTCCTAGTCTGACTTCAAGTGACATGATAATCAGATTGCTGGTCGCAAACCTGCTTACTCAGAACCTGGCTGGTGGGCCAAGCCTGCTGTTTTGTCATTAACAGGCTTTATTTTAGTGTGGGAATAATCTTATTTTATTTAAAGGTAAATAATGTGATTCAAAATGACATAAAATCAAGATGGCGTAAACATGCCCCACACTAAGTGATTTCATATGCAAATAAATCTAGCAAAATACAATTTAATTAATCTGACTCAAAATGAAAAATTGAGGGGCTGTGAATTTGAGAGGCCACATTATCAAAGGATATGTAAATTTTAACTATTTATTGTTTATTTTATTTTTTTGTGATTCAAAATTACTAAACCAAAAAACGCCATATCAAATTAAGTTTGAGATGGTGTAAATCAAATTTCTGCTCTCAAGATGGCATGTTCTACCTTTGAGTTAGCTATGGTAGAACTCAAGAGCCAACATCATCTTCAGCTCCTGGTTGATTGTGGACCAGTAGACATCCTAGGAAGCCTTTTCTCTGGCTTTCCCTTGACATTTGGTAACCACCTTGTCAATCCCCCAGGACTCAAAGCACCCAGGGGAAGGCTAGAACCTCATAAGCTTCACCATATGGGTCATTGTTATCTTATTTTGCCTAAGCACCAGAATTGATATTCTATAACTTAAATATACTATCCATACTCAAGTTATTCAGATTGGTTTAAATACAATTGATCTAAAAAGTTTGGTCAATCTTTGGCTTAGATGAATCTTTAAACATAACTCATTGATACTAGTGTCAAGGATCTGGATGTACAAGTATCCTGGCTACCGCCAACCCACTTAACATCCAGTGATTGCCCAATTTGATACCTTTCTAATATACAGTTTGACATACTGGAAATGGCAACCAAGCAATATCACATGAAAGTTCAAGTATCCAACAACTCAAACCCATCCTGCACATGACCAACCCCTAGGTTCAATCCAACTGAATCTCTGCCACAGCTAAAGCTATATAAGTCTAAAGTATTATCCAATAAAAAATACTTCTCTTCTTTCTTAATTCCATATTTGAAGCTTCCCCAAAAGGCGCTCCTCATCACTGGTAGCAGCTACAGTTTTTTGATCACACCAATGAAAGAGAAAATAACTGAACAGAACCCGCCTACCTTTGCTCACATACTCAACCAGGCCACATCTCAGGATACCTGAAAGACATACTTCCGCACCCATAACATCAACAAAGATATACCTAGTTGATGCACTGTATTCAAAGGTCTGGTCATGCCCAAAGCATGCGCCAAGATAATTCAATACAGTTTCTCTCTTCAACCACAAACAAACACACAACCACCTATCACAGGTGAAGTTACCAACATCAAATACATTGGTATTGACAAGTTCTTTAGTAAAAACAAAGAAAACATCATCAACTGGCTAGACCACTCAGCTGCTAAACTCTGCGCCAGCCACATTCCTCACAAAAAATGGGTCCAGAAAGCCAGCAAACGCCTATACAAGGCCACAGCTAAATGGTTTTCCAACTGGGTTGGCTCATAAACTGACAACCAGCTCAACAACTGGGAAGAATTCAAAGCATAAATCTTCCATAACTTCTGCATCACCAAATCCCTCCAAGACATTGTAATACAGCTCAGCAATCTTCCTCAGAAGACCACTGTCACAGCTTACACTAATGAATTTGAGGAAATACACTGCAAGAATCAAAACCCAGAACAATCTGACAATGTAAACACCAGAGCCTCATTCATCAACAGAATGAAACCCTCTGTTGCTGCCCTCATCTGCCCAGAGGCCAACACCTCCATGCCCACACTCATTGCTGAAGCCAAGCGTGCAGAAAACGCGCAAACATGGAATATGCTGCACGCAACGGCAACCACTCCTCAAACAACAATGGCAGAGACAGCTCTAATGGCAAAAAACGCCAAAACACAATCATAGCAACAGCAATTCTAATTTTAACAATGGCAATTGCAGCCATAGCACAAATTGCTCCTGTCCCAAGAAAGAGGACACTGCCAAAGTCAACAATGCTGAAAAAGCAACCCACTATGAATCTGACCCAACATTCTCTGGCCTTGAAGGTCTCAAAACAGAGGAACAGGGAAAATAGGAGGATGAACAGGCTTAAGTGCCCCTCTCTTCCCCCAACACAACAAGAAACTGTACCAAGGCACAAACTTTGCTGCTTGCATCCCACATGTCCTGCAATCCTCCATTTTTATGAACATAAAAATTAAAGATTACTCACAACTTCTTGTCTATCTGTGGGGTTCCTGTCTACCAGTTCCCAAAGTGTGTCCTGGATCATAGCCAGGGACCAGCTGAAAGGGGTTTTCATTCTCTAGTAAGGGAAAATGTATCTCAGAAATATGTATAGGGGTCAAAATGGGCTTTTATTCACTCTCAGAAGGAAGATTCCCTTAGAAACCTTCTAGTATATGGCCCAGGGGGTCAAGGAAACAATATGGATTTGCAAATACTTGGAGTCCTCCAATAATATCTTGGACTCCTTGTACTTGGTCTTGAACTTCTGCACCTTAGTCTTGGACGTCTGCTCCTTAGACTTGGACTCCTGCACCTTAAACTTGGACTCCAGCGCTGCGCTTAGAATCCAGCTTCTTATTATTGGGCTCCTGCTCTGTTATCTTGGGTTGTATTAGTACAACCAAGCTCCTGCTGGTGATCTAGAGGCTTCCAAAACCTCTTGGAAGAAACTCAGAAGACCTGGGAAAGACCTCTAAAAAGACTTTCAAAAGACCCCGTAACTTTCCAGCCAGCCACCTTTTTATAGTGTCCTTTCCCCAACGGTTCCACCTTCAAAATGGCTTTGTTCAGAAGCTTAAACCATTGTCACTCACTTTTTCTATAATAACTTAAGCTTACATACTTACTTTCTCAAAAGCTTAAAGTATTAATTCACTATTTCCTTGCTTATACTTTAAGCTTTTGGCTTCCAACCTATCATTTTCATCAGGAAACCTGCCAGAACTCAACCAATGAATGCAGAGCGCATAAATAGACCATTCCTGAAGTTCCACTGGGATCCAACTAAGAAATCAATTTCCACAGCTCAAACTGCTCAAATTGACAACTCTTGGCACACCAAAGCGTTAACTGGTGCATTATTCTGGCACCAGTTTTCCCTGAATTCAACTTGAACCAATTTAAATAGTAGAATACTATTTGGATTGCTCTTTTTGAATCTCTTCAACGTTTTCCCCATATATTTAAAAATATTGTAAAATCCAAGGAAAATGTCCCACCAAAACAACTTTGTATCCTGCTCTCATAGCAACATACCTTCATCTATCCTAAGAACTTAATAAATAAATATCTTATCCACAATTCTATCCACATTCCTTATTGATTTTACTACTAAACCAAGGCAAAACATTCCATATTTCACTACCTTGGAAAATCAATTTGGTAAAATCTTGGCTCATTTCTCCAGACCACCAGTTCTTCATCATCTTATGATCCTTCAGCCAGCTCATTTCAGTCTCCAGCAGCTCAGACTAGTCCTAAAGCTACTTCTTTAACAGAAGTCACTAAACTTCCACTTGGCCAACATAAGCCCCACCTGCAAACCACCAAACATGTGGACCGTCACAATATCCATGTACTTATAAATAATGTACACACAAGATTCTATTTGACTCTGGTGCACAACACACCATGGTTAGCCAACCATTTGCTATCAAGTACAAAATACCAGTTGTCAAATCAAACTTCAAATACATCAGAATAGCAGAAAAATCAAATTTTCTACTTGAAGGCAAGAAAACTCCCTTCAGAATTGACCTCCAAGGCATACAAACGTCCATCAAAGGACTTGTCATGAACAACACAAACTACAACATTGTAGCAGGTAAAAACTGGTTCACCCAAGTGAACCCCAGCGTATGTTGGAAAACAAAAACCATGACCATCAAACAGAAGAGGTGTCTATTTTAATATTCTCAAAGAACCAAACAATCTCATTTTAAGAGACACAGTATTTGTCCAAGTCATAAATAAAGACAACTCAGAACGTCTAACCAAAGAAAGTACCCTCCACATAATGAGGTACACCAAATTCAAAACCATAAAAACATCCAAAATCCAATCCTCAGACCTTGTAGCACTCCTAAACAAATACAAACTTGTATTCAAGGAAGAGCCACAGAGTTGCCCCCCAAATAGGAGGTCAAACACGGCATTGACTTATGCAAGGCCATGCCTAAACCTGCACCACTCTACAGACTTTCCCCCATGGAGACCCAAACCCTCAAGAAACATATTGAGGACAACCTAGCCAAAGGATTCATTTGCCTTTCTGAATTCCCGTGGGGGCAGCAGTGTTCTTTGTAAAGAAAAAGGAAGGCACTCTTTGCCTATTAACTGACTACAGAGCGCTAAATGCAAGAACAGTAAAGAATAAATATCCCCTCCCACTCATAGAATATCTGTTTGTAAGACTCTCTGGAGACAAACTTTTCTCCAAAATTGACCTCACCTCAGGTTACAACCAGGTTGAAGTAAAAGAAAAATACATACCAAAAACTGTGTTCCATATGCAATTTAGATCTTTTGAATGTAGGGTAATGAACTTTGGGATGACCACTGCTCCTGCAACGTTTGTCACTATGATGAAACAAGCACTAAATGGTCTCTCAAATACATTATGCTTCTCAACAATATCATTATATTCTCAAAAACAAAAGAGGAACACCTCACACATTTATGCAAGACACTTGATTGACTTGCAAAGCACAAACTCTATTCAAAGCTCAGTAAGTGCCAATTTATGGAAAATGAACTCCTGTTCTTGGGCCACATTGTCTCTGAAGGTGGCATCAAGGTAGACCCATACAAAATTAGAGCCATAAATAACATACAACGCCCCAACTCCGTTAAACAAGTTGGATGCTTTCTCAAAATGGTAGCTTACCTAAGAAAATACACCAAAGACTGCAGAAAGCTCACCACATCAATCAATGACCTAACCAAAGGTTATGCCAAAAGAAATTCATCTGGACACCAGAATGCAATAAGAATTTCCAATTATCAAAACAAGCTCTGACTGAAGCGCCAATCTTTTAATACCCTAATAACAATGGGTGCTATGAGCTCAAGTTGGATGTCAGCAATATTGCCATTGGTGCAGTCCTAAGCATCTGCCAGCCAGGGCAGCAAGACTTCCTACCAGTATGTTACAAAAGTAGAAAACTAACTAACACTGAGCAGAGGTACCCAATACACAATAAGGAATTGCTAGCAATATATCACACATGCAAGAAATGGAGATGTTATCTAGAAGGACATTTAACCGTCCAAGTACTAACTGACCACAAATCCTTAATCTATTTTAAAACTCAGAACACACTTGCACAGCAACAATCCAAATGGATGTCCCTGCTAGAGCAGCTTGATTTGAACATCCAATACAAAAGGGGGCAGAGCTGGTCACAGCTGATCTCTCTCTAGACTATGTCAGCCTAGAGAGGATCATCCTGACCACCTGGACCCTGACTGGCCAAACCTATACAACACTGAGTATAAAACCAAAGGGAAAGACCCCTCAACACATCAGCTAACACACAATACATTAGTAAGGAACAAAAAATTTCCATGTATTAAATGGCACTGTATACCAAATCATTAATGACAAATATGTTCCCTACATCCCACTTGCACAAAGAATTGACACCATATTAAGACATCACTGTCTACTAGGACATACAAAGGCTAACAATCTATACGTCACATTAAAAGAGATAGTATGGTAGCCTAATCTTAAACAAGACATAACTGATGTTCTGAAAAAGTGCACAGTGTGTGAGAAATACATCAGCACCAAAGCTCCTCAGCCAACAGTTAACCCAGTACCTGACCCTGAACCATTAAAGGTTTGGGGACTGGACGTAGTGGGCCCCTACCCAGAGACTAAGACAAATCAATGTTTCCTAATTGTAGCCATTGACTTTGCTACACGCTGGCCCATCTTCTGGGCAACAAAGGATCACAAAGCAGAAACAATAAACCAATTCATTAACAAAGCAATCATAGCTGACTACAGTACTCCAGACTACATCATAACTGATGTAGCAACAGAGTTATCAGGTCATGTAGTAAATAACAACCTAAAAGCAAAGAACGTCAAACATACCACAACCTTGCCCTACAGGCCACAGGCCAACGGCAGAGTTGAACACCTAAACAGCAGCCTTATCAGAACACTAGAGAAAATAATGGATAGCAAAGCCAAAGACACATGGCCACTATATGTAAAACATGCATTATTAGTATCCCGGGTCTGAATCAATCAAGGGACAGGCCACTCACTGTCTGAACTAACATACAGATAAAAGCCAGAGATATTTACCTGCAACAATCAACCATACATAAAGATTCCCCCGGGGAAACCCCCCCACAGTAGAACAAGTACTAGCTCTACAACACATACACATCAAAGCTAAAATAGCAGAAATAAAAAGGCTCAAAACACAAAAGGTAACCATTACAGAGGAACCACTCCCCATCAACTCCCCCGTCTGGGTTCTGACTGGGAATAGGAAGAAGCTAGACTCAGTACACAGGGGACCATGAAGAATCATCAAGTAGAGAATGGACAGGAACATCTACCTGGTTAAGTTCCAGGGCACCAAAGAGCCCATCACAAATAAGCACCACAGATCCCGCCTTTGCCTTAGCAAAGGAGAACACTCAACCCAACTAGTACCAACTAGAAAACAACTCCAGGAACATCAGGTGGCAGCCATCAAGACAAAGCCCCCTCCTGATGTACCAGAGTAACCCCTTAAGGGTGTGTGTGTCAAGGATCTGGATTTACAAGTATTCTGGCTACTGCTAACCCACTTAACACCCAGTAATTGCCCAATTTGGTGCCTTTCTAATATACAGTTTGACATGCCATAAATTGCAACCAAGTAATGTCACATGACTTTCCAAGTATACAACAATTCAAAACCATCCTGAACATGACCAACCCCTAGGTTCAATCCAAATTAAATCTCCGCCACAACTAAAGCTATATAAGTCTAAAGTATTATCCAATAAAAAATACTTCTCTTTTTTCTTAATTCCATATTTGAAGCTTCCCCAATAGGCGCTCCTCAACACTAGAATCAAAGATTGTGACCTACAATGCTACAAAAAATAGCTATGGTGAGCCACATGGGAGAGTGATGGTCATCTCAAAGCTATAGAGGCTATTGACCTATCTCTGGACTGCCATAGCTATCCTCAGCTTGTTCCACAAAAGAAAGGTGTTGCTTCTAAAAGGCTATTTGCTATATTCAAAATCCACCCTCTAGCAAATCATTCTACTCCATGAGCTTACCCCAATACACCACTGGCATTTTAGGTCATCTTGTTTCTTTGCTATCATCACATGATCTCAAATGATACATTATCTCAGAACGTCTTGAGAAACATTCAGGTGGTAAAGGTGGGCAGTATAGCTTCACATCTCTCATTGGATGTGAAAGATTGGTGTTCAGATGTTTAACTTCAAGATCACCCTCCATAGTCCTAACCTCTCTTTCATGGGTATGAGAGAGTGGATCTGAATAATGTCTGAGCCAGGTATTCCTGGATAATATGTCCCCTTTAATTTTTCTTCTTGCTTGCAAATACTTTTTAGAGCATCAATGTTGGTGGTATAAAGCTTGTTCTCTTTCACTTGTGCCACCATTGATATCACACCAGCCTGGCCATCAATAAAGCTTCTCTGGTGATATCCTACAGGCTGCTGTATCAGATTGACCCTTTGATGTATCCTGGTGATCCTGAGATAGATGATAAGAGTCCAAGGGATCTAAAGCTGGATCCATCATCCATTAGTACTTTGATACTATCAGGATTGACAATTCTTCCCCTCTGGAAACCTGGGCCCAGGAGCAGGAATTGAACCCCAACCCTGGACCCCCCAGGCTGCCGGGCCTATGGACCGCAGGACCGCCTGCCCACGCCTTTCCGGGATCAAGCCCCCACAAGCTGATGCCAAGAATGTTGGCCCATGCAGTGAAACAAGCCAAACCAAGTAAATTATTGCACCTAATGGAAGACTAATCACAGCGCCTAATGGAGGTACTTATTTGGCAACTATTAGCTTCATGAACTTGAAGTCTATACCAGCAACCAATCAAGAACCAACCCAAGAAAGAGGCACAGACCTGCGGTCTGGTCCTATGACCACAACACTAAAGCAAGATAATCAGGTAGCCAAATTGAGATTCTTGACCAATGAAAGAACTCACAGGACAAGTGCCATTTTGCTGCCTTTGGACCCAAGCAACCAGTTCCCCTGGCCCTGCCTTTCCCAATGCCCTGATGAACCCCCCATGGAAAATGTTAAGTTTGGAGATGGGGTACTATATAGACCAAGGGACCCTGCACTCCAAACTTATTGCCATTTTTGAATAAAGGTTATGTTACTTTGGCTCACAGAGCTATTGCCTTATTTTGTATTTGCTGTCTACCAATTCATTTCAAGATCTCCTGCCCCACCACCTGCTGTTTTCCATCCTCCTGGTGTATCCTTTGGACCCGTCCATTTTACTGACTACCCTCTGAAATCTGAATACAAGGAATACACCCCGGAAAAGATACTCAAACTCAATCCTTTGGCGCACATACAATCTGCAATGAGATACAACCAACAAGGCCTGTGGATATTTTCAGCACCCAAGTTGTTCAGAGGGAAATTCAACTATCTCCCTGCTTACAACCTGCCCATAGAACCACCTGTGGCCCCAAAACCTATGCCTGCTTCCTCACCCAACCTCCCAACCAACCATTCTGGCAAGATGTTTGGGATTGTGTACATCACCCTCACAGGGGTGATTGACACTATAATTCCAGCTGCCGGCCTGTGGTCCTGGGTGGGAAAGTCTGCCTCCTACCTTTTAAAGTTAGCTCCCCTCTTGTGGTGGGCATTGCCCGCAAAAAACCTGGCTCAAGTCACCCCTGAAAACAACGGGCTGGCTGCTCAAGGCTGGATCCCTGACATTATGGCAATCTTTATTAAACCTGGTACCCTGAGCCCCAAGATGCTGTTATTTCTTGGGGCATCTTGTATGCTTTTGATATTGATAATCACTTTTACACCTATAAAATGACCACAAACCTGATATCTTCCATGTGGAAGAATGCAAACCCAAATGACCCAAAGAGAACTGACGCCAATACTTCTGACACCAACAAAGCTCCCTCCTCCCAAGTGCAAAACGTGATTGTGAATCAGTCCCTCACAAAGGTAGAGATGCCTAAGATGGGGAAGCTCACGCTTGAAGAAGCTAGACGTGCCATGTTGGTCTTCTGCCTGCATGTCCATACCAACGCCTGCTCTTACGCCAGTGACACTGAGAAGATCCTTGGGGTTGCTTCAATGCTATCAGGGGACGCCTTGGACTGGTTTGGCAAGGCCACAGCTGAGGACGTAGAATTCTGCTTAGACTACGCCAAGTTTGAGGCTGAGTTAATGGCCACTGGGGAAAATTGTGATACTAGATACTACACCCTGAACTCCCTGTTAGAAATTTGACAAAGACCCCAACCCATCCAAGCGTATATTGACAAATTACTCAAACTGAAAACCCACACCCAACTGGAAGACAAACTGGCAGCCATTATCTTCCAAAAGGGAGTCAACCTAGCAATGAAGGACCTGTTGAAGCACCATCTGCCCACCCTCAGCCTAGACAAGCTAATTCTCTTGTGCAAGGGTCTTAGCATGAACCAAGAGAACACTGGCTCCTTCCAGACCCACCAACCCTGGACACCAACCCCCAACAGAACAGGGATGATCCCTGAAGAGCTCTAACAACACTACCACAAAGGACTGTGCTTCCACTGCCACAAGGCAGGCCACTTGACCAGAGCCTGCCCCAAGAAGAACACTGCCCCAATCTCACTGGCGCAAATAAACACTTCTTCCCAGTCTTACAAATTCATCCAAGTGACCATAGAAGTAGCGGGAAACAAGCACAAGATTAAATCCTTTATTGATACAGGGGCGGATGAAAGTTTTATCAATGTCAGCCTAGCAGAGGAATTAGGATTGACAGCCTCAGAGCACAGTCTACAAGTAATCATGGGAAACAGCTCCTTGGACACTGTCTATGAGTGTGAACAAGAACTTCTGTTGACCATTGGACACAATGTATACCCACTGTCCCTGATCCTCTTACCAGGACTTCCCCACCCCCTTATACTGGGTGACTCCTGGTCCAACAGACATGGCCTGATCCTGAACTATCATGAGCAAACCGCCACATTGGGCCAGCCGGAATCCTGTGACAATGTTCCTTTTTTCATGAGCCATGATCAACCCCCTACCAACATACTCTTGACCATGAAGATAGAACCTAGCGTTGGAATACTGCCTATCCCCTAAAGAGATGGAACCATGTGTTTAGTGAAGAAGCAGCCACAAAACTGCCCAGCCATTCAATCTATGACCATGCCATAGACCTGTTACCAGGGACTCAACTGCACCACGGCCCCATCTACAGCTGTAACCACTTCAAGCAAGTGGCCTTGAAAGCATACCTTAAGGATATGACAAAAAGGGGTTCATCTGGGTGTCAAAAGCCCCCTTCTTGTTGCCCATGCTGTTTGTAGGAAAAAAGATGGTGGGATGCATCCATGCGTAAATTACCAAAAACTGAACAACATTACAATTAAGAGCTGCTACCCCATCCCCAATGCCAACAACCTCTGTGATGTACTGACTGGAGCCCAGGTGTACTCAAAAATTGAACTTTGAGATGTTTTCAACCAAATCCAAATCAAGGATGGAGACAATTACAAGACAGCCTTCAAAACCTGATATGGACTGTACAAGTACCTGGTAATGCTCTTTGGCCTCTGCAACACCCCCCAGCACTTTCCAAGGGATGATCAACACTGTTCTAGGGGAATACCTTGACTGTTTTTGTGTGGCATATCTGGACAACATTCTCATCTACAGCAAGACTCACAAGGAACACCTGCATCACCTGGACCTTATACTAGAGAAACTCTCCCAAGCACACTTATACGCTAAGCTTAAGAAATGTGAATTCTTTCAGTCTGAAGTTTGAATTCCTGGAATACATAGTGAAGACCAGCGGCTTTGCCATGGCACAGGATAAAGTAGAAGCAATAACATCTTGGCCAGTGCCCAAAAGCAGAAGGGATGTGAGAAGTTTTTTGGGCTGGCAAATTATTGCAGGGATTTCATCCAAAATTTTTCTCACATTACCCTCCCCCTGACCCGCCTTTGCTCTGACAAGGTCACCTTTTCCTGGACTCTGGAATGTACCACCACCTTTGAAACCTTGAAACTTGCCTTCACCTCTCCCCCCTGTCCTGGCCATGCCAGATCCCTCCAACCCTTTTGTTCTGGAAACCAACGCATTGGACTTTGCAGTTGTGGGGTCCTTCTTCAGGAAGGAGGGGATAGTATGCTCCATCCTGTAGTATATTACTCCAAGAAGATGCTACACAAGGAAGGAAACTACCTGATATATGACAAGGAGATGCTAGCCATAATGAAGACCCTGAAACATTGGCGCCAATACCTATGTGGCGCTGAATATCCAGTAAAGGTCTTGACAGACCACAAGAACTTGGTCTACTTCTTCAAAACACACCAGCTTAACCAATGACAAGCAAGATGGGCCTTAGAACTAGCTGAATAAACTCTGACCATAGAATACAAGCCAGGGAAGGTGAACATAGTACCCAATACCCTAAGTAGAAGAACTGACCTGGTGCCTACCCACCTAGAAATCCGCAACCACAACACCCAAGTCCTCTTGGACACAGCAAGCCTAGGCATTCACCTGGGATTGATGAAAATCAGAGCCAGCAAACCAGAAGTACTAAGGGTCCAAACAATAGACAAGTTCACCAAGATCATGATCTCTGACCTCTCCAAATCCTTGGATAGCTCCCACTACCAAAAAGGCTACTCATTGAAGGGAACAACACTAATGCTCCACAACAGGATCTTTGTACCAGAAGGGGACATCAGAACCAATGTCTTGAGAGACTACCATGATTCTGAGATGGCTGGACACCTGGGTAGGCTCAAGACCCTCCAGAGCATTGGAAGAGGCTTTGCCTGGCCAAAAATGGATCAAGATGTAGGTGCATACCTGAAGGGGTGTGAGACCTGTGGGCGGACCAAAACTCGCAGAAACAAACCTGAATGACTTCTAAGACCCTTGAATATACCCCATGGACCTTGGAGATCTGTCTCCATGGACTACATTATGGAACTGCCATCATCCCTCTTGTACAAAGCAATCCTGGTCATGATAGACCGCTTTACCAGGATGGCATACTTTGTACCAACCACCACCAATTGCACGGCAGCAGAAACAGCCCAACACTTCCACAACTGCATCCTCACACAACACGGAACACCTGAAGAAATCATCACAGACAGAGGACCCTAATTCACGTCAAACTACTGGACACAGGTGATAGACTTGCTTCAAACAATGTGTATCTACCTCCTACCACCCACAGACAGACAGCCAAACTGAACAAGTAAACCAGATCCTTGAACAATATCTTCAATGCTATGCCAACACTGATCAGGAAAATTGGGCCAAAATGCTCCCCATGGCCCAGTTTTCCTACAACAGTAAGGACCACACCTTCACAGGCATATCCTCATCCAAAGCCAACTATGGGGTTGACCCCACCTGGGACCCCCGGATTGGCAAAAAGGAATTGAACACCACTAGGCGCTCCTGGATTGAACAGATTCACAACACACAAAAAACATGCTTGACCAACCTGAACTGCGCAGTGCAAACATACAAAGCATTTGATGACCGCAAACAAACCCCAGGCCAACCCTTACAAGTTGGAGACAAAGTATACCTAGACTCCTGGAATGTACCCCTGCATGTGCCCTGCCGGAAATTAGCTCACAGAAGAAGCGGCCCCACAAGATCACCAAACTAGTTGGTGAGGTTGCCTTCAAGCTAGACCTGCCCCCCTCCTGGGGCAACTGTGGTAAGTTTGACTCCCTGGTGATTGAATCCCTTAAACTCAACTCCCTGGTAGTTGACACTATAGTAAAGTGAGAATTCAGCTTTTGCCCTGATTGATAACTAGAAATTGACACTTTTTTAATTAACAGATCTTGATGTACTGAAAACTCTTAATATAAAAATTAAGCCTTACAGCTATGGTATACTAAAATAATTTCATAGAGCTCAAAAATGCAATAAAAAGTGTACCTTAACTAATGAGTATAAGGAGAACTAAGAAGCTATTTCTCATTTTACTATGTAATTTATACTCTTTGTTATAAAAATATTTTTTATTACCATAAAAATTAAACTTCCAATGAGACAAAATTAAACAAAAAACAACAATAAAAGCTATGCAAAATATGAAGAAATATTACTATTTATTTGATATAGCTCATATAAGCACAACTGTGAATATCATATGTTTTATTTAGAAATTAACAAAAATTAAGATATCTCAATCACTTTTAACTATAGCTATTCATCTCAAACTTACCATGCATAAATAGAGCAATCACTGCTATCTAATTAAATTAGAAAACTTAAAAATTAAAGCTAAAAACTAAAAGATCAAAGCTAATAAGTAAAAATTAAAGTTAAAAAGTTAAAAGTAAAAATCATATAACTGAGCAAGCAAGCACGTTTATTCCTCATCATTCTTTCCCTGTTTCATTTTGGCCCCTTCCAGGAGGGCAGTGGCAATAAGCTCAAGCTGCTGCTTAAGCTCAGAGGCCTTATACTTGTGCTTGGCCGCACCCTGGATGGTCTTGGTGAAGAAGTACAGCGGGTGGTTGGCTTGTTGGGGGGATGCAGTTGGAGAGATCATGCAGCTTGGAGATGGTTTTCTCCTGCTTGTGCTGCAGGAGGTAAAAGAACTTATTGAATTTTGGATGGAGCCCAAATTTGGCCTTGAGGTGTTTGTGATACGCCTCTAGCGTTGAGGTGGTCTTGAGCTCACCATTCACTGCCACCCGGTACACATTCCAGCTGGCCTTGGCACAGGCCTTGCCTTGCCTCTGCGTGACAACCTTCCCAATCCACTGGGGATCAAAGTAATTGAGAAAAGGCTTGAACTCCAGGTGCTTAACTATGTAGGGATCCTTTGAGAGCACCTCAAACCCCTGCACAGTGTGCTCTGGCTTTAAAAAAGCCAAGGCACTAAATTGTGCCAGAAAAAATCTGCAGGTGTCCAAAGTATCCCTCCAGCTCAACCTACTAAGCTCAGCGTGGGCCTGCACGTTACAAGCAACTGCTTGGCAGAAGTGGAAGTGGCACCCCTGCACCTTCCTGCTGAAAAGCTACTCAAATGCATTGAACTGAGCAGGCTCAAAGTCCATAATGCACATGCAAGGCCCAAGAGCTCTTAGCCTTACCTTTTCCTCCAAGTCCAGGGTGGCCTGGTCCTTATCAGAGGCAGGTGGGTTGGCGCGGGTGTGTGGGGGAGTCTTCTTGGATTTGTCATTGTTGACAGGAGGAAGGAGGGCAAGTTCTTGGCAGAGGATGGAGAACACGCGGGTATAGATGGCCTCAGTGGCCCCAGGAAGAAGAAAGAATGTGAGTGGAATCACCCAGATGTCAATCTGGGCATGGATCATCCAGAGCTGCTTGAACATCTGGGGGCAAGTAGTAAAGGTACCATCAACTAGCCAGGTTGACGCCCTTTTCAACTCCATCAGGTTCTGCTGAGTTGAGTAGCAGATGATACGGTCCTTGGTGGCAGGCCTGTTGTCATGGAGCAGGAAGCGCTCCCCAATTGGAAGCTGCTTAAGCTCATGAGTGAGCGTGAGCTCTGAGAGGACGTCAGAGGCCTTGGGGGGAGGGGGATTGGCAGCAATATTCCTATCACTGATGAATTTGACCAACTTCTCCTGTGTTGGTACCAACTTAAGATTGTTGAGTTTGAGATGTTGCAAAGCCTTTATGGCCAGATCAGAAGCGCGGAGGTTAGCAGAGGTGGGAATGACCTGAACAAGGTACCATTTAAGTATCCAAGTGATTAGATGATTGGGGGGCTTTCAAGTGTGCTCCTCCTTCTCTTCTGTTACTTGCTCCCAGCCCTCAGTGTTTAAACGGGCCCCACAAGTCTTATCTTCACAGATGAAGTGATTACTCTTGGTCTGCCACTTTTGGTTGTTGCAATTGAAGATGTAGTTGTCAGCAACGTAACCAGGGCCGCCCTTTACAGACATGATGGGGAAGTAACAGGGGAAGTGCTTGAGAACTTTAAACTCTCTGTCCAAATTACAGATATTGTGGATGGCCAGTGGATCCCAAGACAGATGACAAGAAGCTTTATGTTCTTGGAGTAATTCTCCAGCTCATCTTGGGGGTCAGATGAGGAAGGAGGGGAAGAGCCATTGGGAGGGAGAGGGGAAGGGTTCTTTGAGGCCTGCTTGGATGCCTCCTTTTTCTTACCAGAAGAAGAGGTGGGCTCCTTGGCAGCCTTTGACTTCTTAGTATGCTGCTCCTTGGTGGGCTTAGAGTAGGCCTCTGAGTGGTAAAAGGAGTGGTTGGTAAGATCACCATCAGATTTATTGGGGGAGGAATTTTTAGGGGAAGGTGAAGGGGATGTGAAAGATGAGGGTGGAGGGGGAGGAGTAGGAGGAGATGGAGTAGGAGGAGATGGGGTTGGAGGCTTTGCCTTTGCAGGCTTCTTGGCACGCTTGGGAGTGGAGGCAGTTTCTTTGGAGCCCTTAGAGGCTTGGCGCTTAGGCTGTTGGCTGTTCTTGTTTGATCTTGTCTAAAGAAAAGTTTAGTTTTGTAAATAAAATAGTGTGAAAGATATGAAACACAGAGGTAAAGCAAAGTAAAAGTTAAATGAAAAGTATGCAAATAAAGTTTTATTTATCAAAAAAACATAAAAAAGTAAATAGAAGCAAAATAGAAACTAGAAGTATAGATATAAAGGTTAAAACATAGAAAATAAGTGAATTTATTATAAGCATCAAATATGTTAGGTTCAGCATAACATCTTAGTGTTAAATCAATGTAAAAGTTTAATTGAAAATCAAAAAAATATAGGGAAATTATATGGAGAGCAGCAGAAAAAGTAGTAGATTATAATAGCAAAAAAATAAAAAATTATTATGTGGATTTTTTTTATTGAGAGTTGAAAATTCAAAACATAGTAAAGTGTTGAGCTCAGCACTGTTGATCAGCTGGAAAAAGCTGAATTCTCACTGTTGAGTATGCTGGAGTTCATCAGAAACATCAAATTTACTATGTTTTTTACATATAAAACTTGCTTAAATTTAAAACGGGTTTGAAAGTTAACCCAAAAGCAAGGCAGTTTTGTATGCTCAAAAATTAAAAAAATACAACATAAGTTAAAAAAGTAAATGAGTGGAAAGGTGTTTATTAGTGATAATAATGTGCTGGGAGGAGCTGGGAGTGAATTATTTACCATGTGTTGGTTAAAACTTTAAGAAGCTCTCTGTACTAATCCCAAAGTTAAAGTGTTGAGTGGGTGAGTGTTGAGTGGCGCTCATAGTGCGTCACATATTAATTTAGCCTTAATTCTAAGCCTTTGATTAGTTAAATCCAAAACCAATTGAGTGTCAAGTGGATAGAGCCAAGAAAAAAAGTGTTGAGTTTCAGTTTTTTATAAATTACATATGAAATCTCTTAATAAATCAGGCTTAATTTATGTGGCACCACTTAATCCAAAAACCCGGGAATGACATAAAGTAAAACAAGTGGGGTATTTGATTAATGTCTATACCACTAAATCCAGTATAGTGGTGCTTGGGAGCCTAATCAACAACTATGGACACTAATGATAAAAATATAATAGTAAATAATAAATTTTATGTAAGCGCATATGTATTTTATTAATAAAATTAAAATTTGGCTTAAAAAGTGTCAAACTGGTCACTTTTTGTTTTAGAGTGTCAAACACAAGTTTTTTCATTTCTATTAGTAAATCTATTTATAAATTGCCCCTTGAATTGGTATTTTAGCCAACCAATTGATTAAACAGAGTCAATTTCAAGTAAATTTAACCTTGGTTTTTGGTTTTGAACCCCTAAATTACTAGTAAAAATTAGCTTAAAATTAGTTAAGCTGAAAAATACTAATAGATTCACATATTTGGCACTCAACTCCCTGGTACTCAACAAAGTGTCAAGTACCAGGGAGCCGAGTTTAAGGGAGTCAAACTTACCACAGTTGCCCCTCCTGGAAGATTCATGATGTGTTTCACTGCTCCCTGTTGTTCAAAAATATGGGAATTTGCTCCCCCACCAACGGATTAAGACAGCCCCCCACTCATCCAAACAGGCTGCACTGAGGAATATGAAGTTGAATACATACACAACAACCAGACCAACTACCAAAAACCCCAGTATTACATCAAGTGGAAAGGAAACCCACTAGAAGAAAGTACTTGGGAACCTCTGAGCAACCTGACTAATGCCCAAGAAGCCGTCCAACTCTACCTGAACAAGAAGAATCAGAAGGGAGGGATCTCAGGGGAAGAAGGGGATGGTGTCAGGATTGAAAATTCTCCCCCTCTGGAAACCTGGGCCCAGGAGCAGGAATTGAACCCCAACCCTGGACCCCCCAGGCTGCCAGGCCTGTGGACTGCAGGACCGCCTGCCCGTGCCTTTCTGGGATCAAGCCCCCACAAGCTGATACCAAGAATGTTGGCCCATGCAATGAAACAAGCCAAACCAAGGAAATTATTGAACCCAATGGAAGACTAATCACAGCGCCTAATGGAGATACTGATTTGACAACTATTAGCTTCATGAACTTGAAGTTTATACCAGCAACCAATCAAGAGCCAACCCAGGAAAGAGGCACAGACCTGCGGCCTGGTCCTATGACCACAACACTAAAGCAAGATAATCAGGTAGCCAAATTGAGATTCTTGACCAATGAAAGAACTCCCAGGCCAAGTGCCATTTTGCTGTCTTTGGACCCAAGCAACCAGTTCCCCTGGCCCTGTCTTTCCCAATGTCCTGATGAACCCCCCATGGAAAATGTTAAGTTTGGAGGTGGGGTACTATATAGACCAAAGGACCCTGCACTCCAAACTTATTGCCATTTTTGAATAAAGGTTATGTTACTTTGGCTCACACAGCTATTGCCTTATTTTGTATTTGCTGTCTACCAATTCATTTCAAGATCTCCTGCCCCACCACCTGCTGTTTTCCATCCTCCTGGTGTACCCTTTGGACCCGCCCATTTTACCAACTACCCTCTAAAATCTGAATACAAGGAATACATCCCAGAAAAGATACTCAAACTCAATCCTTTGGCCCGCATAAAATCTGCAATGAGATACAACCAACAAGGCCTATGGATATTTTCAGCACCCAAGTTGTTCAGAGAGAAATTCAACTATCTCCCTGCTTACAACCTGCCCATGGAACTGCCTGTGACCCCAAAACCTATGCCTGCTTCCTCACCCAACCTCCCAACCAATCATTCTGGAAAGCTGTTTGGGATTGTGTACATCACCCTCACAGGGGTGATTGACACTATAATTCCAGCTGCCGGCCTGTGGTCCTGGGTGGGAAAGTCTGCCTCCTACCTTTTAAAGTTAGCTCCCCTCTTGTGGTGGGCATTGCCCGCAAAAAACCTGGCTCAAGTCACCCCTGAAAACAACAGGCTGGCCGCTTAAGACTGGATCCCTGACAGATACTATTTATTCTTCAAACTTATTGGGGTTAAGAAGGCTTATTAGGCAACCACCTAAGAGGAAACATAATGAGACAATATATGAGATAAAAAATCATTGTGCTTATGTTTAATCTGATTGCTTTTTGAACACTGATGCAAGCCCTAACAAAGGGATAGGTTGTTTGGAATGAGAACAGCTACTGGGTTCAGTTGGAGCACTGCCAGCCTTTAAATCTATCTTGGGATCAATAACTATGATACCAGGGTTATTGTTTAACCCATCAAATCCTTCTTCAAATCCCTCTTTTTGATGAATATAAAGGCTGTGGTGTTGATTGATAGATTCCAAGCTGGTATCTATGGATCCTGGAAGTGGGAAAATTTTGCTTCTGTGCTCTTCCAACCTTTTCTTGAAAGATATCTTTAAACTACAGATACTGCACGTGCTGGCCTGTTTGTTACTCCTCACTATATTTTTGGTATTAGTTCATAGAGGGTTGAGGCTGACATTGTGATCTCATCTTCTGATTCCACATATCTCTTTTTAAGGAGCAAGCGTCTTATCCAGGTTGAGTGTCTGTGCATTCCCTTTCTAGTGCCTTTATAAACCCTTTCCAGTTCCCTTTGTGTAAACTGGCTTGTTCCAAAGGATCTACCAGCAACTCACCAACTATTTTTTAGCTGGTTCCCTTTCAACCAGCCACTGCTACTTTTTGGCTCTTTTGAGCCTACGTTTTATTTCTAGTTATTCTCCTTGGGCGCTTAAACTCACCTTTGGCTATATCAAACCCTGTATTTTTAAGCTCCCTTGAAGGGCAACCAGAAGCAACCTGATATCCCAAGGCTGGGAATGCTTGTGGGGAGAAGATCAAAGGAGATCTTCTAAGTTACCAACTATCCCACTTAATCCCAACTTCAAGTAGCCAGGAGGAGCTTGGCTTTTCCAAATTTGGGTTGAGCCAGGAAGCAATCAATGGAGAATTTGATACTGTCCCCAGAAATAAGGAGGGATGCTTTCTTTAGCTTAGCTAGCATTTATCTTTTTGTTGGTGCCCCCAAGGAGGAGAGTGGCTGCATGACAGAAGTGAGATTGATGGATCCCACAATATTAGATTTAGGGTTGCAGATAATTAGATGCTTGGTAGAGATACCTTGAAAAAGGATGCTGGCTCCAGAAAGGGTATTTATGTGTGAGGATGGGGGTAAGGAAACTTTGGTGATGCTTTAGCTCTTATATACCAAGCCTTATGGCGCCATTCTTAAAGAAATGATATGATAGCTTCTATTAAATCTTTGGCTTAAATTTATATTTATAAAACAAATGAAGCACCCATCTTTCATGTACAAGTGATATATGTGGAGCAGCCAGGTATTGTTCTTGCATTGTATCCTCTTTTTAATTAATGTAGATCAATTAAGATAATTCATTCACTTAATTGTAGATCTTACAGATATTGTTAAAACAATAAAGCATTAAGAAATTCATTTAGAATATACCTAATTCATGTCCAAGGCTCACTTGAACCTTAAAATAAATCTAAACAGCAACTAACTAGATGCCCTAACTTCAAAATGCCATAAAATCCTAAAAGATCTAGCCTTTTAATAAAGTAAACTGCAAAATAAATCTCTCAACCTTATCTGTGATTCTGTCAAATAAAAATAATATGCAGTATGGTAAAAACTTAATTATTTTGATGAGGAGCAACCTCTGGGGAAGCTTAGAAGATAGATTTAGAGGAGAAGAGTAATTTATTGGATAATATTTTAGACTTATATCTTGTGTTTGATGTGGTGGGGACTTAAATCAGATCACAGATTAGAGTTCAGGTGTGAGTTGGATTGGAATAGCTGGATACCTGGACAATTCATGTGATGCTGGTTCACTGCCATTTCCAGAATGCTGAACTGAATATTGGTGTGGGGTTCCTGTCCACCAGTCCCCAAATTATGTCCTGGACTATAGCCAGGGACTGACTGAAAGGGGTTGTCATTCTCTAGTAAGGGAAAATGTATCTCAGAAATATGTATAGGGGTCAAAATGGGCTTTTATTCACTTTTAGAAGGAAGATTCCCTTAGAAACCTTCTGGTATATGGCCCGGGGGTCAAGGAAACAATATGGATTTGCCAATAATTGGAGTCCTCCAACAATATCTTGGACTCATTGTACTTGGTCTTGGACTCCTGCACCTTAGTCTTGGACTTCTGCTCCTTAGACTTGGACTCCTGCACCTTAAACTTGAACTCTGGCGCCGCACTTAGGATCCAGCTTCTTATTCTTGGGCTCCTGCTCTGTTATTGTGGGCTTCAGCTCTATTTATAGCTCCAGTGGCCTTGTTATTTGCTTGTATAAGTACAACCAAGCTCCTGCTGGTGATCAAACGGCTTCCAAAAACCTCTCAGAAGAAACTCAAAAGGCCCAGAAAAGACCTCAAAAAAGACCCAGAAAGACCCTGTAACTTTCCAGCCAGCCACCTTCTTATAGTGTCCTTTTCCCAAAAATCCCGCCTTCAAAATGGCTTTCTTCAGAAGCTTAAACCATTGCCGCTCACTTTTTTCTATAATAACTTAAGCTTACATACTTACTTTCTCAAAAGCTTAAAGTATTAATTCACTATTTCCTTGCTTATACTTTAAGCTTTTGGATTCCAACCAATCATTTTCATTAGAAAGCCTGCCAGAATTCAACCAATGGATGCAGAGCGCAGAAATAGACTATTTCTGAAGTTCCACTGGGATCCAACTAAGAAATCTTTTTCTACAGCTCAAACCGCTCAAAGCAACAACTCTTTGCACACCAAAGCGTTAACCTGTCCATTATTCCGGCACCAGTATTCCCTGAATTCAACCTAAACCCATTTAAATAGTATTCTACTATTTAAACTGTTCTTTCTGGACCTCTTCAATGTTTTCCCCATATATTTACAAATCTTGTAAAATCCAAGGAAAACATCCCACCAAAACAACTTTGTATCCAGCTCTCATAGCAACATACCTTCATCTATCCTAGGAACTTAATAAATATCTTACCCAAACTTCTATCAACATTCCTTCTCAATTTTACTACTAAACCAAGGCAAAACATTCTACATTTTTCCACTTTGGAAAATCAATTCATCAAAATCTTGGCTCATTTCTCCGGACCACTAGTTCTTCACCATCATCTTTGGGTTCTTCAGCCAGCTCTTCAACCACATCTTCCAGATCTTCAGCTTAACCAGCAAACAGTCCACCTTAGTTCACAGAACAGCTCCTTTCCAGTCTTTAAACAGCTTATCAGTCCTCTGGCTACTTCTTTATCATGACCATCTACTTCTGCATCATGATCTTTGAGCCCTTCTGTTTATCCTCACTAGAAACCATCTTGGTTCCACCTGCACAATGAACCATTTTGGTTCAAAACTTCAATATGAACCATCAGTCCTTCAACTATCCTTCTCTGTGATCAAACAGTTCCTCTCACTAGCCTTCTCTGCTGATTCTGTGAACCACCTTGGTTCTTTATCTCAGTCCCTGTTACCAGAACCTGTAGACCCAGGCATGAGTCTACATTAAAATGGCGTTTGACTGGGCCCTTGCAAGTGGCATTCCACTTAGGCCATCCAACCATAGATCAATGTCTATGTGCTGTCTAAACTCACCCAGGTGATTAAGTCTGGGCTTTCAGTTGCAGAGTAATCAGCTCCACTTCCCAGAGACCTGATCACACTAAGTTCTGCAGCTTGCTTCCCAAGCAAACTGCCTTGGTGACACCTCCAAGAAAATCTATACCCTCCAATGCTCACTCTTGGTTCTCCTTAAAAGCTCCCATAGGGTTATAAACAAGTACACCCTACCAGTCCTTTAGGTAGAATGCTTGCTCACAGAGCTCCTATAAGCGTATCAGGGTACGTAGAGCCCTCAAAGCTCTTCCCCTCCCTGGCAGCCTGCGTTACCCGCCAGGGGCCCAAAACCTTCTCCACCTCAAACAGACAAAGTTCCCTGCTAGATATCTCATTCTTCACCCTTTTGCAGCCACAGTTCTCTTCTAGGTGAAGAACTATAGCCCACAGCAGCCAATATCTTCTGCTGGGTGGAGGCAACATCTGCCTCTAGTAGTCTTTACACCTACTAGCTAGGCTTTACCATCCCTAGTAGCCATCCTTCCCTACTAGGCCTCTACCTGCAACAAACAACCAAACTTTTGCTTGTCCAACAGTAGCCCAGCCTGAAAACCATCAAACATGTTGACCATCACAATTGGATTGGCACCAAACCAGGCAATGACTGGATGTTAAGTGTGTCAACAATAGCCAGGATACAAGTACATCCAGATCCTCAATAATTTATTAGCTTTAAAATTAATCTACTTTATATCATTATCAAAAATAATATAAAACATCTGAACTATGCTCTTTTAGGTGCTTTCTTATTATTATCAAGCAGTGTACATATTAATAATTTTTCATGGATATACAAATAAGATTCTTAGATTCATTTTAATAGTTTACAGCATAAAAAACATTAGTTTTCATTGATTTATTGCTGTTTTAAATATAAATTGTGCAATTAGTTACCTTTTCAAAATTGACTGTGTTATGCTGAAACTTGGGCAGCTTATGTATCAGAAAATAACCTGATCCCTAAAATAAAGATTGAGTTTTTTAGAAATAGAAAGCCTGAACTCCTTGGCCAACATGAATTGGACAGCAAATGAGTCTAGGTGGCAATCCTTGAATACACACTGCTTGATTGCATCAATATGCACAGACTATAGGAGTTTAGACTGTTGTTTGGCCTTTGGGGATTTTTAATTGGACCAGTGTCACCATATTTGATATTAACTATGCTAAAATATATTAATGTGACACCAAATAAGAATACAATATACCAAACAGACATTTCTCCAGTTAATAACTTGATGACATCCTCATGCGCACTATCAGACAACCTATGCCTGCTCTTGGTGGTTACTGCAACATCCAAGCTATCAGGGTCAATGCATGTGATGGGTACATTTTTGTAGAACACATAATTCTTTTTGCATGTGATACCACTGTCAATTTTAGAATATACCACTGGCCTAGATGGCTCTTCAGTTGTGACTAAGGGCTCATAAGAAGTATTAAATAGCCAAGGATATGAACTGACAACTCTGGGATCAAGTGTGTGGGGCCGTGTTACAACTGGATAAACAATAGATGTGTATGTAAACTCATTGTTTCCAACAGGCCTGGTATAAAAAAATTAGTGGCAGGCTGCAAGAGGGAATTCTGTCTGGAATTTAGAAAATATTTTTTTACACTTGTGATGTAGGAGGTAGTTAGGTTATACTGACACCTTGGGAGGTCTATGTATTGGCCTCAATATGCCCATTCTGTGTCCTTGATCTATTCATGGACCCTCTGGGGTGTCCTCTTGAACAGACTGCCCTGTGGGCTGGTGCAGGATCTGGTTGGGTATGAAATAGTATGTGTATAAGAATAAAATAAAATAAAAACTATTTTTTGATTAGTTAAGTGTTTTATTTAGATTTTAAGTTTATTTTTGAGTTATTGTTTACTCTTTTTTTAGCCTTGAATAGTATCACAATTTTTATAATAGTGCTTTAAAATTTATAATATTTTACTTGGTCCTGTTTTAGATAACTTTACATTTCATTTGATTTTGGTCATAGTGGAGCTTCTTAATATGGGTCAGTGTTTCCTAGTTTACTTAATGTGTATCCAAATTTGGTTCCAAATCCTGCAATTATTATTTCAGTTTACTAGTGGCTTTAATTTGTTCTTTGAAATTTGGTTCTTGGATTTGACAATCCTGCAATTCCAAAAGGCATAGTAAACTTAATGAAAATGGTTGTTTTAGGATCATTAATTCAGATTTTCCTGACATTCATCTGTCAATTATGAGTCTTCAAAAAGGAGAAAAACCCAGTTGGAAAGAATGGGAACAGTTTAAAATATAAATTAGTCACTAAGAAGAAATAAGAAAACAATTTAGATATCAGCAGCAAATTGGAAATTGTTAAGTTAATCTCTAAACTGGGAATAAACCCCAGGACTCATTTTCAAGATTTTTTTCACTTAAATTTAAACTATCTACTGATGTTATTTATAAGCAATTAAGTAACTTCAAGCCATTCTATAGTCAATCAGAAGCTTTGCAACAGCCTGCTAGTGTTGACAACGTTGAGTTCAACACCCAAAGCTATGTACTTAAGCCTCTGCTTTCTTGTAATAACCAAATATGTGGGGGTATTCTAGCAAGGTAGGGGCCAATTTCAATTCTTGGACCCCTTTCAAGGAGGTAAAAATTGGGTATAAGTCAATACCAAATGAAAAAATTTGGCATGTACATTAAATTTTCTAAAATTACCAGCAAAGTACACAATTACATAGTATGTAATAATGTATATGGCTATTTACATGGTAGAGTGAGGCAAAACCAATGTTGACAATGAGAATAGTTAAGAATAGTTGATTTGTGCTGGCTTCTCTTGGTAGTACTCTTTGATAGGTTCTTGGAATGAGCTGTATGGTTTGAAAGTGGTGTAGTGGCCCCAATCCCTAGGAAGGCTATTATTACAGCAGAAAAGATAAGGTGGTTCATCTTCTAGCTCCTGAAAAGAGGTGACAAAGCTTAGTGTCAAGACTTCTTTAAATGTAAACTCTATTAAAATGTTTTATGTGATATTATTCAGGATAATTTCAATCAATTATAGCACAACCCATCACCAAGGAATGCTTATTTATTATATAGTGGTCCCCCTGTAGGGCAGGAAAATTGGAAATCATTAGATAGAGAACCCAATGCCGTAACTGTGCTGTTTTAGCAGAGTTACACGGGGAAAATATTTAGAAGATAGATAATAATATTTATTGTGAGATAGTGATTATATAGTTCATGTGAATCAAGGATAACAGGAACATGAAAGGTGATCACACGGTGGGATGGTGAAGGGGGTGGCTTGATCCTGGTAATGAGTCAAGTGCCAAAATGAGGTATCCACTGTAAAGGATCATCATTTGTTCAGGTTGTTGGATTTGGAAATTTGAGTCAACTTCCTAGTCTGACTTCAAGTGACAGGATAATCAGATTGCAGGTCGCAAACCTGCTTGGTTGGAACCTTGCTGGTGGGTCAAGCCTGCGGTTTCAACACCCCCAACTGAAGGTTGGCCTCCTCTGGGGGCAGGCTGTCAGGGAGGTTGTCAGGAGCCCGGGCCCCGTATTGAACTAGTTGCTGTTCTGTG
This sequence comes from Entomophthora muscae, assembly GCA_014839935.2. NCBI lineage: Eukaryota > Fungi > Entomophthoromycota > Entomophthoromycetes > Entomophthorales > Entomophthoraceae > Entomophthora > Entomophthora muscae. The sequence continues at coordinate 363,868 of QTSX02000764.1, read as the reverse complement.
GTGGGCAGGGCGGTTTCTTGTTGTTTCTATATTGCTTTGCAGGGTTGTAGGCAATCATGGTGTAGGGTCTTGTCTTGCTTACGTTTTTCAAGCCCTTGCACAAGGTAAGTGTTATTGTTGTTTACCTTCAGAATGATTGCTGGCCCCACTTCTTTGGGTTGTAGCTTGCTCTTGTCAACATTCATAGCCCAAACTTTGTCCCCAACTTCATGTCTATACAGATGGGGACAAAGATTTTTTGTAAATATTTATTCTCCTTCACTGTTTGTTTGCTGTTAGCTCTTACAACGTGAGGGTCTGAGCATGGAGGGACTTCACTTGGAATTTCCAGTTTAGGTCCTGTCAATGCTTGAACAATATTTGGCTGTGTGCCGTATACCAGTTCAAACAGGCTTTTCCCGGTGGATCTGTTCACTTGGGTTTGACACACAAGTAGTGCAGTTGGTAGCTGCTCATACCAGTCTTCAGGTCTCCTGGCAGTGAGTTTAGCTAAGGCTTGCACAAGGCTACCATTAAGCCGCTCTATATGTCCATTGGCCTGTGGGTGGTATGGTGTTGTTACGGTGTGTTTGTCCCCATTTTTAGCAAGGTATACATTGGTGGTTTCAGAGGTCAATTCTTTCCCTCCATTGGTTATCAGGAGTTCTGGCTTTCCAAACTTGCTGATTATCTCTTTACCAATAAATTATTGTAAATTATTGCCAGTGTGTGCCTTCACTGCTTGGGCTACTGGCCATCTTGTAGCAAAGTCAATGGCGGTGATAATGTATTTCTTGTCATTGTGTTTCCCTGGCATGGGGCCAACAATTTCAGGAGCCCATACTTTGAAAGGTAGTTGTGTGCAGATGGGAAGTACTGACTCTGGCGGGGTTTCACTTTTGGCAAATTTTTTGCATACCTCACATTGATCTAGAACTTCTTGAACTTTGCAATACAAGGTTGGCCACCAGGCCTTATGCTTAAGGAAATCATATAGGTTTTGGCTCTTGGTATGTCCAAGGTCTCTGTGATAGCGTAGGATGGTGTCAACTTGCTGATGCGTGGGAATGTAAGGAATGTTTGTGTCATCAGACATTTTTCTGTGTAGGGTCCGCTATACATCAGCAAATAGGTGTTCATTTTTGATGACTGTTTCCTTTATTATGTTGGTCATACCAGGGGGGAACCTTCATCCTTTGTTTGTAATACTAAGAGAGGACAGTCTGTGTTGAGCCCATTCTCTCCTCTTGAAGCATGGACATACAAGTGGGACAGGGCGTCTGCTATGGCAAGCTTGGCCCCAGTTTGTACTAGATGAGCATGTTAAATCTCTCTAATAGCTCCATCCAGCAGGCTTGGCGGCACAACAGATTTGCTTGAGTCTTAAATTAGATGAGCAACTTGTGATTGGTTAATGCTGTGAATTCTTCCTGCTGTTCTAGGTAACAGCGCCATTTGACTAGACAGTGTACAATAGCCAACAGTTCTTTGTCATGTATAGGGTATTGACACTTGCTATCTGTCAATTTTTGCAATTCATAGGCTACAGGCAGGAAGCCACCATCATTATTTTTGATTTTTAGTACTTCCCTAATGGATGCATCTGAGGCGTTGGTTTCCATTTGGTATTCCCCGTCACATTTGGGGTATTGTAGGATGGGAGCTGTTGTGAGTTTCTCCTTGAGGCGTCTAAAACAGAGGTCACGTTGGGGGGTCCACACAAACTTGGATTTGGCGCCTGTTATGGTGGATAAGGGGACAGTCAAAACACCACAGTTGGGTATGAAGCAGCTTACATAGGCCACCATCCCCAAGAATGTGCGGGGTTCCAACTTATCCTTGGGTGGTGGCATCTTGCAGATGGCTTGTATCTTTTGACTGTCAGGTTTGATGCTGTCCTTTGAGACTATGTGTCCCAGGAAGGGTAGTTGCTCATGGAAGAACTGGAGCTTGGAGGACTTGGCCAACAGTTTGTGTTGTGCCAAGGTAGCAAAGACTGCCTCTAGGTCTTTGTGGTGCTGTTCTACTGAGGGGCTGTAGACAATAATGTTGTCTAGATACACTGGGGCGTGCTTGCCTATGTGGGGCTCAAATACTTTGTTCATGAAGGTTACAAAGGTAAACAGGGCATTGGTCATGCCAAAGTTGAGCACCACACATTTGTAGGAGCTGTATTTAGTGCAGAAGACTGTTTTGGGGATGTCTTCCTACTTAATGAAAATCTGGTTGTAGCCTGCCGTCAGATCAATCTTGGGGAAGACTATGGCTCCTCCCAAGGTATCAAAAAGGTTGTCAATCAGTGGTAGTGGGTAACAATTCTTAATGGTAACTTTGTTTAGGGCGCGGCAGTCTGTGACCAGTTGTAAGGTACCGTCCTTCTTAGCCACAAAGAATACGGCGGCCCCAAAGGGAGACTGTGAGGGGCAGATAAGTCCTTTTTTCAATGCCTCCTTGAGGTAGGCGCGTAAGGCGTTGTCTTCATTTGGGGTCAGCCTTTAGATAGGGCGCGCCTTGGGTACAGCCCCCTTGAGTTGGATGGAGTGCTGAATATGCTTCTCAGGGGGCAGCCTGGGCAGCACTTCCTTGAAGATTTCTGGATGGCGGGCCACAATTTCGCGGTCCTGAGGCATGGAGGTATCCTGGTGATCCTTGAAGTGTATGGTCTCATACTGGCAGGAGTCTCAGTCAATGGCCTTCAAGTTTTTCTTCTTGTCCTGGGTCTCTGTGATATGCACAAAGACGTGATTGCGTAGCAGTTGGTCCATGGAGTCAGAGTAGATCTGGTGGTTGACACCCTCACTCTTGATGGTCAACACTGAGGTTGCCCAGTCTACGTGAGGATTGTTCTTTTGCAGCCAGTCTAGTCCCAGTACAATGTCAAACTTTGGAGAGTAAATGATGGGACCTTGAATGGTGGAGTGGAGATTCTCAAGCATGACAGAGAAGGGGGCAGTTTCCTTTGTCACAGCAATGTGGTGTTTGTCAGCCAGGACCACATTTTTAATCCACAAAGGCTTAGTGGCCAGCTTGAACTTATCCAAAAAGCTACTGTTGATCAGGGTTTGGTATGCACCCAAATACAGAAGTGCCAAGCCTGTGTAACTGCAAAAGCAGAAAGGATAGGACATTAATTTATTGGGGTGTCTGGAAATGGTGTACAGTACTGGGTCCTCTGAGGGTACCTGGATTATTGGGCATTGGTCCACATCCTTGGGTTGGTATTCATCATTGGGCAAGTCAGGAGTTGCGTGGGGAGAGCTTGGATTGCTTAGTGCTCTCCCCGGGCTTTTTCCTTGTCTTGGTTACCTTGCGTGGCAGTGATACAGAAATGGGCTTGGTTTGACTGGCCATTGTTTCCATTTCCATGTCAATTTGAATCCGTGGGTTTGTGATTGGCGTTATTCCCGTTGCCTCCAGGAGGTGGTTGAGAGGAGCGCCCGCCTGGATGGGAATCTTTGGGTCTTTCTTGTTTCCCAGTTTGTGCCTTATGAAGTGCGTTGGAGGTTTACTCCGCTTTTTCATCTTTACAGTACAAGCTTTGCAGGTTGGTCACCTGATCCAGGTTCACATGCCTCATCACATGCAACTTGAGGGCGTTATAGTAAATGAGGTGTGTGGCTGGAGTATCAAAGGCCATGTTGGATGGTGCACAAAGACAGAGTTCCTCATAGGTGCAGGTGAGTTCCTTCACAGTGCCTGTCTGGGTCAGGTTCTTTACTTGGCGTATGATCATGAGCGCTGTATCTTTAAGCACAAATATTGCCAGGAAGTCTTGCTTAAAGGGTATCCCAGTTCTTGTTGGTGTTCTCTTTTTGCCACTTGTTGCACCAGGTGCCAGCGTCATGGGTCAGGCAAATGGAAATTTCTGCAATCCAAAACCGCTGTGGGCATTCCATCTGAGCCAGCTTGCTCTGAGCGGACTGGATCCATGCGGCAGCTTTGTTGTTGTTGGCCCCAGCAAAAGGTTCCAAGGCGGCGCTCTGTAGTATTTGATCTACATAGGTGGGCATGGTGGTTTTTTTGCTGGTTGCAGCATTGAGGAGGGATCCTGAAAGAAACCTTGTGCAGACATGGCGTTGAAGGCGGGTAGCAGGATTACCGTGTTCTGGTACAGGACAAAGCCATTGGGTATGGCAGTACCAGGGATGTACAGAGTCCAGTAAGGCAGGAGGCCAGACATAATTCTGTCAAGGATTTGTTGGCCGCGGCGTGTGCGGGCAACAGGCAGAATTTTTCAAGATAAGGTATGATGGGGAGCCTACCTGTGCTACCAATGTTGTAACTGTGCTGTTTTAGAGAGTTACATGGGGAAAAATATTTAGAAGATAGATAATAATCTTTATTGTGAGATAGTGATTATATAGTTCATGTGAATCAAGGATCACAGGAACATAATTGGTGATCACACAGCTGTATGGAAGAAGAGGGTGGCTTGATCCTGGTAATGAGTCAAGTGCCAAAATGAGGTATCCACCATAAAGGATCATCATCTGTTTGTGTTGTTGGATTTGGTAATTTGAGTTGACTTCCTAGTCTGGCTTTGAGTGACCGGATAATCAGATTGCGGGTCATAAACCCGCTTGGTTGAAACCTTGCTGGTAGGTTGAGCCTGCAGTTTTGACACCAAGACATTTGAAAGTCTCTGAAATTCCCTTTCTTGGCTGGCATTGGGTGTTGGCAAGTGGGAATGTTTGGCCAAAATCCAACTTTTATTGGCATGATGGTAATTGGCCCTTTTTATGTACCTAAGTTAACTTATTGAACGTAGGGCATGAATTTTTGTGCAGGTAATCTTGTTAGTTCCCTCTGCATTAGAATAATTTCCAATTTGGGCAGCAGTTCCCTCAAATTGGGATTTGAGAAAATTGCCTTTTTTGATTCCTGATTTGTTAATTTCTCTGTGAATCAGGGGGAGGACTGATGGCTGGTTGTGCATCTAGCAGAGGACTGGCAGCCCTCAGGTAGGCTATAGAAGTATAAGAGAGAGGAGCTAAACTTACTCAGCTTGGCCCCCATCCTGGCAGAAAGGCTCACTAGGATGCCATCAAGTGCAAGACTGGAAGGACCACTCAAACAGGGGCCCAAAGGGACCCAACTGTCACAAGTGACAGTTTCCTAATATAAATTAGCAAGGTATAATAGCATTCTTGGGATTCAAACCTTGGACCCCTGTGGGCCACCAGGCTGTCAACCCAGCTGCCTGCCTGCGTCTTTCTGGGCTCAAACCAGAAGTTGATTTGACTTTGGAGAAGCCTACAAGACCCACCAGTGGTGTACTTTTTACACTTGAACCCTTCCTCTTAGGGAATTCCCTTATCCTAGCCAATGAGACCAACAACCCAAATGATGTCCTTACAACCTCCTGGGCCACCACCAATGAGAAAACACCTGTATTACCCCAAGACCAAGGCCCTCAAAGAGATGACAAAATCATTGTCTCAAAAGGGGAACTCAAAATTTACTTCCCCAACCCAGCTAATTAGGACTTAACAATTTAGGGCACCCACAGGAATGTGAAAATCCTGGTAAGTGCCACTCCTTGGGCTACAAGAAATTAAAAAAATTCCCAAGTTTGATGAGCATACTTTTACCCTGAAGATGTCAGGAAGATTCTCATTGCCATTCTTACAATAAAGTGTTATGAGCCTTTGGTTCACTCAGGTTATACCTTACCTCCTTTTAGCACTTTATCAGATATAGGTTGATCTCTCTGGCCCTGCCCCCGCAGACAACCATTCCCAAGTAACTACAGATCAGCCATCTAGCTATACTGTCTCTCTGGAGTCCCATATGGCACCATCTATTTCACTGAGTATCCTCTGAACCCAGCCTATGCTGAGTTTACCCTTGAAGAGATTCTCCTCTACAACCCAGAAGCCCAAATTAGAGAAACTGAGCTCATTGGTTGTGAAGGAAAGTGGATCACCATACAGTTCTTGATATTTTGTGAAAAGTATAATCACCTGCCTGTATATCTAGTTCCCATGACTCCTCCATTAACCCTGCAGTCCAACTGCCTGCAAGAACCAGCAGAACCTGGCAAATCCACTTCAACTCAGATATTTGGCGTCCTGTACATCAGCCTAACAGGCCTAATTGATTCTATGATTCCCTCTAGAAAGCCTTGAGCCATTATTAGAAGATCCCTCAAGTATATTGTAAATTTGGCCCCTATTCTGTGATGAGCCCTTCTCTCTGGACCCGCAGGCTGTCTGCCTGCCAGTTCTCTGGAACCCACCACTGAATAGATTCCTGACACCAACTGGGGACAATTGTGGAAGTTAAGCGTTCAGGCCCATCAAGAAAACATCTGCAATGAGCTAAGAGATGTGCCTGGGGGCCACTACTGGGGTAAGAGACATCTTTTGACTGGGGAAAGGGCTTCAGAATCCAAAAGAGTAGGTAAATGAGAGTCCTTGTACTGATGACTTGTTAAACTTTGGTGGGTAGTGCTAACTCCACATTATTGCAAGTTATACTACAAATCAGAGTTTACCCTATGGAAAGTAGTCTTTTGGCCTTTCCAGGACAGTCATCCAGAAAGTACAACAGTTGGGAGGGGTTCTCACCTGCCATTTAGGCAGAGAAGAAGATACAAGTTCACAAATTGGGGGAATTAGAACAGGTCAGAAACAAAGTAGGAGCCAGAATAAAGATCACAAACTTTGTAAGAGGGACCAACATATTCTTGTTCACCAGAAAATTTGGAGGAGATGGCAGTGTTCACAGTGATTTAATTAGATACAATCCACTGGGTTAGGGGGCATCACAAGAAAATTTCATGTCTGGGAGTATATGGATGGGTTGGTGGCCTTGGAGTTGACCAGGGGAGTCTTTTACAATGAGATAACCACTTTGAATAGAGAAAGCAAAGCAAAAACACTGAATTTTTAAGAATATGTTAAGTTTCTATATTAAATACTAACTAAAATTAAGTTCAAACTTGAAAGCAAAAGTGTAAACAGGTAAACAATCACTTTACAACGCCAATAAAAGTCTTAGGAGCAACAGAAATGCCAGGAAAGACCAGAGATAAGTAAAGAAGGTAGGGGGAACCCAAATTTTTACTAAATTTTTTTAGAAGGAAGACTCCATAAGCTGGGTCTAAAATTCAATAAAAAATAAAGGCAAAGACTTTTATTTATAACAATAGATAAACAGGGACTCAAATGGGCCTTCTTGCCAATTTAAGGGAAGTAATTTGGAGAGGTGGAGCCACCAGGAATTGTGGGGCCCCCTGGTTGGCTGGGAGATAATTTTTGGAATCCATTGCCAGGGGAGTTGGAAGGGTTTGAAATAATTTCTGAAGGGGAATATGATTGGATGGCGCCTATACAATATTCCTTCAGAGGAACTAAAGCATTAAAAATTGTAGTGATAAATGTGTCCTCAATTAATTGGTCAGATCTAATTACCTTAAGTAGGGGACAACATCAGGCCAAACAAAAATCCAAATTAATCAGAAATTCTTCCACTGTTAGACAGGGTGCTGTAAATATTAGTATGGGTGTGTTATTTGTAGTTATCTTGCTTAACTTGTGTTACAACTTATTAGTTTACTAAAGACTAAGTTGAGATTCTCTAGCTTAGTATGTATAATAAATGTGACAAATATAATAATTTATTCTTTATATAATATCAAGTAGGAAATTTATATAGATTTGGGATATTGATAATGATCACTGAACAACAGGATCCTCTGCTTCATAGTCAGATCTCTCTGCAGCCTTTGCCCACTATTGACATTTGATTGGATGGTCATAAGTTAATATGGCTTGGATATGCAACTTAGTTGATTAGTTGAGCTGTATTTCATCCAGAGCAAGAGAGCTAATTGCTCTCTTGCTCACAAGTCTTAAAGGATCAATGTCTGTTACAGTAAAGGCTAGTTTAACCAATCATTATATGAAATTACCCCCTAATAAACTAGACATTACTGGAAAAGGTGCACAACCTTTCTCAGCATGATAAATTGCCCAAAGAGGAATAGAAAGCCAGTAATTTTTTATACTGATGTTCCTGAACAAGAATCAGTAAAGCCCAAAGGGAAAAATCTGATATCCTGGTTAGAAACACTCCCAGAAAATAGCCTGTGTTTTCTCCAGAAGAAGCAGAGTTCATCAAAATACTGGGCAGTGAAATAGACGCAGCATTGTATAGCGCTTCCAGTTTGATTTCATACAAGCCAAATACCTAATTTAGCAGTTCTCTGGCAGCAAACTCTGGGATGCCCACTTCTTTGCAATTATTAACTATTGCTAGGAAAAGAAATCATACTGGAAAAACCAAAACTCCTTTGCATGTGTCTGCTGCCAGATCTGATTAGCACGTGCCTAGCTTAACCAAGCTGCTCAAGGAGCTAAACAAGGACAAAGTAGGTTCAGCTCCTAGAAAAGTGCAAGAAGACAGTCAGGGTTCCTTTTTAGACATGTTTTCCTATCTCTTTTAGGAGGAAATCTCTAGTATGTGCTTCTGTGGGCTGGTAGTCATGTCTTCAACACTGATGCTGGCCTTGGAAAGTCCATATATGATCTCTACCAAAAAAATAGAAATAGGGAATACTGTGCACTGGTGTATCCCTAGAGTAAAGTTAAACAGTATGCACAGCTGTACTTCCAGGATTTCTCCTATGATGGAGTTTTCTTGACAGACAATCAGGCAACTTGTGCTCTCAAACTTCTTGAGCTAGTGTTCACTGTATGGTCCAATCCTTGTTCTGCGGCAGGTCCTGTGCCCTTGTGGCATGGTTCAGATAGCCACAAGTATTGGCTACAGAGGGCTATGGGGGCTACCTTGGAGCTTCTTAGTATTAGTAGGTCAGGAAGTTGTCAGTCAAGGATGTTGGTCAGAAATCTGGTGCTTAGCGGCTCTAAAGTTGTCTATCACCAGAGAATACACCATATGACTGAGTATATTGAGTGACTCCTAGGAATTATGTATTATGTTGATGGTAAAACACCTGAGGAGTATGCCCAGTGCAAGAGTCTTCTGTGGGAGTGCATTTTGCTTAGAATGGCTTTTCCCTACTCTATTGGCATCAATTTCATAAATTTCCTTCCCGTAGATTACTCCCCTTTCTTTCCCTTTGTCTTTTGCTGGCTTCCCAACATCTGGTTTATTTACGCAGCAGTGTCAAAAGTCCTCATCTAGTTGCACCTGGGTTTAGAGGCAATATCATCTCAATAAAGTACTTTTGTGTAAAAAATCACTATTCTTTCCCTTTATATATGCTTTATCTCATACTTGATGCAAATAGGGTAAAACTCACTGATTTTTATATTAGTCTTTTCTTTTTCTGAGTTGCTACCCTGAATGGGGTTTAGTCTTAATCATCAGGAGCCTTGCACATTTATTGCACATGTACTTGGGTAATTAATTTTCCATTCTCCAGGTCTTTTAAGGTATAACTGTCTATCCCTACCTTCTGGACTACCTTCACCAGTCCTTGCCATAGCAATGCAAGCTTAATTTCATGACCACAACCTCAATTGCTGTAAAAATAGACTTTGCTGTCTATCTTGTATACCAAAAGAGCTGGACAAGGCTGTTTTGCTCTAATTGTCCTTGATCTTGGAAGCCAGTCTGGTTGAATATACTTCTGATTGTAGTTTAATCAGCATCTGGGATAACCTTTGGAGGTATGTGTCTGAGGATATAGCTTCACTGGTATTTAATAAGCTATATAATGTGGTAACAGGCTAGGCTTCTGGCTGTATAGTAACTGGAAAGGGCTTATCCCAGTTTCTCTATAGTTGCCAATGTTATAAACAAAGACCAAAGCTGGAATATATGTATCCCATTCCAATTCATGCTGGTGGCTTAGCTTTTACAAGATTTGGACCAGGCTTCCATTAGTTTGTTCCACCTTATCATTGGTTTAAGAATGGTAGGGTGTTGACAGAGTACACAGATACACATAAGTTTGTTTAGCCTAGGTATCATGTAGCTTGTAAAGATTTTTCTGTTATCTGTCAGAAGTGTTTGCAGACAATCATGCTTATAGAGGATATTCTCTAAAATGAACTTGGCGGAGTTCAGTGCCAACTGGTTTGAAATTGCCTTTGCTTCTACCCATTTGGTAAGTTAATCCCCTGCTACAATGATGAACTTATTTTTATCAGTAGTCAATGGCAGAGGTCCAACTACATTCATTGCAACAGTGTGGAAAGCAAACCCACGTTAGATAAGGCAATGCTGATACAGTGAGACTTTTGGTTGCTCTATATTGCAATTGTGGCAGGCGGCCAAAATTTACTACTACATCTTAGTGCATAACTTCCTAGTAGCAGTGTTGCTGCAGAATATTCAGTGTCTTCTAAATGCCTCCATGACCTACAGTTTTATGGGCTGATACAATTGCATCTGTATGTAATGAAGGTCTGATGTATGGTAACCATTTGTCATTGTGAAGTTTGAGCATCTGTTTGTTCTTAACCTTTGTTTCCACAGCAAGATTTCTCAGAATTTTCTGAATTTTGGGTGGCTCCTCCCCACACAAAGACTGGTCTAGGAGTAGCTTGTTGTAGAGCTCTTCTGCCTCTGGTAAAATCAATACTATGGTTGATAGACAAGATGAATAATCTGTATTCTGATGGGACGCTCCTGCACAATGCACAATCTCATAGTCAAAGCCTTGGAGCTTGATAGTCCAATGTGCTAGGCAGCTTTTGGGATTCTTCAGAGTTTTAAGCCATTTAAGGGACACATAGTCAGTCACCAAAGTAAAATGAACGCCATACATATAAACTCTGAACTGTTGATAGGCATATATAACTGCCAGGCATTCTTGTTCAGTGACTGTGTAATTCTGTTCATGGCTATTAAGTGTACGGGAACAGTACCCCACGGGGAAATCCTGGTCATTGTTGTCTAGCTGAGAAAGAACAGCGCCTACTGCTGTGAGACTAGCATCTTTATGGACAACAAAGGATCAATTGAAATTAGGGTACACCAGGACAGGCTTGGTGAAAAAAGAGGCTTTTAATTCATCAAAAGCTTGTTGACACCCTGGAGTCCATGAGAATTCAACCTTGTTCTTCAAAAGATAGAAAAGAGGACCACCCAGGCCAGAAAATTTAGGAATGTAACGTCTATAGTACCCTATCATCCCCAATAATACTTAGACGTCCCTTTTTCTCTTTGGTTGCTGCATATGGGTGATTGCCTCTATTTTTCAAGTACTAGTTGAAGTTCATCCTTACTTATTATATAGCCCAGGAATTCCAGATTCTCTTGGAAGAAATTGCATTTCCTAGGCTTCAGCTTTAGGTTAGCTGCAATCAACTGTTGGAAGACAGTCTCAAGGTGCTCCAAGTGTTAACTTAAGGTTCTTGAGAAGACATTGATGTCATCTAAATAAACCAGGACACAGGAAAGCTTTAGGTTGCCCATAACTGAGTTCATTGCACATTGGAAAGTGGCTGGAGCATTAACCAAGCCCTGTGGCATATGCTTAAGCTGAAAAAGGCCTTGCTCAGTAATGATTGTGAATTTTTCCTGGTTGGCTTCTTGGAGGTCTATTTGAAAGTCTCTGCTGATCAAGTCCATTGCACTAAAATATTGGGCATCACCTAGATTATCCAGAGTGTTGCTAATATGTGGTAGGGGATATGAATCTTTTTTGTTACAGGATATAATTTATGATAATCCATTATCACACAGTTAGATATTTCTTTCTTCTTTACTATTAGGAGAGGAGAAGACCAAGGGCTTTTGCTAGGACCCATGATTCCAGCAACAGGAGCTTCTGTAGTTTCTTGTTGACAATCACTTGGTTAGCTTTACTTCTCCAAATTGGACAAGAATGTATTGGGGCTATGCCTTATGTATCCAGAACATGTTCTACTCCTAGTGCTTTCCCAAGATTGTGATCATGTTCTGAAAAGACAACATTGTGTTTTTCAAAAAGAATTAAAGCCTGATCTTTCTGTGTTTTGGATAATCCTTGAAGTGGCTTGCGCAGAATTAGCAATAGAACTGCAGGGCTATCACAAAGGAGCTCAAATTTGCTGAATTTCCTAAAGGGAATGACTTCAGCCAAAGCTGAATTCTCTTCCATTTGAATATGACCTAAGAGTTGGTTCTTCTTAACCTTAATGGAGCTATGGAAAAGATTACCCAAAAGTACTAAGATTTCTTCACTCAAAGGCATCCCAATTCTGGGGTATATCCAGGGTTCAAGGCAGAATCCATTGTGAAGACCATGGACTTTGCCATGTAGTCCTTTTGGAAAACCTAAACTAAGGCCAGTATTATGGATTACTTGCAACCCTTTTGGAATCACAAAGTCTTTAGTAGAGTAGAGAGGTATTCCTTTGTATTCCTTAGTAGCCAGGAGGAGTGACCTCAGTCTCCTCTGGCGTAGGTTATAGGGTACATTAAGATTGCCATCAGCGTATTCCATGTTAAATTGATGAATCTTTTTGGTTGGTAGGTCTTAGAGTTCATCTCTGTGATAGAATATGGGAACCAAATGACCCAGGATACTGAAAGTGCTATAATTATGATTAATAATTGTTCTGTAAGTAGCCATGAAGCTTGTCCCAATGAGTATGTCATATCTATTATTATAGAGGACTATTGCAAGAGCAGTCAATAGTAGCTTACCAAACCAAGCAAAAGAGAGAGATATGTACCCAAGACTTTAGTTTTATCAGGATAGCAGTGCTTAATTTTTCCTCATAATCCAGGTCCAGGGCCAGTTTGAGATTCTTTACTAACCTGGTGGAAACTATATTCCCTGGGGCTACTGAGTCTAGGATTGCTTGAACCCTAAGCTTGTGGACCACAAATTAAATGTAGGTACAATCATGTTGATCTCCATAATCTGAAGAGGAGATTTTTGTAACCTTGTGTATATCTAGACCCTTAAGCTGTGAAAGGAATGCTTCTAAGGCAGAAGTAAGCTCAGACTTCAGAGTCTTTAGGGTCTCCAGGGTAGTTGAGAATTTTACAGTGCGTAATATTTGTGCCAAAATTTTGATGCTATTTCTCTCATGTGTCACTTTGCTAGAGGGATGTAATAACTGTTTGGTGTAAGGGATTAAAACAGTCTCAATTGCTTCACAAGAAGGCAAGGCTTCAGTACGTATGGCCTGTCTTCTTGTGACAGCGTTCACAGCCAGGACTTGGTGAAGCAGGTCCTTGTTCACTCCCTCTTTGTCAGGCAGGTAGCGCTCAGGGCTGGCATCTGGGTTCATCAGGTTGGCTTTCTCATTAGGCAGCTCTTTGGAAAAAGTGTCTGGATCAATTGTGGGAGAGGGTTCATTACTGCTAGCAGTCAGGGCTTTCTCTGTAACCTGACTGCTTGGCAGTTTTTTTACTCCTCCTCATCCCTCCTCATTGCCTTCTGCAGGCTTGTTGTCATCTTTTCTGCCTTCATGACCCACATGGTGTATGTTAGCCTTTATTTTGCTTAAATTCCTGTGAGAGATGGCCAGGCTAGCTACACTTGTAGCATGTCCAGTTATTTTTAGCACTATTGGCCAGAGGAATTAAGCCGGTCACTGTCTTCTTCATAGTATCTTTTTCTAAAGTCCTGCCTTTATAATCAGTTGCGTTGAAGGTGGTGGTCTTCTTGTAATCAGGAAAGGGGATCTCAAATTGTTCCTTAAAAGAGCCCATATGTTGTATCAATTCTGGGACAGTACATGCACCATAGATTCCTGAGTTGAGTGCAATAAAAAGTTCTCTGATGGTACATACATAGTTGAGGAGGGCTACCTTCACATCAACACAAGTAGCTGCTCCCATAGAGACTAAAGTTTGTGCCTCCAAGTAGAAGTGCTCAGAGAAATCTATTAGAATTCTCTCTTCTTGATTTTTCCTTCTATGAACTCCATTTTACAACAGAAAAAAGCTTTTCTCACTGCTAAACTCAGAGATAAGAGCTCTGGATACGTTCTTGTAAGTCCACCCTTGCTCAGGTAATCTGGGCATAATTATGATCTGAGTCTCCAAGTCCGGGCAATTAAAGATTGCTGAGTTTTTAATAGTGTTGTCTGCTCTATACGTTGAATTGTTGTAAAGCCGGAGGAACATGTGAACGTTTGACTTTTTGTCAAACTTAGGGGTATTTTTAGGCTTGATGTTATGCATCATAGTTGAGTTACTAAAGCTGTAACTTCATCTAGGCAGAGGAGAAGATGTTTTCAACTTTGAGGCGCAGAATTGTGCTTCCAAAGTGGTGTCTCTTTGGTTATTACTGGTTCTAGAAGTAGAAGCGGTAGCTCCAGGTAAAGGAGTCTCACTGCTATCAAGAACAGGCTTGGCTACATAGACCTTTCTATTAGTACAGCCTACGTTTTCTTTATCACTCTTGTAACTATTAAAGAGTGGTGATCCTTGGTAAGATCCTGACTGTTGTAAGAGAGGACATTAGGGTTTCTCCCTGCGGTGCCCTGGGCTTCTGTTTCCAAACCTGAGTGGTGAACGTTTGCAGAAAGAGGTTGCTTCATCTGTTCCTGTATCAACTGAATGTTGCTATGTTGCAATTGTACTTAGCGTGCTAGATCTTTAATGGTTTGATGGGCTGCATGCAACTCTTCTACTAGATTCTCAATTCTGGCTTCCTGTTGGTCAAACAGCATGCTGGGTTTTTCCTGTGAAGCATGTTGACTGTTGCTCAGTCTTCCCAGGTTTTATGATTTTCTTTGATCTGTGCATGATTTTGGTTAATTGGTTTAATTAATTTAGCAAACTAAGCATAGAAGTAGCCACAGTCTGCAAGAGATTAGTGTAGGCCCTTGTCAATTTCACTCACATGTCCAGAGAGCTCCTCCATGTCCCTATGAATTATGGCTGTGTCTTCTCTGTTCTGAACTAGGGCAGTTCTATCCTCAATCATTCCCCCAGAACAACAGAGCAACTTGACCTCCTTGCAGAGGTGGCTGAAGGTAGCTTTGGCTCTTTTCATATGGCGCATAACTGTACAAAGTTGGTTATTATTGACCCCCTTATGCTCAAGTATTGCTCCTATCATTGCAGCAACGTAATTTGTCAGATGTTCCTCAATTTGATCAGACCAAGCAGCTGTGTGGTTTTAATGGCTCACTAGGCTGTTGATCTGATAACTTATATTAGTCATGAGCCCTGAGAGTTCATCATAAAGGCATCTAAGGAAAGCCTGTTGGCTGTTAATGAGATTCCCTTGGTGAGAAACTAAGGGTAGCTGGTAGCCCAAATAGATGTGGTTATGAAAAATTGCCGGATGAACAAAGCTATATAGGTATTCCTTTGCTTGATCAATAGTCTTCATCTGAAGACTGAGTTGATTTGGGATTATTCCATTGAAGTTACAAAATTTCCCCTTGGTCATTTTGCCATAAGATGAGGTACTGCTAAGCTTTTTGTGGGCCTCCCCATTCTGGTAGGCACCCCATTCCATACTAACAATAGCTAACTCCAGCTGCTGCTGGGTAAGGTCAGCATTTCCATCCACCTCAAGCAGGGTAGGAACGTCCAGGTGGAGAACTAATTGATTCTCAATTTGCTGTGGATGCTGAAGTACTGCCATAAACTGGCTGAACGCAACTGTATAGCTAGGAAGGCCATCTCTTGTACCAGCAAGACAATTTATTTCTGTAAAAAGACCATAAGGATGATCACATTGGTATTGAAGGAAAGCCTGGAGAAGTTCATCTCCAAACTCTCCCTGGGCCAAAGACAAGTCCCCGGCAGGACAACAAGCACTATCTTAACGCTGCATTTGACAGAGTGAGCACCAAATGTTTTAATTCCAAGTATGGGTGATTTTTTATAGTTATATTTCCTACCTTTTATCACAACTTAATAATTACTAAAGACTAAGTTGAGTTACTCAAACTTAGTGTGTATAATAAATGTAACAAATGTAATAATTGATTGTTTATTTAATATCAATTAGTAGAGTTATATAGCTTTGGGAAATTGATAATGGTCACTGTGAGATTAGGCTGATTGACCACAAATAATCAAGCTAATCATTGCACTCAGATCTTTATCAGTATCAACGTAGTATTATCACAAGGTCAATATTCTATTAAGTGTGTAATTATACGCCATATAATCACTAATATAGTATAATAGATATGGCAGTTATATGCTGTGTAATTGTTAGTTTATTATGATAGATGCAACAATTATATGCCGTATTATCACTTGATCATCCTTCCAATGTGTAATAATTATATGCTGTATATTACTAGTTTATTATAATTGATATTAGCATTATACGCCGTATAAACTTTAGCCAATATAGTGTATCATTGATTACATGGCGTGTAATCTTGAAATCATCAATTGTATATTGCTCATCTTATCCTAAATAACTTTGTATCAACTCAGTCTCACCCAACCTGATGGACGTATATGAGTATATCAAACAAGTGATGTGCATATGGCTAAGAAATACCAAGTTTGGATCAGCATCACAAGGCGTATAATTGGGTTCCTTATTGGGTTGGGTCAGCATTACACGGCAGATAATCCACAAGTCAATATTGGATCAAGTCTGTTATTATACAGCGTATAATTCCCAATTAGACCTGTTGCATTAATAATCAGAAGGCTCACCAGCCAGAAAAGGGTCACTGATTAAGCCCTGCAAATGAAATACCGGAATTCTACCTTTCAATGTTGGAGGACAGATTAGGGACCATTTATAAGCACCAACTAAATACAGCGTAGTTTCCCAGCGCAATAATAGGCGTGTAAGATACAGCTAATTAATAAATGACAGTAGGCTAGCTCAAGAAGAGCGTAGGCTGTAGCTGAAGTGCCATGTACGCCTGCTAAGACCAGTAGCAACACACGTGCCAAGGACAGCCAATCAGGATAATTACAGCCAGCAAAGATGGACCTATTGCAAAGGTAGCCACCAAGAACTGTCTGAAAGGACAAGAATAAGGATTGTTACAGTATATGTTGATACAGATGCCTCAAAAGATAATAACAAGTTCTTAGTTATACCTGGATAGATTGCAGCCGCTGGCTAGATTGTCCTCCAGTTTCAATAAACGTAATTATCTGAAAAGTTCTATTTTATTGTAGTCTTTAGTGCTCTTGAATAGGATAAGGTAGAGTACATTGGCAAGACTAACATCTATCTTTAGCTTTGAACATACCAGTAATAACCCAAGTTGCTCAACAGTCACTGAACACCAGGATCCTCTACTTCACAGCCAGATCTCTCTGCAGTCTTTGATCACTATTAATATTAGATTGGATGATTGTAAGTTAATATGGCTTGGATATGCAACTTAGTTGATTAGTTGAACTATCTTTCATATAGAGCAAGAGTGCTAATTTCTCTCTTGCTCACTGAGCTTAAAGGATAAATGTCCGTTACAGTAAAGGCTAGTTTAACTAATCATCATACAACACAAGGAGAGCTAGGCATGGTCAATGGGGCTTGAGAAAGATATGTCAACACAAAACACTTTTCAACAGTGTGTGCCAAGTGTGCCATGGAATTTAGAGTCTTGGCTGGGCTTTTGTTGGTTTTCTTTGTATGTCTATGAAAAATGGTTTGATCTTAGGCCAAGGGGGAAGTGACTTTACAAAAAGGCCTTTACCAAAGAATTTATAATTTTAAATTCTTGTTTTAATACTGTGATTTTTGCAGCAGCTTTACCCACCAGGGAAAACTGCTGCTAATATTTTAAATATTTGCTTTTGGATGGCATGCTACAAATGTTAATATTTTTCACTGTTGTCAGACATATTCCTAAAATATTTAAAGGCTTGTTAGGGACTTTTCCTTCTGTTAAAGTGTTTTAGACAGTTAATTCTTATCCTGAGTTTGATTTTTTTAAATTTAAGACTTAAAATAAGAGGAATTATGGGTCCAGTTTTAAGTTTAAAAATTGAAAATATGTTTGAAATCAGTTATAAATCCCTCAATTGTTCATCAAACTGTTAAGATAATACCTTGACTTTTTATATATTATGCTTATCTTTTTCTCTTCCACTATATAACCAAACTATATTTGATATCTCCAACTGCTAAATCAATAAAGATTATCCAATCTACTTGTTTTATTTATTTATTTTTCTCTAGTATACCTACACTTATCCTCCATGAAACCACCCAATACTCCCAGTATGGGGAGATTTGGGTTTAAATGGCTGCTATTTTTTTTGATGTTCCATCAGATGTCTGATTCTGTTTCCTTTGACTTCAAACCAGGGACTTGGAATATGATCTTAAAACTTCCAGGATAAGGAATAGACTCCTGTGTTAACTGGTTAATGTGTAAGGGATCCATTCCTGAGGAAGGAGGGATCCAAAGTAATGCAAAAAAGCAGTGTGATGAAAACCCACAAAAATGATCCCACAGGAATCCCAACCATCAAGCTGTTTACCAAATACCCTCACAATTTGTAGGAACCCAAGAATGGAGAAAAATGAGACAAATCATAATACACCGCTACATAAGTCAACATATACCATAGCGCTCTTGGGCAAATTACTGGGGGAGATGAAGGAGGAGGCAAAGTAGGAGGTGGCTCTTGGTCACAAGTAGATGGAATTTGATGCTTAGTATATAAGTAGTCCCAGGATGAAGTCTTAGTGGTATCTTTACTCTGATATTAGAATCAAATTGGCAACATTAAAGAAGGAGAAACCAGAAGGAAAGGCAGAGGAGGAACAGAAGAAAATTCTTCTTTGCGTCCATCTGAAATCAATTGAATTTGAAAAATATTAATTAAGAGAAATAAAGAATGTAGATTTCCAAATTTATTTGATCAAGAAGTTGAAATTATTAGAGCACTGGGTAAAGCCTCAATACTACTTACTAAATACTTGGAGTTGGGTTTGAGCTTGTGGAATATAGTGAGGTGGAATTTGGGATGAATGATTTACCATGTAAATACTTTCTGGTTGGTCACTTTGATCCGGCTGCTGCAATAGAACTGCAGGGCAGTTTGCAGCAGCCAACCCTGTTAGTTGAGTAATAAGTAGTAAGCTAAGATCTGTGGTCTGGAAATGGCTGTTCCAAACTGGTACTTTGACTGAAACATTATCTGTATCATCATTCAGAGTGGTGCCAGTTGCTTGAACTTTGATAGTTCTTTTAACTGCTGGTATGGTTTTATTTTATGTTTTTGGATGTATTAGTTGCTTTTTGCTTATACAGTTGATTGTGTGGCCAATTTTGCGTCCACTGATTGAATATGCTTTAGAGAAGCAACTGCAACAGCTTTTGCATTTGAATCAAACAGTAAGATTTTGTTTATAAATTATCTAATTGATTAAACAATCTAGAATTTTAAAGCAGGTTAAAAGATCTGGGTTTGAAACTGCACCATAGCCCTGGCTACATATACCACCTTGGATCTGAATATCCTTTAATTGACTAGTGTCAAAACACAAACTGTTCCAAATTGAAATTTTCTCCATTTCAAGCACCAATTTTAAAATATGAGGAAGCAAAAGGAGAAAATAATTGTTTTCCCTTCTTTGAGATAGTCAAGAAGCCAAGAATTACATGTGTTAGAATTCTTGTTAGTTACTATATTTAAGTTGGAAGAATTTTCAATCATTACTGTCAGCAACCCATCTGCTTGGAAACATACCACCAATAAAGTGTATGGCCGTGGAAGGGTTCAAACCTGTAACCAAGGAACCAATGGGGATAGATACCATTCCAATATGAAATAGCTCCCTGAGCAAACAATATTTCCCCAGAAGGGGATTAAATCTACCAAGAAGGAAGTAGGCTCCCAGATAGCTAAGCAGGAAGTCCAAAGCCAAGGGATGGAATAAGGAGGGGGAAGGATGCTGACTGTTGTCCATAAAAACACATTATTTCTCCGTAATAGGAGGGTTCAGGGACAAGGGTATGGTGGTGTACCCATACACCTGTTATCACTCAGCACCACAACTTATTGAGATACTGAGGAGGAGTGGAAGACCCAGAATCTGCTCCTGTTCCTAGAAATACGCTTGCTGCAAAGGCCTGAACAAGGAGCAATCAAAATAACCATTTATATCCAAATGGCTTCCATTGGGAGGACTTGGGTAATCTCATGGCTTTGGATTTCAATAAGAAAACAAGCAAGAGAAAATCAATTAGGTTTAAGGAATTGAATTTATTAACTGAACAAGTGGGAAGACTGGGTCTTTCCAGATTATATAGCAACTGAGAAATATAAATTTAGCTGTTGAAATAAGGAGATAGGGTTTTGGGGCAGTTTGAGAGTGAATTTCCAACCAAAAAAGGTGTAAAGACCATTTAAATGGTATTCATACTTTAAAAGTGGGGTTTTTTGTGCCCCTACTATTCCCCAAGTGCTGTTCAAGCAACTTGAGGATTATTACTACTGGCCCCACATATTCTGGGGCCAGGGGTAGGGGCACAACCACCAGAGGCAACCACCACAGAAAGTACGGCACTTGAAATTGGTTTAACAGTGTTGTTTCTGTATACCTTCAAATTTGTATTTCAAATTAGAATTGCAACATTTGATTGGTTGCTACTAGCAGAAGATAACAGGTGATTTGAATTGAACTTGCTACTAATTGTTTTTAGGAACCTGTCATTGTCCAGAGAGATCCTGGGTTCAATTCCCATCCTTCAAGAAGGGATTGATGTTGTTGACTCAAATCAACATTCAAAGGTAATTTTGAACATTTACTATAAACTAATATTTCCTTTTTAGGGGTTATATTAATTTCAGTAGTGGGAGAGGAGGCCAAGGGTGAGGGGTTCTTTACAGAGTTGGCAGTAATAATCACTTTGATGTTCCTGATACTTACATAATGGTACACCAACTCATTATTATCTGATTCCCCTTGTAATAATGAAAAGTATACACCTAAGTCAGATCCATTTATTCCTAGTTCTCCAAATGTCTCTCATCCTTTTTTCACTGTCTACATATTGTCTTACTTGAAGGCCTAAATGTTTTTAGGATGTTTCAATCTTCTCTTATGACACTACTATTTATTTGGTGAAATATTTCATCTAGGATTTATTTATGTTTTTAATGGGAGCTTAGTCATTGGATTAAGTTATTCTCTATTGGCTCATTGTATAGAAAGCTTGCTTTCTACAGGTTGAGTTACTGACAGTTTGGTGGATTTGACCACTTCAAATCTGATTCCAGATGATTTATTTCATCCACTTAAAATATGCAGCTTGACTTAAAATTTGCAAAGTCTTGTCAAAACAATGGGTTTGAACCCCTAGCAATTTTCTGAGTAAGCAGGTTTGTGATTCACAATCCAATTTCCCAGTGACCCAAAGCCAAATACAGAAGTCAACTTGAGTTTCCAAATCCAACAACATGATCAGACAATAATCCCTTGTGGTGGATAGCTTGATTTAGCACTTAAATTGCTACAAGGATAAAGCCAACTCCCCAACCATCCAATTGAGTGATATTCACAATTATATTCCCTCTAGCTGATTTACAATGACTATATAACAATTACCCTTCAATAAAGAAAATTATCTAGTCTTCAATTATTTTTCCCCTTTGTAACTCTGCTAAAACAGCACAGTTACAACAGTTTTAAGAATTTTTCATAATTTAAAGTTTCAATAAAAATAATAAGAATTTGATTTGATTAAAAAAACCAAATGTAATTCAAACTTTGGATCAAGGATTTAAAAATCATGTATTTTTGCCAAAATTGTGAGAGAGGGGGGCTAGACTAACTAAGTTTGGCTCCCACCTGATCAGACAAACCACCTGGACGCCATCCAGTGAATTATTAGGATGGCCACTCTAAAAGGGGACCAAAGGGAGGACATTAGGGACAGATGAGGAAATTAGGTGTTCAATCCCATCAAGAACAGCCCAGTAAGAAGCCAGGGAGTGTGTGTAGGTGCATACTCTTGGACCACAGACAGCTCCTGAAGGGTAAGCATCTCTTCCACTGTCAGGGGGCTTCACAATGGCGTTCAAAACTGAGATATCACCTGATTTGAGGCTTAGAGAGTACAAATCAATACCATTGTAAGTTAGGCTTTTGACCAAGATCTCTCCGGTGTAGAGAAGGTAATTGGCTTTTCCAGGAAAATCTTTGAACAGGTACATGAGCTTAGAGAGGTCTCCATTTACATAGTGGGAAGAAGAAGATATGTCCCCCAAAGGTCAGGAGAATTCTTAATAAACAACAGCACAAGAGCTATAGAGAACACAACAAATCTGAGCACCAGGAATATCCTTTCCAGGGCCATAAGAAAATTTGGAGATCTGGGGTGCACTTTTATGGCATCAAACTATAAAGTTTGGGGTTTAACAGGTAGCAAAAGAGAAAAGAGGTGCAAATGACTCTATTAGGTGTGTGGACAGTTTGGAGATGATCATGAAAGGCTTTAAAGTTAATCAAAGCAAAGTTGGGTTTGAATTGAAGCAAAAACAGTGAAAATTTGAAGTTAAAGTAAGTTTTTATGCTAACTTCAAACTTAAAAATAAGTTCAAAAGGGATTTTGTACTGTAGTTTTAAAAGCTATGGTGACAACCTAAAATACCTCAGATTTAAACAAAATGATTTCAGATTTAAGCAAATTCCAACTATCAGGTTAAAATATACACTCTGTTAACAGGGTAAATTGGCGTTAATAGACAAAATGAGTCAACACAGCAAAGAATTGCTCACGCGCCAAGCAAGACTGGTAGGGCATTCCATTTTGAAAACTGCATCTCAAAAACGCTATCTCAAAATACAGCATCTTGAAATTTGGCTACCTCAATTTTATAGTAAAAACGTCGTTTTAATTTACAACATTGCAACTATGAAAACAGGTTTTAAAGATTTAGTTTTTTTGAACTCCAAAGAAAAACCAAAAAAACCCAAAAAAATTTAAAAACCATTTAGAGTCTTAAAAAGGCCTCAGAATTTCAAATCTGCAATAAAAAGGGGGTCAATTAGAAGCAACAAGGCTGTGTAAAGGGCAAAAACCAAATCTATACAAAAACAACTATTTTCATCTATTATATCTATGTCATATACTTTAAAATAAGTAAATATTTGTACCAAATGCTAAATAAAAGTAAAAAATGACAGAACTGAAAAAATAATAAGTGCTATAGTTTATTGAAGAAGGCCCATACATTGGTTGACAGTGCTACTGAGATGGCCTGAAGATGCTCAAGCTTTCTATCTGTGGTGCTCAAGGGTTCTAAGGGTAAGATTGTAGTAGCTTAGCAGCATCTGGGGGAACACAGCAGGAATATTATTTCCTTACACAACAGAACTTCTCTATTTAAGCTCTACAAGTAATCTAAGAATGATGAGTTGGTTGTTATGTTCTAATCAATGATGTCTTTATTGGGGCTATCTGAGGGCCTTATATAGTTGAAAGTGGTGGAGGGGAAAGAAAGGGTGAGTCATCATGACTGAAGTCTGGACTGGTCAGGAACTAAGCTATTCTTATGGGGTGAGACATTTTGGAGAATATTCAGAGAGAAAGGGCTTAGATTGGGTGGGATGTGAACATCTAAACATGTGATCTCTGGGTCAGGTGGTTGCAGCAAAAGTAGACCCAATTTTTGAGTACTAGGTCTAAAACAGGGTTTCAGAATGTTCATCTGGGAGTCATAATTTTTGGTAAGGGACACAAGGTCTCTATACCAAATTAAAAATTGGGAAATTGATATGCTACTAATTACCATATGTATAGGCTCCTCCAGTGAGTCACCAATCTACGCATCTGCAGCTAGCCGCAGATGCATAGATTAGTCACTAATTGCCTCAATGAAAGTCACCACAATGGGTCACTATCTGATGCATCTGCAGTTAGCTGCAGGTACATCAATTAGTGGCTAATTGGAAATTGATCTTTATGTTTAAATGGGTAACTCTCCAATCAAAAATGCAAGATAAGGCAGCAGTTCTCCTATATTTTTCCTTATAGAGTAGTAGTCTCAATATGGTAATATCTGCAGGCGCTGCCCTGTACCACAACCATAGTGATAAACTATAAGTTGTTCTTAGTATAAGTGTCTTGGATTAATAATAAAGGAACATCTGTTGATTTTATACAACAGGCTTTGATTTATTGTGGGAATAAGCTTATTTTAGTTCAAGATAAATTGCGTAAATTAAGATGGCGTAAAATTGAGATGGCGTGAACATGCTCCACACTAAGTGATTTCATATGTAAATAAAGTTATCAAATTAAGTTTAATTAATTTGACTTGAAATGATAAAATCAAGATGGTGTACTTTCAAGAAGACACATTATATAATTATAAGTGATTTTAACTATTTTATTATTTATTTTATTTTTTTGTGATTCAAAATCACTAACACAAAAAACGCCATCCCAAATTTAATTTAGATGGCGTAAATTAAAGTGCTGTTTTCAAAGTAGCATGTCCTAACACAAGACTATTCAAAAATATAATCCAAAATACATTTATTCACAAAAAAATGGTGAGTTGATCTTTGTAGTACATATGTTTACTATGTGAATTGGTAACAAAACACACCCACACACGGTGAGTCAAAACTCAAACCAAAACACAATAGAAACTCAATATGTAAACAAAATCACTCAAATGTTGTGTGCAATGAATTTTACTCAAGAATGATACTAAGGTATCTAAAATAAGACATGAGATATGAAACATAAATTTTAAAAATATTGTGTTGGGTGCTTAATTTGGCATAAAATCTGGGGAAAAGGATGGAAATTATTTTTGGGTATTTTAAAATGGGTGTTTTGAAGCCAAAAAAACTATTTCAGAAATAAAAAGTATATAATAAGGATGTTGGGTGGGGAAAACTCTAATTAAATATCCATATTCAGATAAAAGCGCAAATTACAATTAGGGAGTGACTTAATTAAGTTTTATTTAGTATTTTATTAAATTCTTAAAATGGAAGGAGCCCAACAACAGAGTAACAAAGGACCTGTTGTGCGCCACAGTTGTGGTTGCCCTGAAGGTCAAAGAACAGAGTTAGTGCGACACAAGTGCCTACTCAGGAAGGAGATGGAAGAGGAGAGTTTGATAGTGACGCTGCACTGACATAGCCGGTTTGAGGAGCACAAGCTGCTAGGGTGCAGAGCATAAACCCTCAGGTCCCCAAGCTGACCCAGAAGCCCACCAAGGTTACCTTCACCAAGAAAGTTAGAAACAAGGAGGTAGAACTTACTTTG
This sequence comes from Entomophthora muscae, assembly GCA_014839935.2. NCBI lineage: Eukaryota > Fungi > Entomophthoromycota > Entomophthoromycetes > Entomophthorales > Entomophthoraceae > Entomophthora > Entomophthora muscae. Next base: position 338,792 of record QTSX02000764.1, on the reverse strand, counting down.
CATGTGTTTGATGTTGTGTAACGGCAAGAGTTGGTCCTGTCAGCCATGCTGAAGAAAATGAAGCCTGTACTTGATACTAGCTACAAGCCCTACGTCAGTGATGGCAATCAGGAAGAGGACAAGGAGCTTAAGTTCTTCAAAACTGACAAGGGACAGTTAGTGCTCAAAAAGGTTACAGCCTTCTACACCAAGGTACCCATTCCCTGTGTTTTTCCCAATGCCAACAAGTCAATTCCCACCGCCAAAACGCCCTCCCAGAAGTGCATCCTCAATATCAAACACATCATCCTGCTTAAGCTCATGCAGGAATCTGGTGACTACAAGGCAACTGCAGCCCTTGTTGGAGTGGATCTCAAGTATACCAGCAAGGTATTCAACACCTTCATCAATACTGGCCAAGTCCTTGCTGCAGAGAAATTCTTGCGTGTTTCCACTATGCTCACCAAGAAGCACAAATGGGAAATCCACCAGTGGATAACCCAAAATTGCCATCTTGAAATGCAAATATAAAGGACATAATTAAATCTACTTTTGGGGTTGAGGCCTCAATTTCCTTTTACTATCATCTGGTGAAGGGAATGTGCTTTTCCTGGAAAAAGCTTGGGGTATCTCTGTACAATTAGAATAACCCAAACAATGTCAAGACCAGGAAAAAATTGCTGAGGAGTACACTTCCCTCAAAAACAAGGGGGCTGTCAGATTCTACTATATCAACAAATCAGCATTTGCCTCATATATGCTCAATACATATGGGTATGTCCCAAAAGGCACCCATGACATGGTGGCTTGGCGTACTGCAGTCCCTGCCACAGCATACTCCATGGTGGCTCTCCTTGGCCAAAAAGGGATCAAGATTTACCAAATGATAGTGTGATCTCACAATAGCCGGACCTTTTAATCATTTCTCTGATTGGTCCAGGAGCACCTGAGGCGCGCAAGCCCAGGCTTTACCAACGTAATTGTGTTGGACAATGTTGGTCTCCACAAGGTGGTCAATATTCTTGAGAAATTCCCAATGATTGATACTTGCATTGAAATGGGGCCCCAGCAATTGGCCACATCAAATTTGCGCCTCCTATTTCTCCCTGCCTATTCCCTATACCTAAATCCCATTTAGGAGGTCTTTGGGTGGCTAAACAAGTTGTCAAGCGCCAGACCCCAACTGGGACCAAGGACCTTTTTGATTTGCTCCAGGCCAGGATCCACACCCTCCCAGCTGAGACTGTGGTCAAATTCTAAGGCCACACTGATTCATTTCTCCCGCATGCCTTGCCCAACAGCCAATCAATTGAAGGCTTAGTGTTTCCAACTTTTTTATATTTTCTAATTTACTCTTTAAGATCTCTTAATTATCATTTTATATTTAGAAGCTTCCAAGCCTGCAATCATATTCAGTGAGACCATCAATGAAGGTTTGTAATTTATTTATTTTATATTAAATTATTTTATTATGAACTCTGCTGGCTATCCCAAACAATTGATACTGGATTATGCATATATATTTATATCACTCTTGTCAAATAAATATAAAAATTAAATAAAAAATAAAAAGTGCTCAAGTTAGAAGTGCTTTTTATTAACATATATTATTATGCCTTTATGAAGATTTTCTTTGGGAGTCTTTTTTGCAAAAATTGTTTGCTAAAATAAGAATTAGAAAAATTAATTCTTTTAAAAAGTAAAATTTAAAAGTGTAGAATTATATTGAGGAAAGAGGTTTTCATTGTGAGCGCCTATTGTAACAGTAAATTCCATAATGCCGGGAATTATTTGGCCAAGTAAGAAGGCTTAAAAAGCCAGAAAACCTTAAACAAAAATTGGCCAATTTAACAGATTTAAATCAAATGGTTGATTGAAAATGGGTTATAGCTGCTCCAGTTTGCCAGTTGAGTCTGAATTCCCCTTGTAAGCTGATTTTGATAAATTGACATTATTTTAGGGTCACTTGATGTGATCTTATTTATCAGCAGGGTCATAAGAAGTTGGTCATTCAAGGGTTCTTTGCAAACTGGACCAGTTACTCACTTAACAATGAGAAGGAATAGGAGCCAAGGATCCAGGTGGTATTGCTTAGTTGAATTTTGATATAAATTAAATAATTTCTACTGTTTCAACTCTTAAGAGTTGGGTCCTCCCAAATTTCACTCAATAAAATCAAATATTCTCCTGGCTTAACTTTATTTTAAAAATGCATCCTGTAGTTGGCCTGATGTGCTACATTCCTTAAATTTAATTCTTAGCCAAATAATTACAGGAAGATGGGGGCCTGCTGTTGGAACTTTGTTGTTGTTGCCGCCAAATGTTAATTCAATGCCTGTCAATCTCAGAGCTGTTCCTACTCCTGTCAAAGCTGAAACTCATGTGCTATCTCAATGTCCTGGATTTTATGCTGAAGACACTCTGATTCTCTCTCAGGTTATTTATCTTGGGTTACTTTGGTTAGGGTTAATTATTTTACTTAATCCTAGTATTTCATTTGGAAATTTCACAAAACAGTATCTGAAGCTGTGTTGGTGGTTAATCATTAACTCCATGTGGATTTGGGGGGGGTGATTCCCCACAACTTGGAGACAGCTTCTTAATATCTGTCAATTTTTACCACACCTATGGTGGGTTCTTCTGTATGTACCCATCCAGTGAGGGAGGTGGTGCAAAACCTCCATTGCCACACCGTATACAGTGAATGCACCTTGATTGAAGTATTCACTGCAACTTGTAAAAGGCAGTAGGATCAGGTGATAGTTCAGGAGCAGCTTTTCTGGCAGGGCTACAGTCCTGTAAATCCCATCCAGGACCAGGGTATCCTGAATTATGTGGCCAACCAAGTTGTAGCCCGGGGGAACTTCTTTCTGTCCAGGGAGAGCCTGGACTTGTTGATTCTGAGAAGGACCCTGTCCAGTTTCTCTACACTGGTGCCCATCCTAAAGAAGAAAATATATCCTAGGTAAACCACAAGGTGAAGCCTTTGCCCAGCAAAGGCTTCAGTAAACTTGCACAGTTTGCTGTATAATGCACATATCTTCTTCTCATGTTTGGTCTTGCAAAAGGGAGCCCTGTCTCATCTGCACTCCAGGACAGCCCAAAGTCTGCCAGGAAAAGTTAGTCTTCTTTGCAGCTATTGCATTTGCAATAGCCAATTTCCCTGCTGCTCTCCCAAATTTCTCAATGAGGTAAGAGAGTGTATGCTCCAATGAGAAGCAGAAGCAAGCAGCCGCATGGGCCCACCTCATCTCTGGTACATTCTTGAATGGGAGCATTTTCAGGACGTCCAAAACAAGCTCAATAGATTTTATACAGTAAACTCCACTGAGGGATACTGGGTCCAGGCGGACTAAATGGGCATTCTTGTAGGCAGTAACTGCCCACTTGGATGCCCCTTCCCCATGCGTCAGCTCAGCTAAAGCCTCCTGCAACATTGGAAAGGTCCCTCTCAATTCTGTATTTGAGCTCCTGAAAGACAGGGGGACAGAAACAGCTGCTTGTCCAGGTGATTAGAATAATTAGCATAAAAAGTGGCCGGTACAAAGGGGACCAGGACCTGGTGTATTTGGCCATCTATATTTTCTGGAAAAAAAACAGGTGAGTATTTCCAAATTTTTATAAATTAATTTTTTTAGATTACCTTCTTGGGTTTCTTCCTTGACCGCAGCCTCTGCCAGTTTGGCCATCTTTGGTGCAACCAGCTGCGCAGGCATCTCAGGGTTCTCCTTGAAGGCCCTCCTGGTTAGTTTAAGATATTCATACATCTCAGGGTCATTGGTCCAGACAGACAGCGCAGAAAGGTCATAGGACTTGAATTGTAAGCCCTCCACAACTGTCTTCTGGACGTTAAGAAGATGCCCAATGATCTTCTCAGGGGTTCAGGTATTTTGGCCATAAGCTCCTTGGCCAGCACCTTATCAATTTTCTTGCCTTTGAGAACAGTGGGCTTTACTTTTGCTTTGACTTTGTGGTCAATTTCCTTAATTTCAGGAATTGCTGAATCAAGGTCTTTTAGTAGCTTTTTGAGTTCTCATTGATTTTTTACAAACCTTTTTATATGCTTTTATAGTGTTCACCCCAATAAAGTTTGTGTTATTCAGATACTATTGCCTCTTTGTTTATCCCTGTTTGTTTTTCCATTTACTAAAATATCTCATTTTTTGCCTATTGTGTATATGCTTTAAGTTTATCTCAGAAATGTGTTGTATGCTTTGTGTTGGCATTGTTTCCTTAATTGCCATATTATTTTTTGCACTTTACACAGCCCCTTGTGAAAATACTAACAACAATTTGAGGATCAGCATAATTTAAATTAGAAAATTATAAGGTTATTGTGTTTAGATAAAGTTGTTGCTGATCTGAATTCAAAACTCTAATGATAAAATTAAGCCAATCAGGAGCCAAGTGATAAAGTGATTGTTATGACATAAAGGGACATTCAATAATTCTTTGGTGCATGTGCACTAAATAATATGATTGGCTGGATGTTTTGCCATTGTGCGCCATTGCCACTGTGGCAAGTTGTTGGTGGACTAGTGCTAACCAAGCAGCTGATTAAGCATTAGTCCACCAACAAATTGCCACAGCAGCAATGGCACACAATGCTAAAAAATCCAGCCAATCAGATTAATTATCCCACATACACCAAAGAATTATTGAATGACCCTTTATGTCACAACAATCACTTTATCACTTGGCTCCTGATTGGCTTAATTTTATCATTAGGGTTTTGAATTCAGATCAGCAACAACTTTATCTAAACACAATAAACTATAATTTTCTAATTTAAATTTAGCTGATCCTCAAATTGTTGTTATTATTTTCACAAGGGGCTGTGTTTGGGTGCTAAAACCACTGTGTTCTGGATCTAGATACATGGCATAGTAAATATAAAATTTTATAAAAATAAGCTGAAATAAAGATTAAACCAACTATAAAAAAAGAGAAAATGAACAATTGAAAACAAGATAAAGATAATATAAATAGAAAATATTTGGCAAAAGGGGGTTTATTGGAGGAAGGGAAGAGTGATGCCTAGTAGGCAGAATATTGCAGGAAGGAAGGTGTAGAGACAGTGCTGGCCTGGGGGGTCTGGGATTTGTTGGGTGGGGCTGGCAGGTGGGAGTGGGAGGTGGTGGTGTCAGGAGTAGAGGCAGGAGGATTGTGTGTGATGGCCACCATATAAGTCATTATTTGTTAGATTAATCTGTTTCCTATTAACTGTGCTACTTAGCACTTTAAAATTTTGTTTTAATTTTCTTATCAATAAATTTAAATAATTACAACAATTTTAACAAAATAAATCTTATTTAATCCTTATAATATAAAAACCTATATTAAATTAATCATTTACTACTTACAGCTAAATTAAACTGTATTAAAAGCTAGTAACAATCTTATTTCATATACCATTATTTCTTGAAAGCTGATTAGTACAAAATCACATCATTCTAAAAAGAGCAACATAAAAATACAATAAAAACTGATATGATGCTTTTTGTTGGAAATTAAATTGTTGCCTAAAATCTTAGCTTTTTTAAAATATTTAATTTAAAATATAATAATTTTTGAATCCCTCTTTTTAAAAAGAGGGCAGATAGCTTTTTTGCATATTTAATAAATATTAAATAATTTTGGATTTTTTAAAAAAAATCTAGTAAAAAGTTAAAAAAAAACTAAAACTAAAATTAAAACTGAACTTTTATTGAAATTTCAGTGATCTCATTTAGCATAAGTAATTTATTCTTAAGTTAGATTTTATAGAAAATATATAATAAGAACTTATAAGAGAGTAAAGTTTTTCTTTTCAAAATGTTAAGTATTTAATATTAATAAAATAGCTTTATACAACTATTTAATAAAATTATATTTTTATACTGTATGCTAGAGATAATATGTATAAAAAATTCAACCATAAAAAAGAATGTATCAAAATCTTGCTTTATTTAATTAAATTTTATAAAGGTTAAAATTTATTTGAACAAAATGGAAAATGATCTTAGTCATTGTATCTATAAAAATAAGATACAAATTTAATTATACAAGCAAATATTTATATGTGATTAGAAAAACATTTTTGTTTTGATAGATTTAAAATATATAAAGTTCATTTTTTAAGAGCTGTTAAAGGTTATCATAAACTTAAGTTTATTTAAAAAAAGGTTTTTGAGTTGGTTACTAAAAGTAAGCTAAACAATGATTTATACTTTAAATTTAGTTTACTGATTAAAATATCATACTTTAAGAGTTAATTAGCATATTTTATTTCAAATAATAATTTTATAATCTTACATTCAAAGCCACTTCAAGATACTAAAATGGTATTGGAATATAAGTTGCAGCACAATTCTGAAAGCTGAGATTAAGGGCTTTCTAATGATACTAGTTTGAGCAAGATTGAAGTACTATTTGCCGAAATATCAACAGATAACCAGAATATAAAAAGGGGTAAATATACAATGATATCAGACTTCAGGGGTGATATTGATAAATTAAGGAGATCAGTTGGGGGTCAGTTGGGGATTTATGCCTGTAGTGCAAAAGCTCAGCTAACATGGTATTTAAACAGCTCAACTTTACAGAAATTTACTTTACAATCCACACCTTTACTCCTCTCTGATAACTGCACATCTATTTCCAAGCAAGAACTGCCTGAACCAAGCCAAGGAACCCAACTACTATATTTATGGAACCTATCAAGTTTGCACCTCAGATGACACCCTTCTTCTCAATGTGGGCTTCTACTAAGAGAGAAAGAATCTTTATGCTTAAACAAGCATTCCTTTTTACTGCTAGCAGTGATCTTAACAGCTTTGTTGAGCATTTCTTATTAAAAACAGAGTCTGGAAAAAGTACCTTCTTACCTGTCATACAAAATTCTAAGACAGATGATTTCCTTAACAACCTAAAGGAATTGATGTCCGAGTCCCCTGCCAAGCACCTTCCTTCCCTAAGAGCATTGGTTACATCAAGCTACAGTCTGAAAGAGCTTTGGGATTGTGGATTTAAAATGACAAAAAATGAGTATTCATATTCTAAAAAAATAAAAAATGCTAAAAAAGCATCATTAAATTCAAAAAATAAAAAAGGAAAAAATGATTTAGTAAAGAAAGAAAACACAAAAATATTTTAAAACATATATTAAAAAATTCATTTCCAACTAGCCAATTCACTAAAAAATCCCCTGGATTGATTTATGAAGAATTACAAAAAGAGTTGAGTGAATACTCAACTAAAATAAAATACTCATTATTAAAAACAAAAAAAGAAATTTACAAAGATATGAAAATAAAAAACAATATTTCTATTTCAGTTTCCACTTTTTATAAGCTTATTCCTAATAATATAATTAAAAGCAAAAAGCAAACTGATATGTGTAACATTTGCAACTTAAAAAAGTCATTAGAAATAAAGAAAAAGGATTTGAGTATAAAGAAGTTGCCATTGCCTAAATCTATTAAAGAAAATTTGGAATCTATTGACCTACATGAAAAGTTTTATAAGCATCAAAATAAAGAATATATTATTGATATAAATAATCTTGATAATAAGTCATGTGTTATAGTAATAGACTATAAAGAAAACTTTAAAATTGGTGGGGGTCCTATAGAGACAAATAATTGTTTTTATGAGAAAATACCTATTTCTTTATTAGGATTTGCATTAGTTTTAAAGAAAATGAGAAAATTAAATATGAGTATCATGACTCTTTATCTGAAATTTTATCTCATGACTCTTTGTTTTCAGGTCAGTTTTTGATAATTCTGCTTAAAAATAATATATTTAAGAATATTAAAAATATTAAAGTTTGGACTGATAATGGTAATCATTTAAGATCTTATGAATTCTTATATTATCTTTTTAAAGAGGTACCTAAAATTATAAAAGGAACAATTAAGTTTAATAGATTTGTTGAGTGTCATGGCAAAAGTATTGTTGATGGTTATTTTGGTGTATTATCTAAAATATTTAAACAAAAGGAAAATGAGATGTATATAAAAAATATAAATGATCTCAAAATAGTTTTTGAGAGAGAGGAAGAAAGAAAGGGTCTATATGAGACACTTGTAAATAATTCAGATGTTTCCCAAAAAATATTTTTTCACAGTTATTATAGAAAATCTAGGCCCAAAAAAGCTGGCTTGAAGTCAAAGCATTTTATGTCAATCTTTCATATTTAATGAAAGATGGTGAGCTGTATGTTTCACCTTTGACATTTGAGGATGTATAGGAGTACTCCAAAATAAATTATTGTGTAAAGTTCTGCACAGATGACAGAGAAACAAAGAGAGCTGATACTACTAAAGGATTAGTAGGACATGTTCATGAAGTTGGATGCATAATAAAAACTTATATTTCACATAGGGTTTATAGTCTTTTAAATACAACAACTTTTTTTTCTAAAAATAACTAAGAAATTCATTATATGAGCCAAAGATAGGGTAAAAGAAATTATAGCTTTGAGGCTGCTATTACTCTCCCATGCAACTCATATATTTAATTCTTGGCTTATTAAAATAGAAAAAGGGTTTTAGCAAAAAATACAGCTAATAAGAATAAGATTTATTTCTATTATTTGTATATTTTACACTATTAAACTTTTCTTCAGTAAACTAAGCATTATACTAATGTTCAAAAAACATAAGTTTATGACTTAAATGATACCAAAGAAGTTAAAAGGCTTTGAAATACTTAAGCTGGCGCCTTGGCTTAATCTAACATTTAATGACGCATATATTATCATCCAATCAGGATTCATACAAGCTTTTAACAGAAGGACTAAAATGAAACAAAATCAGAGCAATCTAGAAGCAAGATTTCACAAACACAAAACAAAATGAAGTCACACAAGATGTGTAGTATGAGCAGCCTAAAATAGAAAAATAAAAGTTTAACAGACAATCAACAGTTATCCAATTTAGGAAAGGAGCAATTTATTCATTTTTATGAATATCAATTTATGAAAAATGGTTTTGAGAACTTTCCAAATATGGACTTATGATTACAAAAAATATATCATTAAATTTTAAAATATCTACTTTTAGTGATTTTATCCTAGGTTTTTTACAATGGTTTTTACTAGCAATATCTTTGACAGCGCCAGCAGCCAAGCCAACAGCAGCCAAGCCAGCTTCAATGGAGACAAGGCCTAGAACGTGAAGGCACCCCTTTACACCCAGGTCTTTGATGTGGGTAACAAGGAAGCTGACCTGTATTTGACTCCCAACCCCTATAGCTTTGACTTGTTCAATAGTCACTTAGTGTCTAGATCTGCCCCTGCTCCCTTACACATCCCTACACAAGCTGTCAATCAACCTGCCAGACAGAATGGCAACCCTGATTTGGAACAACTTCCTGTCATCAGCCAACCTGCCCTCCTCAGCCAGTCAGGCTTTAGCTCCTGTGGCCCAGCATCCCAAGCAACAAATCTGCACTGCCCAAATTCCCCAGGAAATTGTGGCACTGAATCTACAGGGTCTGTCCTGGGATCATATAGCCAGCCAATTGAAATTTTCCCTGGCTACCATCATGCAGGAATTCAACAACCTGATGAACAGGGGGAATCTGATTGGGACAGCCAAGAAGCCCAAGAAGGCCCCCAAGTCTCAAATCAACAAGGCATATCCAATAATGCTTGACCTCCTTCAGCAGGACCCAAAGCTTTTATTGACCCAGGCCCAGAAGCAACTTACACACCATGACATTTGGGTTTCTGAGGGCATGGTGAAGCTCTAGATGCATGTAAAAGTGGCTTCAATGGCAACTGCCAGAATTAACTCATTCCATAAGTCAACTCACTGAATGTTGACAAATTGTCAACATTCAGTAAGTCAACATTATTTTAGTATTTATACACCAGTATTGGGCATTTCCAAAACTAAGATATTTTTTTATAGTGAATTATATCAGTCATAATTGCAAAATTAAAAAGGAATAGGCATAATGTTGACACCATTTAAAATAAGGCTTAATTTTAAGCCAAAAAACTTATAATTTACTATGAAAATGTAAGTTTCTTTGTACTTTTATATTAAGGTTGACTACAGTAAGTAATATCTGGATGTTGACCCCAAATAAAAATCCATAAGTTTCTTAATAAAATACACAATATTCTAAAAATAACTATTTTTTTATATTTTATACTACTGTTTTTATTAAATAAATAATAAGATAAGCATTGAACAAAGACATATGCCAACTTTCAGAGTTTTATTTGTATTATTTAGATATTTACTGTTATTTTAAACTCACTGGATAAACTATAGCTTATTTCTGGAAGTCCACTTAAGCCAAAAAAAATATGTTAAAACTAGAAATTATATATGTATTTATAATGTCAACTTTGTGTCAAATTGACTCGTCACCTAAATTGCAACAAAGGGGTTTGGCTAAGCAAACAAAGTGACATAATTTAAGCAAGATTTAATAGGAGAGTTACTATAAAAGAACACTGACTGCCTGAATGTTGACACCTTCACTTGTTTATTAGTAAAAAACTGCCGCTTAACAAAAAGCACACAAACAATGGTATGGTAATTCAGGCCAAAGTACCCAGGGCTGTACTTTAGACTTCACTCTACAATCCCTATCATTTAGTTTTCATAAGTTACATATGCAAATCTTTAAATTTTTAAATTTAAAAATAATCAATTTTAGTCTTAAAAAACCAACTCTGGAAAATATTAACCAAGCTTTATAAGTGATTTACATAGTGTTTTTCTACTTTAATGCTGACTGTCAGTATGTCAACGTCAAAATTAAAGCGTTTTTTATGCTAACAAACTAAACTAAATTAAATATTTTTGACTATTGTGACTACCAGAATGTTGAATTTTTATTTAAACATGGTTTTTTCTATTCTTTACTAATAAAATAGCTCTAAAATTAATTTTATACTTCTATAAACTATTTAATTTATAATAAAAAACAAGTGATTATTATTTAATTTTATTCATGTTTCACATGATTATTCTTACTTTATGAACTATACTATAATTATTGTAGAACAAATCTTCCAAGAAGCTACAAAAGAACCCCAAGTCAACCAAGAAAGTGCCCAAAGCCTCTGGAAAGGCCCAAAGTCCCTAACCAACAAAAAACCAGCCAAAGAGCCCTCAAAGAAACAGAAGACAAAGGAGAAGACCCCAGACCCTGAAAGCAAAGAACCCTTCCGCCCCCTCCTCTTCTCCAATCTGGTACCAATCAGAAGGAGATGAGGTTTCACTAAACAACCAAGGAAGAAAGAAGATACCCAAGAGTCCAGAACCCCAGTCAAGCCCAGATGAATCAAGCTCAAAGGAATCAAGCCCCAAGGAATCAAGCTCATCCCAGTCCAAGAAGTGCAAGAATCTAACTCCATATAATTCCCCTCCACTGCCCAACAAATCTGCACCTCCATCCTCCTCATCAAGTATCAATAAAGAAGATCCTGATAATTACCTGTCTGACTATCATCAAGCACCAATTGGCCCATGGAATCCCCTAAAGGTTCAAAATATATGTAACATCAAAGAAGAGTTTAAGCTCATAAAGAAGTTCCCTCAGTTTTTCCCTCTAATATCTGTCAAAGGAGGTGCAGGCTTAGTTTGTGATGGCTATGTTTTTAATTACAACAATCAAAAGAGAGCAGGAAGAAGCAAGCATTATATGTGTGAAGATAGAAGCTGCGCTGCCAGGATTAACATAGAAGGATGGGATAAAGTCACTAGTGAAAAAGGAGAGCACACATGCAATGCTCAATCAATCTTATTGAAAAGCTTCTAAAGTGGTACTTCTACCAAATGGTCCCAGTCTCTAAAGATATCAAGGCTTCTTATCTGGCAGTTAAGGCCATCATCATTAAGTAATGAGAACCTGAAGCTCATCCCTGACCGCAACCAGTTAGTGAAGTACATATGTGACAAATGCCGTGATTTATTCCCCCATAAGAAATCTGCCATGGTCCAAGGAGAGTTAGTCTTGACAGATGAGCTGAAGATGTTCAATAGTGATGAGGTATTCCTTTTACATGATGATGGGCCTACATCAGAGGCAAGAATTATATGCTATGCTACATAACAGAACCTAGAGCAGCTAAGAGGTTTAGAGACCTGGTTATGTGATGGTACCTTTGCAGTATGCCCCCGCCTTTTTTACCAACTATGGGTTGCACATTCCCTTATTGAAGGCAAGGTGCTCCCATTTGCCTACTTTCTGCTTCCTGGGGCAACTGAAGAGATCTACACAAATTCCTTTAAAATTTTTCAGGAGGGCATCAAAGCCCTACCCAATAATAAAAAGAGTCCCCCTGGCCATAACACTAGAGCCAATCCAGATGATGATGAATAGGATGAAGCCACCCTTGCTGTAGAACAAGAAGCTAGTGATAAAGCACTTGACCCCTCAACTATAATCATGGACTATGAAACTGCCCAGTATAACGCTTTTGTAAATACCTTTGATGGAGAGGTCCAGGGGTATTTTTTCATTATCAACAGGCTGTCAACAAGCAACTAAAGGGTCTACCTGAGCTCAGCAAGCTCCACCGTCTAGATACATCAGGAAAGTGAAAGCTCTTAATTCAGCAGTTTGTAACACTAGCCTTTGTAAAGCCAGAGCATGCTGGACAAGCCTTTGAGCTCCTATACCAGGATCCATATGCCAAGAAACATGATAGTGCCTTCTACCCTTTCATTGAATATTACAAACCACAGTGGATTGGACGTAAGGTCACTAAGCGCCGGAGAAAGCCCAGAGCCAAAGCCAACTGGAAATGCTACCAGGCAGTTATTAAAGATGAGATGAAAAATACTTCATCTTTGGAGGGCTGGCATAAGCATATCAAGTCCTTCTTTGGAACCATGCCCAGATACAACATCTTCTACAAGCACCTCAAAGTCCAACAGGGGAAGACTGCTGCATCCATCAGAGATATTGAGAACCGCCCATCCAAGAAGAAGAGAACCACCAAAGAGAAACAGTATCAAGAGAAGATCAAGGACTTTGTTAAGGCCAAATATAAGCTTTCAGAGAATGGGGAATACATCAAGAAGATTGCCACATTTCTTAATGGCAACCAGATGATCACAGTCTAGCTTCAATTAAATTTATTGAGTATTGTCTAATTTTGTATATAGTTCTTGTGTATTTACTAAACTATCTTTAAATAAAAGTTATTCTAAAAAAATCATTAATAATTTATGATACTGTTTCTATAAAATCATTGATTTTCTATTGATAGTTTGATGCTTTAGGCTGTATTACATGGCCTATATTGGTATTTTACTAGTAAATTATATGTTTTTTGTAGTTTTCAATAAAGAAAAAACTTTATATTACTGTTTCTATTTTTAATATTTTTCTATAATACATGAATTTTTATGTAGTACCTTTTTTTATATTGGATTTATTTTATCTTTATAAATGGGAAAATATTTTATAGTAAAGATAGCTAATTAAATAGTGAATTATTTTTGAAGTGTATTTTTATGAATTTTTTAATTTGTTTTGTATAAATTTTATGGAATTTTTAAAATCTATATTGTCACATTACCCTAAAAATTAGCTTGAAGCTTAATTTTTATTAAGTAGAATGTTCAGGAAACAGGTTTCTGCTTATTAAAAAAGTGCCAACATTTAGTAGTCTGCATGAGTTAAAACTTAATTCTGACGTTTTAATGCTGTTGACATTAAAGTATTTTTAATTCTAACTGTTGACATATAGTAAGTTGACTTGCAGAATGAGTTAATTCTGGCAGTTGCTGTTTTTTGAGCCACCAGATGAAGGGTAGCTCCACCTCTCTTGAGGCAATCCAGAGACACAGGCACCAGGCCTCAGTGTACCCAGCAAGCAACGCTGACATCTATCTGGCTGATGTTGTGTTCTTTAATATTGGAGACACAGTCCAGGAGCGCTGCCCTCAGGCTTTCAACAATCTCTATTTTGGGGTCCTTAACCATGATTCTTTCTTTGGTTGCCAAATTGTGGCTGGCTTGTTTGCGCAAATGGTTTTCCATGTAAATATGGGCAACCAATCACAGAAAGACAAGCACCTCCCACCCTGTGCCACAGCCACCTACCAGTCAATCAAGCCAATGTCTGATGAGGAATATCACCAGCAGTGTCATAAATGCTGATATTCACACTATTTTAATTTTGCCTTTGTTGGGTTGTTTTGAGGACAAATATCTTTCTTTTGCCTTTGCTCCTTGAAATAAGTCTGTTTCCAAAATGGGGAATTCAACTGTTTGGTTTTTTCAGGGATCCAGTCTGCAGGGGGGTTCTTGAGAACTTAAGGGTGGACAGCCCACAGGTTCTGCAGGGAGGGCCCACACAAGATTGGAGATAAATTACAATATAATATAAATATTTGCCCAGTAGAACCAAGGGTCTGCTGACAGGCACCATTGGATCAATAAGGCTGATGAGGGTGATGTAAATCACCCCAAATATCTGAGTGGAGGTAGATTAATTGGCTGCAATGGATTCCTGCAGGCAGTCAGGCTGCAGGGTGTGAGGTGGTGTCATTGGAACTAGGTATGCAGGCAAGTAGTTGTACTTGTCACAGAACAGCAGGGGAGGTATAGTGACTTGGGTTCCTTCTCTGCCAATGGTCTCTGTCTCTCTAGTTCTGACTTCTGGGTTGTAGATCAGGATTTCCTCTAGGGTGAATTTTAAATACACCAGGTTGGGTGGGTATTCAGTGAAATTTACTGGGACAAAGGGAGCTCCTGATGGACAATATAGTTTGGGTAGTTGGTCCACAGTTTCTTGGGGTTGATGAATGTGAGGTACAGAACTGCAGGAGGTAAAATGAGAATGAAATAGAACCAAAATCAAATATGAAATAACCTGGTTGAATCAAAGGTTCATGTCACTCTATTGCAAGAATGGCAATGGGCAACTTCCTGGCGGCCCAGGGTATAAGTATACCCATCTGCCATAGAGAAACATTTAAAAACCTTTCTGGGCCAGGTGATACTGTCTTCCATGGTTTTGAAATAATTAGTGGCATTCTGCTCAGAGGGTCTCTCATTGGTTGAGTTGGAATGAGGAAAATCAAATTTTTTCCATTCAAGCCGCAGGTTTTGTCATCCTCAGGCGGCCCACATTCTACAAAAAGCTTCTTTAATTATTCACCAGAGGTGGCCCCAGTTATCTTGGGATTGTTGACCAGGCCCACAATCTCATTGGCAGGACTAACAGGATCTTTTTGCAGGTGAGGCATTGGTGCAAGCAACTCTGGGTTGATTGATCTCAGGAGGTTCTCCAAATTCAAATTTGGCACTGTTTTGAGCTGGGGAAAACTCAAGCAGCTGGGTAGATGGGCCTGCGGGCTGGCAGCCCTCAGGATATTGGGGTAAAAATCCTGTGCTGGGGTTCTATCACATGCATAGTTAACAAGGACTTGTCACTTGTGACATGTTTCCTGATTCTGTGCAACTCACTTGCCCCACTCATGCTTGGGGCAAGTGATCCTACTGTCCTATTATTGTTTTGTGGTATTCCTAAACAATAAATATTCAAATTCCTTATTCCCAATAAAATTTAAGTTATATTTGCATTTCTGTCTTTGTGTTTCTAAGTACTTTGGCGCCTCTCTCTTGCCACAACTAGTAGAGATTTATCATTCAGGGATCAAGGAATAGGATTTATGTAGAAAATTCAAGCGTCTACAAGTAGTCAGAGATCTCCATGTGCAATGGGGAGGTCACCTCAAATATGAGAAGCTATGGCAATCAGTAGAAGCTTGGTACTGGTGGTCAGAGATGAGAGCTATGGTCCTTCAGATTTTGCAAGAATGTGATATTTGCTCTAAGTTTTCAGCAGCAAAATCTAAGGTGCAGCTCAAATGAGTGATGTTGCATTATCCTTTTGAGTTGGTCTCAATGGATACAGGTCATATTATGTTAGCAAGTGGTTGGAAAGAATTCTTTGTGATGGCCGTTGATTCTTTTACAAAATGGGTAGAAGTTTGAGCACTGACCAAGGAAACAAGAGGTACAATTGCTAAGTTTCTCCAGGAAGAAATAATAGCATGGCATGGATGTCCTGAGAAAGTTCTCACTGATAACAGACCACCTTACATAGGACCAGTGTTAACTAAGAAATACTTTAAATGGGGCATTTCTATGTTAACCTCAGCTCCATATCCTCCCAAGATAAATGGTTTAGCCGAGAGAACCATTGGAGCCCTGAAGCGCATTATGGAGAAGTTGGCTGAGGGAGCCACAAGCCATTGGAAAGATCACCTGGCAATGAGTGTCATGGCATACTGTACAATGCCCCATGATGCTACTGGATTTTCTCCATTTCAGATGTTGTATGGCCAGGAGACTACCACAAGCACTGAGGTGGGCCAATGGGAGTTTGTGGAAAAGAATTCCTATGAAGATGCTGTAGAGGAACATGCAGCCAAAATGCAGAAGTTATTTGCCAAGGCAAGGAGTAAAGGAGAGCGGGTTTGAGAGAGACATGCTGCCAAGTGGAACTCAAAGCCTGGAATAATTATCTGTAATTGTTTCCAGGTTAAAGATCTGGTATGGTTTGATCAAAGCCATTGAGAAAAACACCCAAGAAGAGGTCTTCAGCAATGGGTAGGGCCAATGAAGATTATCTCAGTTAGTCCAGGGCCAAACTACCTAATTTGAGGAGTTGGAGCTGCCCTAGGAGAAGAATGGTCCCATATTTATCCTCAATTCCTTAAGCTGTTCCATGGGGAATTGGAGCTAATAAAGGTACAAGAAGATGAGGCCAATTCCCCTGAAGAGAAGGAAGGGGCCTTGTGACTGTACAACAGTCACTATTGAGTATTTAGCCAAATAAATGTTCTGAAATATAAAGTTATCTCTGTTTTTCTGATTATTACATGTAGATAGTTTTAATTGGAAGTTTTAAGGTAAATATTCCTGAAAACTGGATATCTAGATTCAATAAAATAACAGAAGGCATGATTGGCCAAGTCAATTGGGGAGACTGGGTGTCTCAAAAATGGTTTAATTCATTGGGAAGATTAATTAATAAATACATGGGATTATAATTAATGAGGATTTAACTATATTGGTTAATTGCCTTGAATGTATCAAGAAGTTTGGTTAAAGTTAATCAAAAGTAAACCCCCAAATTTTGGGTTTAAAGCGCCGCTTTGGCAAATTCATTGGGTTAGAAGCGCCACACACCGCCTAATTGATTTGAGAAGCGCCAAGGCGCTGCCTGAGGAAATTGCTGGGTGCCGCAGTGGCGCCTGGTTTGAGTTTCAAAGCATTTTAATGGGTTTTAAGGCAAAAAACCATTAAATGCAAAGATAACAAAATAAAGACAAGGATTCCTAAGAATTTAGGTTTGATCAGCTGGTTCCCAGTTGGAACATCAATAGCTGAGTTTTGGGACGTTTAAACCACAGGATTTTGGCTCCAGGAGCTGAGGAAGCTCCATGCTGAGTTGGTACATTGGGATGAATGGAGTCAGGTGACTTCTTCCCATTGTAGGTTGATTCTCATAGGTTGAGAAATATTGGTGATCTTTTAGGTAAAGATCTAGGTCTGGATGACTCAGATGTCATAGACCATGTGAGATGAATCATAGATTGATTCAGGGACTGGATGGGTTTTCAGCCAAATATGCTCCAAATGATATATAAGCAAAAACAGCTAAACTTTAATAAAGATATATTGTTGATTTTGACGCTTTCCCCTCAACTACCTTTTCAATTATTATGTCTTATTTGTTAAATTTTGAAAGGGCCAAATTTGGAGTACTTTGCGTAGAAACTGCTGCTGCCAGGAAAGAGGTTCCTACAAGTTTGTTGGAGGAAGCCTAGGCAAGCTTGGAGGTCACAAATACTGTGCCTGAGGAGTCCTTGATGGAAGTAAAGGCTGCGTTCAAAGAATTATACTCCAATTAATTTGCTAAATAAGGGACTCCCACCTAAGGAAACCAAATCTATGTGTGGGATTCCTGGAACCTGCTAGTAGGATGTGATGAAATCTTACAACAAGTGAAAGCAAAGGCAAATTGTGAAATCGAGGCTTTAAGGGCAAGGGAGGAAAAGAGCGTTGAGATCATGGCCCATTGGTGGGATGATAACAAAGTGTTATCCCATAAAATTGCCTCCCTGGAGACAAAGCTCCTTGAAGCTTTGTCACAGGAAGGTAATGGCAATAAGAGTCAAGGGCAGTATAATAGTAGGATGGATTGGTTAGCCCTGGATCTGTCACACCCCTCCTCTTTTCCCTGTTCCTCTGTTTTGAGACCTTTGAGGTCAGAGAATGTGGGTTCAGATTGATATCAGGTTGCTGTTTCAGCATTGTTTACTTTGGCGGTGTCCTCTTTCTTGGGATGTGAGCTGTTTGCGCTTTGGCTGCAATTGTCATTGTTGTAATTGGAGTTGCCGCTACTATGATTGGTGTTTTGGCGTTTATTGCCATTGGAGTTTTCTCTGCCATTGATGTTTGAGGAGCAATTGTTGTTGCAAGAAGCATATTCCATGTTTGCGCTTTTTCTGTGTGCTTGGCTTCTGCAATGACTCAGGAATGGAGGTGTTAGCCTCTGGGCGGATGAGGGCAGCAACAGAGGGTTTCATTCTGTTGATAAATGAGGCTCTGGTGTGTAAGTTGTCAGCTTGTGAAGGGCTTTGGATTTTGCAATATATTTCCTCAAATTCATTGGCGTAAAGTGTGATAGTGGTCTTCTGAGGAAGATCACTGAGCTGAAATGCAATATCTTGGAGGGATTTGGTGACGCAGAAATTGCAGGTGATGTCTGCTTAGAACTCTTCCCAGTTGTCAAGCTGGTTGTCAGTTCATGAGCCAACCCAGGTGGTAAACCAGTTAGCTGTGGCCTCATATAGGCGCTTGCTGGCTTCCTGGACCCATTTCTCATGGGGGATGCGCCTGGCGCAGAGTTTTGAAGCTGAGTGGTCTAGCAAGTTGATGATGTTTTCTTTGTTTTTACAAAAGAACTTGTCAATACCAATGTATTTGGTGTTGATAACTTCACCTGTGATAGGTGGTTGTGCGTTTTTTTGTGGTTAAAGAGAACAACTGTATTGAATTATCTTGGCAGATGATTTGGGCATGACCAGTCCTTTGAATACGGTTCATCCACTAGGTATATCTTTGTCAATGTTGTGGGCGTGGAAGTACGTTTTCCAGGTCTCCTGGGATGTGGCCTGGTTGAGTATGTGAGCAAAGGTGGACAGGTTTTGGTCAGTCTTTTTCTCTTTCATGGGTGTGGTTGAAAAACTGTAGCTGCTACCAGTGATAAGGAGCTCCTTTTGGGGAAGCTTCAAATATGGAATTAGGAAAGAAGAGAAGTATCTTTTTTGGGTAATACTTTAGACTTATATAGATTTGACTGTGGCAGGGATTTAGTTGGATCAAACCTAGGGGTTGGTCATGTGCAGGATGAGTTTAAGCCACTGGATACTTGAACAGTCATGTGATATTGCTTGATTACCATTATTGGTATGTCAAACAGTATATTGGAAGAGCACCAAATTGGGCAATGGTTGGATATTAAGTAGGTTGGCAGCAGCCAGAATGCCTGTACATCCAGACCCTTAACACCCCCTAAGGGGTTACTCTGGTGCATCATGAGGGGGCTTTGTATTCACAGCTGCCGCCTGATGCTCCTGGAGCTGTTTACTAGTTGCAACCAGTCTGGTTGAGTGTTCTCCTTTACTGATGTGGAGACAGGATCTGTGGTATTTCTTTGTGATGGGCTATTTGGCGCCCTGGAAATTAACCAGGTAGGTGTTCCTGTTCAGTCTGTACTTGATGATTCTTCTTGGTACCTGGTGTACCAAGTCTAGTTTCTTTCTGTTGCCAGCTAGATCCAGATGGGTAGTTGATAGGAAGTGGTTCCTCTGTGGAGGTTACCTTTTTGTTTTGAGTCTCTTTTTTCTGCTATTTTAGCTTTGAGGCAGATGTGTTATAGATTTGGTGCTTGTTCTACCGTGAGAGGTTTTCTGGGGGGATCTTTATGTATGGCTGCTTGTTGTGGGTAATTATTTCTGGTTTGTACCTGTAGGTTAGCTTAAACAGTGAATAGCCTGTTCCTTGATTGGTGCAGACTAAGGATACTAGTAATGCATGTTTCATGTATAGTGGCCATGTGTCTTTGGATTTACCATCCATTATTTTCTCTAGGGTCCTGATAAGGCTGCCGTTAAGGCGTTCCACTCTGCTGTTGGCCTGTGACCTGTAGGGCGAGGTTGTGGAATGTTTGATATGTTTTACATTTAGGTTGTTGTCTACTTCATGACCTGATAACTCTGTTGCTCCGTCAGTTATAATGTAGTCTGGAGTGCCATAGTTGGCTATGATCACTTTGTTAATGAAACAGTTGATGGTTTCTGCTTTATGGTCCTTTGTTGCCCAGTAGATGGGCCATCATGTGGCAAAGTTGATGGCTACAATTAAGAAATGTTGGTTTGTCTTTGTTTCTGGGAAGGGGCCCACTGCATCCAGTCCCCAAACCTTGAATGGTTCAGGGTCCAGTACTGAGTTGACCGTTGGCTGAAGAGCTTTTTACTGGTGTATTTCTTGTACACTGTGCACTTTTTTAGAACATCAACTATATCCTGTTTGAGATTGGGCCACCATACTATCTCTTTTAGTGTGAGGTATAGGTTGTTAGCCTTTGTATGGCCTAGCAGGAGGTGATGTCTTAGTATGGTGTCAACTCTTTGTGCAAGTGGGATGTACTGGATATATTTGTTATTTATAATTTGGTATACCGTGCAATTTGATACATGGAAGTACTTTTTATTTCTTACTAATGTATTGTGGATCAGTTGATGTGTTGAGGGTTCTTTCCCTTTGGTTTTATACTCAGTTTTATACAGGTTTGGTCAGTCAGGGTCCAGGAGGTCTGGGTGATCCTCTCTAGGCTGACATAGTCTATAGAGAGCATCAGCCTTGACCAGCTCTGCCCCCTTTTTGTATTGAATGTCCAAATTAAGCTGATCCAGAAAGGACATCCATTTAGCTTGTTGCTGTGCAAGTGCATTATGAGTTTTGAAATAGATTAAGGATTTATGGTCAGTTAGTACTCGGACGTTTAAATGTCCTTATAAGTAACATCTCCATTTCTTGCATGAGTGGTATATTGCTAGCAATTCCTTATTGTGTATTGGGCATCTCTGCTCAGTATTAGTTAGTTTTCTGCTTTTGTAACATACTGGCAGGAAGTCTTGCTGCCCTGGCTAGAGGATGTGCAGGACTGCGCCAATGGCAGTGTCACTGGCGTCTGACTTGAGTTGTAGCACCTGTTGTTATTAGGGTATTGCAAGATTGGTGCTTCAATCAGAGCTTTTTTTAATAATTGGAAATTCTTGTCACATTCTGGTGTCCAGATGAATTTCTTTTTGCATTACCCTTGGTTAAGTCATTGATTGGTGTGGTTAGTTTTCTGAAGTCTTAGATGTGTTTCATTAGGTAAGCCACCATTCTGAAAAAGCATGTAACTTATTTAACAGAGGTGGGGAGTTACATGTTATTTATGGCTTTTATTTTGTCTAGATCTGCTTTGATGCCACTGTAAGAGACAATGTGGCCCAAGAACAGGAGTTCCTTTTCCATAAATTGGTACTTGCTGGGTCTTGCATAAAGTTTGTGCTTTGTGAGTCAATTGAGTGTCTTGCAGACATGTGTGAGGTGTTCCTCTTTTGTTTTTGATAATATGATGATATTGTCAAGGTAGCATAATGTAATTGAGAGGCCGTTTAGTGCTTGGTTCATCATGGTGACAAACGTTGCAGGAGCATTGGTCATCCCAAAGTTCATTACTCTACATTCAAAGGATCCAAATTGCGTAGGGAACACGGTTTTTGGTATGTCCTTTTTCTTTACTTCAACTTGGTTGTAACCTGAGGTGAGGTCAATTTTGGAGAAAAATTTGGCTCCAGAGAGTCTTGCAAACAGATACTACATAAATGGAAGAGGTTATTTATTTTTTACTTTGATTGAATTTAGCTTTCTGTAGTCAGTTACTAGGCGCAGAGTGCCCTCCTTTTTCTTTACAAAGAACACTGCTGCCCCCCATGGGGATTCATACGGGCAGATGAAGCCTTTAGCTAAGTTGTCCTCAATATGGGTTTTGAGGGTTTGTGTCTCAATGGTGGAGAGTATGTAGAGGGGTGCAGATTTGGGCATGGCTTTTATAGGTCAATGCCATGTTTGACTTCCCATTTGGGGGGGTAACTCTGTGAGTTCTTCTTTGAATACATGGGCATATTCATTTAGGAGTGCCACAAGCTCTGGGAATTGGATCTTAGTTGTTTGCATGTTATTGAACTCAGTGTAACTCATTATGTAGAGGGTACTATCTTTGGTGAGACGTTCTGAGTTGTCTTGGTTTATGACCTGGACAAATACTGTGTCTCTTAGAATGAGGTCATTGGGTTCTTTGAGGATGTTGAAATTGACTCCGTTGCATTTGATGATCATGGTTTTTGTTTTCCAACATACACTAGGGTTTGCTTGGGTGAACCACTCCATGCCTGCTACAATTTTGTAGTATATGTTGTTCATGACAAGTCCTTTGATGGACGTTTGTATGCCTTGGAGGTCAATTTTGAAGGGAGTTGTTTTGCCTTTGAGTAGAACCTTTGATTTATCTGCCATTCTGGGGTATTTGAAGTTGGATTTGACAACTGATATTTTGTACTTAGTTATAAAAGGTTTGCTGACCATAGTGTGTTGTGCACCAGAGTTGAATAAAATTTTATGTGTATGTGATTTTTAAGTGCATGAATAGACAAGAAGTTGTGAGCAATCTTTAATTTTTACGTTCATAAAAATGGAGGATTGTGGGACACGTGGGATGCAAGCAGCAAAGTTTGTGCTTTGGTACAGTTTCTTGTCAAGTTGGGGGGAGACAGGGGCACATAATCCTGCTCCCCCTCCTCTTTTCCCTGTTCCTCTGTTTTGAGACCTTCAAGGTCAGAGAATGTGGGGTCAGATTCATAACTTGTTGCTATTTCAGCATTGTTTACTTTGGCAGTGTCCTCTTTCTTAAGACAGGAGCGGATTGCGCTTTGGCTGTGATTGCTATTGTTGCAATTGGAGTTGCCGTTGTTATGGTTAGTATTTTGGCGTTTATGGCCATTGGAGTTTTATCTGCTGTTGCAGTTTGAGGAGCAATTGCTGTTGCGTGCAGCATATTCCATGTTTGCGCTTTTTCTGTGTGCTTGGCTTCTGCAATGAGCGCAGGCATGGAGGTGTTAGCCTCTGGGCAGATGAGGGCAGCAATAGAGGGTTTCATTCTGTTGATAAATGAGGCTCTGGTGTGTACGTTGTTGGCTTGTGCTGGGTTTTGGATTTTGCAATGTATTTCCTCAAATTCATTGGCGTAAGCTGTGATAGTGGTCTTCTGAGGAAGATCACCAAGCTTATTGCAATATCTTGGAGGGATTTGGTGAAACAGAAATTGTGCGTGATTTACGCTTTGAACTCTTCCCAGTTGTCAAGCTGGTTGTCAGTTTGTGAGCCAACCCAGGTGGCAAACTAGTTAGCTGAGGTCTCATATAAGCGCTTGCTGGCTTCCTGGACCCATTTATCATGGGGGATGCGGCTGGCGCAGAGTTTTGAAGCTGTGTGGTCTAGCCAGTTGATGACGTTTTCTTTGTTTTTACCAAAGAAATTGTTGATACCAATGTATTTGGTGTTGGTCACTTCACCTGTGATAAGTGGTTGTGCGTTTGTTTATGGTTGAAGAGAGAGAATTATTGAATTATCTTGGCACATGTTTTGGGCAAGACCAGACCTTCAAATACAGTGCATCTACTAGGTATATCTTCATCAATGTTGTGGGCGCAGAAGTACGTTTTCCAGGTCTCCTGGGATGTGGCCTGGTTGAGTATATGAGAAAAGGTGGGCAGGTTTTGGTCTGTCATTTTCTCTCTCATGGGCGTGGTTGAAAAACCGTAGCTGCTACCAGTGATAAGGAGTACCTTTCAGGGAAGCTTCAAATATGGAATTAAGAAAGAAGAGAAGTATATTTTATTAGGTAATACTTTAGACTTATATAGACTTGGCTGTGGCGGGGATTTAGTTGGATCAAACCTAGGGATTAATAATGTGCAAGATGGGTTTCAGCCACTGGATACTTGGACAGTCATGTGATATTGCTTGGTTACCATTCTCAGTATGTCAAACAGTATATTGGAAGGGCACCAAATTGGGCAATAGCTGGATGTTAAGTAAGTTGGCGGTAGCCAGAATGCCTGTACATCCAGACCCTCAACATAACTTATTATAAGTGAAGATATTCTGGGTTTTGTGTTTTTATTAAGAAATATTATAAACTGTCAATTTATGTTGACATTGTGTAGATTCATTTTTGAAGTTGAACTTAAATTTAAAGTATACTAATTTGGTGTGTTTAATAGTAATTTCCTTCTTATTTTGTAATAATAATTAAGCCTATTCTTAGTTGGTGTTGATATTGGCTTTGCTTTATTGTTGATTATCAATTCCAACTATTAAATGCAAAAAGATTAGTTTATTTAGAACACGGCTAGTAAGATTTGGCCTAAGTGCCAAATAGAAGTCAACTGCCTTTATGTCTGCAAAGTGTTGACATGCAGACAGTATGAATGCCGGCTATTCCCAAAGCTATTCCCCATGATTAACTTAAAACATCTGTTGGTAGCCTTCAGTCCCAGGTCTTTTGCAAGTGAGGCATCAATAAAGCTCTCTTCATCTACAGTATTGATAGATGCTTCTATAGTTTGTGTTGATGCAAGAGTTTTAACTTTGACTTGAATAAACTTTTAGGACTAGGAAGAGGTATTTTTTTATACCAGGGAAACAGTTGGGGCTTTTTTTGGGACAGGACTTGGCTAGGTGTCCAGGTTTGAGACAATAAAATCACAGCCCATTGCAGTAATGATGTTGTAATTTCTCAGGAGACATGCCCTGTCTTTTGGGCATCTGAGTGTGTTTAGGGCGGTGTGAGGTGGAAGGAAGACCTTCTTGGTTCAGGCTTAACCCTCTACACAGAGGAGTAGCTTGTCCAGGACAAGTGTGGGTGGGTGATGCTTGAGGAGCTTTTTCAAGGAAGGACAGGCTCCCCAGCACTATAGGATGGCAGACAACTCATCTTTTGGTTGGTTTCAGGTCTCCAGTTTGAGAAAATCATCAGTGTAGGCTTATAGGGTGCAGGAACCCTGTTTGATGTCCAGTAAGTTGATGAGGGCGTGGTGGCAGGTGTGTCAATTGATGCCTCTGGACATAAGCTTTTTAATAAATCTGGTGTAATCTAGGCATAATTCAACATCCTTAGCGGTGTCTTTCCCAAACCAGCCCAAGGTGTTGCCAGAAAGCATGGAGGCTACGCCCAGGAACTTTTATGTGTCATTGGAGTACAAGTTTATATTAGCTTGAAAATGAAGACAAATGGCAGGTATGGCTCTAAAGGCTTATTTCAAGATGAGTTTGCTCATCTGTGGAATATCCACCTTATTTGTGAGCTGGTTTACTATAACATTCTGGACTTACAAGTTCAGAGTCTTTATGTTCTTGATTCCAGGCGTGAAATCCTTGGGTTTTGTACTGCTTTGGGGTTTAACTGCTGAAGCAATTAAATTGGTAACTAGCTTGTAAGCATAGTAAGCTGAAATCAATGAAAATAGCATACAAGTTTCCCCAAGAGTTAACAACATCTTGGGAACCAGGTTACCATGCTTAAGATAGTGTTAAAACAGCAGGTTCAACCTGCCAACAAGGTTCTAACTAAGAAGGCTTGAGACCTGCAATTTGACTTCCTGATGACCTTTAGCTTAACAAGCAAGTTGACTCAATTTCCCGAAATTGAAAATATGAACAAACAATAATCCTATACAGTGGATGACTTGATTTGACACCTGAACCTTTACCAGGAACAAGCCATCTCCCTTCACCATCCAACCAAATGATCTAAAAATAATGTTCCTCTTAAAAAAATTCAGCATGACTATATAATTCCTATCTCCAAATCAATATAAATATCTACTTTCCAAATACTTTACCCCTTGTAACTCTTCTAAAATAGCACAGTTACAACATTAGTAGTACAGATAGGTTCTGCATCCTACCTTTCCCTTCAAAATTCCACCTGTTGTCCATACTTGCTGCAGTCAACAAATTTACAAAAGAATCATGTATAGCCTCCCTGTGGACTGAACACCCTACACGCCAGGTACCAAAATACCAGAAGGTTTTGTACTATACCAAAACATGGTAATGCCAGTCCCTGCCTTTAACGCCCTGTTAGCGCAAGAGTTCTTCCAAGCACCTACCACCATCCCTTGAGTGACAGACAAAAGTATCATGCCCGCCCATTTAGCCCAATAACTTTGTTGCACCGCCTTAGAGTCATTTAAATAAGCCAACGACAACAACATCACAACATGGATATAATATGCATAGA
This sequence comes from Entomophthora muscae, assembly GCA_014839935.2. Lineage (NCBI taxonomy): Eukaryota > Fungi > Entomophthoromycota > Entomophthoromycetes > Entomophthorales > Entomophthoraceae > Entomophthora > Entomophthora muscae. The sequence goes on along the minus strand of QTSX02000764.1, from coordinate 312,418 downwards.
ACAAATTGGCGCAAATGAAATGCCCATAACAGTTCTAGATTGTAGAGATATTTATCTGCCTTACACACAGCATAGGTATATGGTGCAACAAGTAGCATGAAGATCACACCAAGAAAGACTGGGACACCTTTAAGCAAGAGTTATTGGCAAGGTTTTTAATGAAGGACACCACCCTCATGATCATATGCTAAGTAAAAAACTTGTCCCAGAATGGCACAGTGAAAGAACTCACCCATGCTTATGAAGAGCTCCTCCTAAAGGCACCCTCTAAAATAGAATTTGACAACCCAGCCACACACCTTATGTACTACAGCACACTCAAGTCACATGTGATGAGAAATGTCAACCTGGACCAATTAACTAATCTGTAGAGCCTTTAATGTGAGGTAGAGAAAGCAGAGAAATTACCCAACACTCTCCACAAGGCCCAGACTGGAAAGAAAGAGGCCCAAGGACTCTCATCTGCTAGGACGCGCTAATCACCTTTCACCTGGCAACAACAACAACAGTGATGCAGGCCATAAGCCCTCAGGTTTGAATGGCCACAGTAATGAGAACAATGGCCAGTCAAACCACATCCACTTCAGATTCACCACTACCCAGGACAACCAGGACAAGAGAAAAGCCCAGGGAGAGCAATAAGCAAGCTAAACTCCTTCCTTGCCCAACAATGAGTATCAACCTAAAGACATGGACCAGTGCCCAATGATCCAGGTCCATTCAGAAGACACAGTGCTCTACACCATTGCCAGACATCACAATAAACTGATGACATACCCTTCCTGCTTTTGTAGTTACACCAGCTTAGTGCTCCTGAACTCAGGAGCAGATTGAACACTTGTCAATAGTAACTTTATGAACAAGTTCAAGCTAGCCACTAATTCTTTACAGGTTACAAAACTGGTTTTAGCTGACAAACATCTTATTGCTGTGACACATGAGACTTCCCCCTTCTTCATTGCACTAGATAATTACACTTCATAATCCAAGAACCCATCATTGACTTTTCTAGATTTTAAGTTGTACTTGGCCTGGACTGGCTACAAAAGAACAACCCTCATGTGGATTGAGTCACCTCTGTATTAACCATCAAGGTGAAGGGGGTAACCACCAAATTTACCCTGACTCTGTGGACCAACTCTTACGGGACCACAACTTTGTACATATCACAGAGACTCTTGAAAAAAATAAAACCTCAAGACAATTAACTGGGACTCCTGCTAGTACAAGGTCATAAGCTTCAAGAATCAACAAGACACTATCACTCCACAGGATCAGGAAATTGTATCCTATCATCCAGAAATCTTTAAGAAAGCACTACCAGGGTTACCTCCAGAAAAAAACATACAGCACACCATCCAGATCAAGGAAGCAGTACCTAAGGCTTGACCCATCTGTTGACTAACCCCAAACAAAGACAACACACTGCGCGCATACCTCAAGGAGGCATTAGAAAAAGGACTTATCTACCCCTCACAATCTCCTTTTAGCGCCACCATGTTCTTTGTGGTAAAAAAGGACAAACCCCTTAGGCTTCTTAAGACTACCAGGCACTGAACAAGGTTGCCATCAAATTTCTTTTACCCGCTCCCACTTATTGACAATCTCTTTGAACCCTTGGTCCAGGCAACAGTCTTCTCCAAGATTGATCTAACAGCAGGCTACAACCAAATATAAATCAAAGAAGAAGACATACTCAAAACAGCCTTCTGTACCAAGTATGTTCCTACAAGTGTGTTGTACTCAACTTTGGGATGATAAACACACCATCAAACTTTGTTACCTTGATGAATGAGGTCTTTACATCCCATATTGACAAGCATGCTCTGGTATAACTAGACGGCATAATTGTGTGGAGCCCCTCAGTAGAGCAACATCAGAGGGACTTAGAGGCAGTCTTCATGATCTTGGCACAGCACAAACTATTGGCCAAGCCATCCAAATGTCATTTATTCCAAAAATAGATGCCATTAATTGGGCACATGGTATCAAAAGACAGCATCAAACCTGATGACCAGAAGATTCAAGCCATTTGCAAGATGCCGCCACCCAAGGACAAAGCTGAGCTTTGCACCTTCCTTGGGATGATTACCTATGTCCAAAGGTTTATACTCAACTATGGCGTTCTGATATCCCCCTTGTCAGCAATAATAGGAATCAAATCCAAGTTTGTGTGGACTCTGCAGCGTGACCATTGCTTCTGCTGCCTCAAAAAAAGCTGACATCTGATCCCATCCTTCAATAGCCCAAGCAAGTTGGAGATTATCAGATGGAAACAAACACCTCAGATGCCTCCATTGGAGAGGTACTCCAAATTAAAACACAAAATGACAATTTCTTGCCTGTGGCCTGCAAATTGTACAAGCTGACATATGATGAGTGCTGCTACCCAATTAACAATAAGGAGCTGCTGGCTATTTTCCATTGCCTTGTAAGGTGGTGCTGTTACCTTGAGCCCTAGGAAGAATTTACTGCTCTAACCAACCATAAGTCCCTCATTTACTTCAAAACCCAGGTCAAAATATCCAGATGTCAAGCATGTTTGATGAAATTCCTGGAGATATTCATAATGATCATCTAGTATAAGCCTAGGCCCAAGTTATCCTGGCTGACGCCTTTTCTTGCCTATAAATCAGGGCTAAAAGAGGTGAGAATGAACTGGACCCAGACTGGCCCCCCCTAGTACTTCAAACTAAGGATATGGGTTTCCCCCAGGTACCACTGACATTACAAGAGAGAATGTCATTAAGAACAAACTTCTCTTTACAGATGTGTATGTAACACTACATAAAAAAGTAACCAACAGAAGCACCATCCTGTACATTCCAACACATCAAAGAGCCAATACCACCTTGCATTACCATCAAGATCTAAGTCACACAAAAAGCTGCAATCTCTAAAAATCCCTAAAACATAAAGCATGGTGGCCAACTATCACAATCTTGGCTATGGTCTGGTAGTTGCTGTATTTGCTTAACTCAATTACAACCTATGTTTTACTAAAGACAAAGCTAAAATGATTTATCTTCCTAGTGCATATAATAAAAGTATATTTAATGTGATATCAATCCTTTATTTAATAATACAAGGTAAGAGCTATATAGGGGATTTGTGATTAATCTTAAGCCACTGATCCTCTGATCAGACTTCATATCAGATTATATTAGCTCTCAGCCCATCAATCAGTATGATTGTTTGATGGGATAATTAACCCTCTGAGGATATGACCTGTTAGTCAACCAGACCAGTTTTACATCTAAACAGCAGGGCAATTATATCCTTCACACTAGAGTCTAATTGATGAGAGGTATTGATGTCAGTAATGGCTAAATTACACTAACCACATTGCGACATTTCCCCCACTAAACTAGAAATTACTGTGATAGAGTTTTTCTCTCTTATATGGTTAATTTTCCAAGAGAGTTAGAAACCTGGTAGTTAGGTATACCAACCAACCACAACAGAGAGTAACAGTCAACTGTGTTAGCTCTAAAAAGTTGAGCCCCAGGGAACAATCATGTCTGTTGCCCATCTTAGAACCAGAAGAAAAAGAGGACTTTGACAAATTACCAGGCAACAAAGTTGATGCTGCCTTATAAAGTTCAACAAGTGGCAGTACACACCAACCAAGTACACCTACAAATACTGTAATGCAATTGTCTTCCACAACTCCCAAGAAGACACTGATACAAACTTTGAACCTAGTTAGACAAGGAATCTTGTTCCCAGTTCTTCACTAACAAGACTCAAAAACTTAACTGCAAAGGAAGTCACAAATGCTGCAGCGGTGATACAAGAAGACCAGTACAGGCAGTATATAAACATGAGCTGAATGTTTGTTGGGATTTAATACTAAGGCTGCAGCTGCATGGTTCTTACGCCATGTGGTCAGTGCTAATGCTTGCTCTAGAGCATCCATACATGATCTCTATAGTAAACTCAAAGTTGGGAACTCAGTTCAATGGAGATTACCAATATCTAAACTAATGGAATATTCAGAGATCCAACTTGACCAGTTTAGTTTTGATGCGATCTCACTATCAACTGAGCAGTAGTCTCAAGCATTTGAGCTGTTGAAGTTCATCTTCATTCCCTGGATGAGTCCCAAGTCAGATGCAGGACCAGTACCCTTATGGCATGGTTCTGATAGCCACAAATGTTGTCTTTGGAGAGCCATGGGTGCAACACTAGATATCTTAAGCTATGAAGACTATGGAAGTTGACAATCCATGACACTAGTAGGTAACCTTTTTGTGACAGTCCACATGTTTGGTGATTTGAGGTGGGGCTAATGTTGGACATGTAAAGATTTGGTTAATTGTTGCCATAGAGGCCTAGTAGGGAATGATGGCTACTAAGGAAGGTAATGCCTAGCTAGTAGGTGTAAAGACTATTAGAGGCAGATTTTGTCTCAATCCAGCAGAAGATATTGGCTGCTGTGAGATAAAGGTCTTCAACCAGCAGGGAACTGTGGCTGCTTGGGGTGAAGAATTAGATAGCTCAGCAGGGAACTTTGTTTGTTTGGGGTGGGAAGTGGTCCAGCCTGATGGGTAGTGTGTGGTGCTCAGGCTGGAGGATGTTTAGACCCTGACAGGTAACGCAGGCTACCAGGGTAGAAGTTTGTGCCAGCATGGTAGGGGACACCTACCAGGGCTGTAAGTTTTGGACCCCTGGGGGGTAGCGCAGGCTACCAGGGAGGGGAAGAGATTTGAGGGCTCTACTTACCCTGATACACTTAAAGGAGGTCTGTGAGCAAGCATCCTTCCTAACAGACTGATAGGGTGTCCTTGTTTGTGTCCCAATGGGAGCTTTGGGGAGAACCCAAAGTGAGAATTAGAGGGCATAGCTTTGCTCAAAGGTGTCATCAAGGCAGTTTTCTTGGGGAAGCAAGCTGCAGAACTTGATGTGATCAGGCCTCTGGGAAGTTAAAATGATTACTTTGCAATTAAAAGCCCATATTTAATCACCTGAGTGAGTAAAAACAACACATAGACATTGATCTATGGTTGAATGGCCTAAGTGGATTGCCACTTGCAAGGGCCCAGTCAAACACCAGTTTAATATAGACTCATTCCCGGGTCTACAGGTTCTGGTAACAAGGACTGAGATAAAGAACCAAGGTGGTTCACAGGATCAGCAGAGAAGACTAGTAAGAAGGACCATTTAATCACAGTGAAGACTAGTTAAGGGAATATTGGTTCATATTGAATTTTGGAACCAAAAAGGGTTCTTTGTGCAGGTGGAACAAAGGTGGTTCCTAGTGAGGATAAGTTGAAGGGCTCAAAGATCATGATGCAGATGGTAGCTGGTCATGATAAAAGGGTAGCCAGAGGACTGAGGAGCTTTTGGAGACTAGAAAGGAGCTTTACTGTGAACTAAGATGTACTGTTTTCTGGTTAAGCTGAAGAGCTGGAAGATGTGGTTGAAGAGCTGGCTGAAGAACCCAAAGATGATGGTGAAGAACTAGTGGACCAAAGAAATGAGCCAAGTTTTTGCCAAATTGATTTGCCAAAGTGGGAAAATGTGTAATTTTTTGCCTTGGTTTAGTAGTAAAATTAATAAGTAATGTGAACAGAAGTGTGGGTAAGATATTTATTTTTAAGTTCCCAGGATAGACAAAGGTATGTTGCTATGAGAGCTGGATACAAAGTTGTTTTGGTGGGACATTTTAATTGGATTTTACTATATTTGTAAATATATGGATAAAACATTGACTAGGTTTAAAAAGAACAATTTAAATAGTATTCTACTATTTAAATTTGTTTAGGTTGAATGCAGTTAAGACTGGTGCCAGAATAATGGACCAGTTAACGTTTTGGTGCTTGAAGAGTTGCCAATTTAAGCGGTTTGAGCTGTGGAAATTATTTTCATAATTGGATTGCAGTGGAACTACAGAAATGATTCAGTTTTTTGTTCTGCATTTATTGGTTGAGTTCTGGAAGGTTTCATGATGAAAACAATTGGTTGGAAGCCAAAAGCTTAAAGTAAAAGCAAGGAAATAGTGAATAATCACTTTAAGCTTTTGAGGAAGTAAGTATGTAAGCTTATGTTATTATATGAAAAAGTGAGCAGCAATGGTTTGAGCTTTTGAAGAAAGCCATTTTAAAGGCGGAGCTGTTGGGAAAAGGACACTATAAGAAGGTGGCTGGCAGGAAAGTTACAGGGTCTTTCCAGGTCTTTTTGGAGGTCTTTCCTGGGCCTTTTGAGTTTCTGCCAAGAGGTTTTTGGAAGCCTTTTGATCACTAGCAGAAGCTTGATTGGACTGGTACAAGTGGAATAACAAGGACACTAGAGCCATAAAGAGAGCTGAAGCCCAAGACAACGGAGTAGGAGCCCAAGATTAAGGAGCTGGATCCTAAGTGCAGCGCCGGAGTCCAAGTTTAAGATACAGAAGTCCAAGTCTAAGGAGCAGAAGTCCAAGACTAAGGTTCAGGAGTCCAAGACCAATTACAAGGAGTCCAAGATATTGTTGGAAGACTCCAATTATTGGCAAACTCATATTGTTTCCTTGACCCCCCAGGCCATATACCATAAGGTTTCTAAGGAGATCTTCCTTCTGAGAGTGAATAAAAGCACATTTTGGCCCCTATACATATTTCTGAGATACATTTTCCCTTACTAGAGAGTGACAACCTCTTTCAGCCTGTCCCTGGCTATAATCCAGGACACACTTTTGAACTGGTGGACAGGAACCCCATTCTTGTACTATGTGGATCCAAGTCTGTCCACCGCCAATGTCTTCATCATATACCTGAATGCCTCAAATGGTTACTCAGTATGATGTTTTTTATAGGCGGCAAGACACCAGAAGAGTACATTAAGCAAGAAAGTTTCATTTGAGAGTGCATACTACTAGGATTTGAGTTCCCTTATTCCACAGTAATAAATTACGCCCTGTTCCTACCAGTCAATTCAACCCCATTTCTTCTGTAAAGCTTTCTCTGACTGTTTTCTGTGTGGTTAATATATGCTGCATCTGCACAAATTCTCCTTCAGTTACATCTAGCAATAGAAGAACTTGTACCTTAATAAAGTATTGCAACATAAGTATTTTTCTTTGTCTCTTATATGCATTATCTTCATTCTTGTTTTTAATAGGGTAACAACCCATGTATTATTTTCATTGGGGTTTTCTCTTTCCAAGTTATTACCCATAAAGTGGTTTATTCTTGACCACTTGGAGCCTTGCACATGTATTTCACATGTAATTGTGTGATCAGTTTACCTGTCTCCAGATCCTTGAGAGTGTAGCTATCTACTCCCACTTTATGGACCATTTTGACCAGGCCTTGCCATAACAAGGCAAGTTTTCTTTCACAACTGTACCCTCAGTTGCTGTAGAAGTATACCAGGCTTCCTATATTGTTTACAAGAAGAGCCAGGCAAATACTTTCTTCACAATCTATGTCCTTTTTTTAGTTGCCAGATTAGTAGAGTATGCCTCAGACTGTAGTTTAATAAGCGTCTGAGCTAGTTTCTTCAAATAAGCGTCGGGGAGAGGGGGTTGCTGGAGTTAACTAGGATGTACAGATGAGGAGGGAGGCTAGATTTTTGGCCATACAATAGCTGGAAAGGGCTTTTACTTGTGGTTTTATGAAATCCTATGTTGTACACAAAGGTAGCTGACAGAAGATATGTATCCCATTCCATTTCATGCTGATGGCTTAGCTTCCTTAGAATATGTACTAGGCTCCTGTTGGTTCTTTCTACCATTCCGTTTGTCTGTGGATGGTATGGTGTTGAAAGGGTACCTCAAATACCCATTAGTTTGTTCAGACTTGGAATCATATAACTGGTGAAATTAGAGCCATTATCAGTCAGTAAAGTCTGCAGACATCCATCATGTAAAGGATGTTCTCCAGAATAAACTTAGCTGTGGTTAAGGCAGACTGAATTTGTATATCTTTGGTTTCCACCCATTTAGCCAACTGGTCCATGGCTACTATCACAAATTTGTTCTTATTTGTTGTGATGGGCAATGATCCAACTACATCAATTGTCACTATATGAAATGCAAACCCAGGTATAATCAGTTGATGCTGGTAGCATGAGACCTTGGATTGTTCTATGTTGCAGTTATGACAAGCAGCTAGTGTTTCTGCTACATCAGAATGCATCCCATCTCAATAGCAGTGTTGCTGTAAGAGGTTGAGAGTCTCTTGGATGCCATCATGGCCTACAGTGCAATGTGCTGATACAACTGCATCAGTGAGTAAGTATGGTTGGATATAGGGCAACCATTTTCCTTTATACAGCTTGAAAAGCTGATTATCCTTAACACAAATCTCCACCTCAAGAGTTTTCATAACTTTATGAATCTCAAGTGGCCCCTCCCCCCACAAAGAAGGCTTCAACATCAGCTTATCATAAAGCTCATCTGGTGCTGAGAAAACCAAGGCTATGGTAGGGAGCTGTGAAAGGCAGTCTGCGTTCTGATGCATGACTCCAGCGCAATGGATTATCCTGTAGTCATAAGCCTGCAGCTTAATAGCCCATTGTGCCAGGCGTCCTTCAGGATCCTTCAGGATCCTTCAGGGGTTTCAATCATTTAAGTGAGTCATGATCAGTTACCACCGTAAAGTGTACTCTGTGGAGGTACACTCTTAACTGTTGGCAAGCATAAATAACAGCCAGACATTCCCTTTCAGTGACTTTGTAATTCTGTTCATGACTATTGAGTGTACAAGAACAATACCCTACAGGATGGTCTTGGTTGTTGTTGTCCAACTGAGAAAGAACATCACCCATTGCTGTCAAACTAGCATCTGTGTGCACAATGAAAGGACAATCAAAGTTAGGGTAGGAGAGTACTGGCTCTGTCACTAGAGTGACCTCCAAGTCCTCAAAGGCTTTCTGGCATCCTTCAGTCCATGAGAACTTGACATCATTTTTCAACAAATGGAATAGTGGTCCTCCTAGATCTGCAAAGTTTGGTATGAACCTTCTGTAGTAACTAATCATTCCTAAGAACACTTGTGCATCTCTTTTGTTGGTAGGTGTTTTCATGTGTGTGATGGATTTGACTTTAGCAGGGACAGGCTGTAGGCCATCTTTGCTGATGATATAACCAAGTAATTCCAGATGATCCTTAAAAAAGTTGCACTTTCTTGGCTTCAACTTGAGGTTAGATGCAATGAGGCGTTAGAACACTGCCTCTAAGTGTTCTAAATGTTGACCAAAAGTCCAGAAAAAGAAATTTATGTTTTCAAGGTAGACCAGTACTCAAGACAGCTTAAAGTCTCCCATTAATGTATCCATGACCCACTGGAATGTTGAAGGGGCATTTACAAGTCCTTGCGGCATTCTAGTTGGTTAAAAAGGCCTTGCTCTGCTATAATGGTGCACTTTTCCTGGTCTGCTACTGGAAGGTCAATCTGACAGTAACCACTAATTAGATCCATTGTGCTAAAGTATTTGCGCCCCCCAATTTATCTAGTGTATCATTAATGTGCGGCAAGGAATAGGAATCATTTTTTGTGACTGAATTCAGCTTGTGGTAGTTCATTACCACACAATAGATTCTTCTCTTTTTCTTTACAATTAGCAGAGGCAAAGACCAAGGGGTCTTTCTGGGAACCAAAAGGCCAGAAGAGATCAGTTTTTGAAGCTTCTTGTTTACAATGACTTGGTTGGCCAGGCTGTGCCTTATTAGTCATGAGCGTATAGGAGCAGTACTTTGCATATCTAATACATGTTCAACTCCTAGGGCCTTCCCTAGGTTGTGATCATGCTTTTCAAAGACGTCCCTGTACTTCTCAAAGAGGAATAAATCTTGGTCCTTCTGATCTTCTGCTAGTCCATTGAGGGATTCATGCGGCATTAACAACAGGACACTAGGCTGGTTACAAGATAGCGCAAATCCATAAATTCACCAAAAGGAGTGACCTCTGTCAGGATGGAATGTTCCTCTAGCTTCATGTAGCCCATAAGCTGATGTTTCTTCAACTTCAGTATTTATCAGAAATATTACCCAGAAGTACAAAGATTTCTTCTAATGAAGGCATGACAATCCCAGGCAGAATCTAAGACTTTAGCTGTGAATCATTATGGAGTCCAGCTACTTTGCTGTGCAATCCTTTTGAGATACTGAGGCACAGACCTGTGTTATGGATCACTTAAGACCCACCTGGGATGGGTAATTCACTGGAGGAATATAAGGGAATCTCATTCTACTCCTTAGTAGCCAGTAGCAGAGTCTTTATTTTGCACTGGAATAAAGTGTACACTACTGGCATGTTCCCATTGACATACTCCATATTAAAATAGTGTATTTTCTTGGTAGGAAGATCTTTTTGTCCATCACTGTGATAAAAAATTGGCACAGAATGACCCAAAATGCTGAAAGTACTGTCCTGGTGGTTAATAATAGTCCCGTAGGTGGCCATGAAACTTGTACCCATCAAAATGTTGTAGCTTTCATTTTGTAACACTATTGCTGGCACAGTCACCACCAACTTATCAAAGCGCAGCAGTAAGGAGGAATAGGCACCCAATGCCTTTTTTCTGTCAGGGCCTGCAGTATCAAACTCCTTGTTGTAGTCCAGGTCAGGTGCAAGCTTTAGCTTTTTCACTAATCTTATCAACAAATTGTTTCTGGGAGCTCCAGAGTCTAAAATTGCTCTTACTCTGTGTTTGTGGACCACCAGCTCAATATAAGTGCAGTTTTGTCATTCTCCATAGTTGAGAGATGTAATATTGGTAACCTTGTGAATGTCTAAGCCTTTAAACTGAGAGAGGAATGTCTCTAGCGCAGTTGTAAGCTTGGGCTTTAGAAATTTTAAGGTATCCAAGTATGTGGAGACTTGAACCAACCTCAATAGCTGAGATAACTTTTTAACAATGTTGCTCTCATGGGTGACTTAAGTGAACAGCAAGGAAAGTTTCTCAGCATAAGGAATAGAGACAGTATGAATAGCCTCTTGGGAAGGCAGCCTTTCTGTACAAATTTCCTGCTTCCTAGTTACTGTGCTGATGGCTAGTACCCAATGTAGCATGGCTTTATTTATGTCTTTTTTATCAGGCAAGTATCTTTTGGGACAGGCTTCTTGATCCAGCAAGCAGCCTTTGCGGTCAGGAATGTTGGGATCTGGGTCAATAGTTGGAAAGGATTGGTTACTGTTGGCAGTCAGGTTTTTATCCTCAACCTGAATGCTTAGCAGTTTTTTCCCTCTTCACCATCTTATTCTCTTTACTCTTCTTCCTCTGTCTTTTTGCCATCTTCTCTTTCTTCATGGCCCATGTGACAGACATTGGCCTTGGGTTTCTTGCAATCCCAAGAGAGATTCCCTAGTTGTCCACACTTGTAACAAGTACAATTACTTGTAGTGTAGTTAGTTGGGGGTGTACTGTAAATTCAGAAACTGAACGTAAAAATGCAGGATTGTCAAATCCTTGATCCAAATTTTGAATCACTTTTGTGGGATGGCCTTTTTTTAATTAAATTGTTTTTTTTGAGTATTTATTTGAATATTTGAAAATGTGGGAACTCATAGACACTTTGCAAAGTTCAAGTCAAACTGCATATTTCCAATGGACAAAATGAATTAACTGGAATCAGATTTGAAGCGTTCAAATCCATCAGCCATTTTCATTAAGTTTACTATGTTTTTTGAAATTGCGGGATTGTCAAATCCAAGAACCAAATTTCAAATCACTTTTGAATGCCACTAGTAAACTCATATATTAATTGCAGGAACTGGAATCCAAATTTAATGTACACTAAGCACACTAGGAAACACCAACCCAAATAAAGAAGCTCCACCACAACTAAAATCAAACTAAAAATTCAATCTAACAACCATAATTAGACATAAAAGTTATTAAACTTTAAAATCATCCAAACCCATAAAGTATACAATATTATTCACTTCAAATCACAGAGATAGAAATTCTGTTACTATTCAAGGCCAACTCAAGAGAAAATAACTACCCACAATTAAACCAATAACTCCAAATAAATACATATTTAATCTAAAATATATATTTTTATTTTATTTTTATGGACCGTCAATTGCATTCTCAACCCGCTCCTGCACCAGCCTGCGGGGCAGCCTGTCCACGAGGGCATCCCAGAGGGTCCAAGAACAGACCCAGAACCCAACTTGAGGGGAGTCATGCCAATACACAGGCCTCCCAAGGTGTCATTGCCACCCAACCACCTCCCGCATCCAAAGCCCAATCAACCAGTCTGAATCCCAGACAGAAGCCACTCTCAAGGCATGCCACAAAAGTCTTCTACACCAGGGTCACCGGAAACACTGAGGTTACTTACACCTCCACTGTATACCCAGCTGTCACCTGGCCCTGCACTCTTGACCCAAGAGTTGTTACTTCCTGCCCCTGCGTCTTTGACACCTCCTATCAGCCATTGGCCACAACTGAGGAACCATCTGTGCCTATTGTGTATTCAACCATTGACGGCGCCACTGCAAGCAAGCGTGATCCCACCTTTTACATGAAGGTCCCCATCCCCTGTGTTGAGCCTGGTAGTCAGGATGCTGTGGTACCTTCCAAGGACTGGCGTCAGTTGACAGATAGTGAGTGTGAAGCTCTCCTCAACTGCTTGAACAGGGGAATGGCGGTTTGGGATATTGTGTCCCAATTTGGTGTCATAGTCAGATACATTGCCAACATCAACACCAAGTAAGGCAACACCAGACTAATTGCCAAATCCACCCAGGCTAAGCGGCAGCCCAAACTCCTTCAGCCCGTTCATATTGATGCAATCAAGCAGTGAGTAGCCAAGGAATGCCACCTGGACTCACTTTCTGTCCAATCAATGCTTGCCACAGAGTTTGGGCTTTCTATTTATAAAACCCTTGTTTACAAAGCAATGGTTGATTTGGGCTTCTTGTGGAAGGTGCTCAGAGTTTCTCTGTATAATAAAAACAGTGAAAAGACGGCAACAGCGCCCATGTTGACACTTTGTTGACATAGCCACTATCAACTCAAAACTCTAAATCTCCTATGTTTTTTGCTAGTTGAGCTAGCTTAATTCTTTTTTTAAGTGTTTAGGGGTGCAAACCCAGAAAACACAACAAAATTGTGGCCATCTGACACAATTTAATATCAAGCTTAATAAAAAACTCAATTTAACCATATTTTTCCTTTACTTTTACTACTAAAAATTAGTTTTTTTATATTTGTTTTTACGATGTAAAAGTGTCAATGTTGACACTTTTTAAGCATAACTTATTTTTAATAACAAAACTGAAACATCTACAGTAAAAAAAATAAGTGTGCATTTAAAATTTTTTTTATTGAATTATTATATTGAAAAAGACAGTGCACATAAAGTTGATTGTTGAAATGTTCATGTTATAAATATTTATGTGGCACTTATTACGGCTTTAATATATTAAGTGGATTGGTGGCTAACAGTGATCCAATAATTTAAGCATGAGTTACTATGTAAGTTACTATAGAATTTATTATTAAAAATAATGTCAACACTTATAAATGCCGTTAATTTGCTTGTGATTATCCCCTTGGGTGGAGTTAAGCAAATTAGAGTGGCGCAATTAAGCCTAGATTAATATGCCACCTCATATAAAGAATGTTATAAGTGACGTTGTCAACACTTTACCCTTTTCAATACTTGAACACAACTTCTTAACAACTTCATATAAGTGCAATGGTAAAATATCATATTACAACCCCCAAAATATAATTTTTAATAAAGAAATAAAGAACATTGAGACTTTTTTAACTTATTTTTATCTGTTTTTTTTTAATTTTCATATGTGAACAAAAACACACAGAAAACAGTTAATTTTTGCTAGCCTGCTTAAATTTAATTATTTGTACTTAAAAAAACATAGTAAATTTTCAAAAAAATGTCAACAGTGATAATGTTGTCAAAAATAATGTCTACAATTTTTGTAATCAACAGTGAGAATTCAGCTTTTTTTACTAATTGTCACTCATAATGTCAACACTTTTCAGCTCTCACATATAAAACTTTATGTTTTACATAATAAAAACTTTTCATTTTTTTGATATGTTGTATTTTTGACTTTGCTCTTTCATATTTTCTAATTTTAAAATAAAATCTATATCTAAATATAATGATTTCACATAAATATCTTAACTTTTAATTTTTTATTTAAAACTATAATAAAAGAAAAACTATACAAGTATTTTTTAACTTTTAAATGCCAAGAAAAGCCATCTAAGATTTACTTTTTATATTTTATGCTTTTTAGTTGTTTTTTTTGTTTTTTAAATACATTGCTTTATTTTAAACCATTTTAATTATTATTTTAGGACAAGAACACTTCCAAACAGCCCAAAGAAACCAAGCGTCCTTCAAAGCCAACCAAACCCACCAAAAAGAAGCCTGTCTTGTCAAAGAAGACCACCCCCAAACCATCCCCTGAGCCCTCTCCTGAGAAGAGCCCTGCTCACTCCACCGGGGGAGAGGAAACTGATGGCTCTCTTACAGAGCACAGTTTCTACAACTTGGCTTCTGACAAGGAGCCAACCAAGAAGAAGCAGCAAGGCAAAAAGGCCCCTCCCAAAGATAAGTCTCCTGCGCGTGAGGAGCACCACAATAAGCCCCCTTCTGCTTCCCCATCCCCGCCAAACCCCTCCCTTCAAGCTCATCTGGGGATGATTCAAAGCCCCACCCTGATTACTTCCCTGGCTTTTGCCATGCTCCTTCTGGCCCCTGGGACCCTCTGTTGGCCCACAACATCTGCAATGTTGACAGAAAATTCAAGGTTCCCTCTTCCTTGCCCAAATACTTCCCAATCATGAGTGTAAAGGGTGGGCTGGCCATGGTGGCTAATGGTTATATTTTCTCTTGCAATAATTCCAACCAGGGCTTCAAGAGCCGCCATTACACCTGTGAGGACTGCTCCTGTCCAGTGCGGCTCAACACTGAGTGCTGAACCTGGTCCAAACCATCAAGGGAGCGCATACCTGCATCATGTCCAACATCACCATAGCCTGCCTTCTCAAGTGGTATCTAATGCAGGTGATGCTCACCTCCAAAGATCTTTCTGCCACCCAGCTGGCCGTGCTTACTTGCAAGTTCATCTCCCCAACCAACTTGAAGAAGGTTCCAAATCACAATCAGTTGGTCAAGTTTGTAAGTGATAGGCATCAAGCCTCCAATCCCCTGGTCAAGAGTGCCACCAGCATCAAGGACCTTATTCTCACAGATGCCCTCAAGAAGACAGAGGATGGTGAGATATTCCTGCTCCATGACAATGAGCAGGAAGTGGAGGATAGGATTGTAGCCTACACCACAACTCAAAACCTGGAGCAGCTGAACACTGCTACCACCTGGCTGTGCAACGGCACATTTGCTCTTGCCCCTCTCTCTTAAGCAGCTTTGGGTCTTGCATGGGCAGTTTAATGACAAGGTCATCCCTCTTGTGTTCTTTCTCCTTCCTGGTGCCAAGACTGAAGTCTACACCAGAGCTTTCAATATTGTCCAGGATGCTTTGAGCTCCCTTCCCACCAACCAGATCCTCCCTCTCACTCATGCTACAAGGGCAAATCTCTCCTCTGCTGAGAAAGATGAGTCAACCATAGCTGCTAACCAGCTAGCTCATGCACGCTCACTTGGGCCAAAGGTAATCATAATGGACTTTGAGCAGGCTTAGTTCAGAGCTACAGGCCACCCTTGATGGAGAAGTCCAGGGCTGCTTCTTCCATTTTAGGCAGGCCCTTGTCAAGGATCTCAAGAGTGAGAAGGATCTTTTCAAGAAGTATCTTAACAATGGTAAGGGGAAGTGCCGCTTTGCCCTGACTCAGTTTGCTGCCTTGGCTTTTGTGCGCCTGGAGCATACTAGGCTTGGCTTTGAGGCCCTCCTGGAGGATGCTTACGTGAAGAAGCACTCCACCATCTTAAAAGGCTACCTGAATTACTTTGAGCGGCAATAGGTGGGCAAGAAGGTGACTGCCTGGAGAGGTAAGAGCGGGGCCAATGCCCCTTGGAACTTTCAAGGCGCCTGCCTCAAGAGGGAGATGAAGACCACCTCTAGCCTTGAGGTTTAGCATAAGCACCTGAAGGTGAAGTTTGGGACCAACCCCAAGTATAACAAATTCTTCTCTAAGCTACAAGAGGAGCAGGCCCAGACTATCTCCAAGTTCCGCAGCCTGGCCAACTGGGTGGCCCCCAAGAAGAGGAAGTCCAAGGAGCAAGACAACCAGGAGGACATGAAGAAGGTGGTCAATAAAAAGTATAAGGTGGCAGAGATTAAGAAGTACCTTGAAGATGTTGTCACTGCTCTTGCTGGTGGCTTTAATTAGCCAAATAAACTTTGCTTTGCTTTGCCTATATATTTTTCCTTTTAAACCTTTAATTTTTTAATTTTTTTGGATAGTACTAATCTTTTTAGGTATAAATGATAAGTTTCAGATACAGTTTCAATGTGGTTTTGTAAGAAATATCTTATATTTTGTTAATTTATCTTTAAGCTATGAGATATTTTCAGTTATGCTTATATAAAGTATAATAAATTAAAATTAGAATTTTTTTATATTAGTAGTTATTATGATATATAAAATATCTTTTTTTGGTTCATTGGAATTTTAATTTTTATGGGAATAAAAAATAACTTAATAATAAAGAGTGTATTTTACATAGTAAATTGAAAAATAATTTCTTATATCTTCTTATACTTATTACTTATGATATTTTTTATTGCAGTTTTGAACTCTCTGGGGTCATTTTAGTATAATAATGTATTTAAAATATATTCTTTATATTAAAAATGTTCAGGGTAAACTGTGCTGTTACTTAAAAAAGTGTCAACATCCAGGAGATGACATCATGTAAAACCAAGCCATCACTTTACTATAGTGTCAACATTAAGAGTGTCAACATGGCCACTGTCAAAATTTTTAGTGTCAACATGGGTGCTGTTGCCAAAAAGACCATTGAGGATTGACACATTTATGCCAAGACATATCTGGCACTAAAGTAGACTGAGAATGTCCAGTTCTTCTATATCAACAAATTGTTGTTTTCCTCCTCACTCAGGTCTAGGAATGGGTGGGTTGAGAAGGGGTCCAAGGACGGCGTAGCTCATTGTGCAGCTGTCTATTCCCAGACCTATTCCATGGTCTCACTTCTTGGTCCTTGCGGGTTAGACCAGTATCAGATGATTAAAGGCTCCCATAACAGCAGTACCTTTCTCAATTTTCTTTGAGCCGTCAAGGAGTACCTTCAGATATATTCAGCGGCACAACCAACATTGTTGTGCTTGATAATGTTGGGCTCCACAAAGTGGATCTGGTTGTGTCAAA
Organism: Entomophthora muscae; assembly: GCA_014839935.2. Classification (NCBI taxonomy): domain Eukaryota; kingdom Fungi; phylum Entomophthoromycota; class Entomophthoromycetes; order Entomophthorales; family Entomophthoraceae; genus Entomophthora; species Entomophthora muscae. The sequence continues at coordinate 295,159 of QTSX02000764.1, read as the reverse complement.
ATTCCCCCATCAACAAAAACAACCATTCTGCTAGCCACTGCCTTTCAGACTGCCCAATGAGACTCCTCTTCCTTCTGCCTTATTCTCCTTTCTGAATCCAATCAAGGAGGTGTTTGGTTGGATCAAGAATAAGGTGAAACAAGGCCTCCCTCAGGACACAGAGGATCTCTTCAACATTCTTAAGATCAGCCAATTTGCAATGCCACCTGATGTGGTGGCAGCTTTCTATGAGCACTTGGAATCCTTCCTCCCAAAAGCCTTAGCCTCTGAGCCAATCAGATAAATGGGCGCTCCGGGTTTTATTTAGTTATTATTTTATTTAGTTTGTTTTTATTAGGACTCAATAATTATTATTTATATATAATAATGTGACGTTTTATTGTATTATAGACATATAAAAATATGTAGAAAAGGTAAGTAAAATTAATTATACTAGGTATGAGAACAAATATTTTTATTATAATGTACTGAATATTATTATTGGCTTTTGCGCTAACAAATGAATAAATTAAAAAAAGATAGAAATAAATTAGTTTATTTAAATAATTGTGAATTGTTGATGGTACTTTGGCTTTTTTAAGCCACAAATTGGACCTTGCATGCCATCATCTGATCCTTGTTATTTCAGTACCACTATAGCCACACAACATGACCACCAATGATTTTCATGTATTGCTTACTAATTAGTACTTAGGACGCAGGTCAAGTATATTGAATATGTTTATCAAATCACATTACAAGGGAAAGGTAATTTGAGTTCTAAACAATCATTTGTTTAGAACAATGGTGGAGCAGGCCGCATGATGCGGATAAATTCAATTCTCAATGTTTATCTATGTGATAAATAAACCTGTACTTGACAAGTTAATAAATAAAAACATTTTTAACTTATTTTTAATATTTGGCATGATTGCAACTTTAACTAATGTCTTATAATATATTTAGATATATTAATATTATAATTTACATACTAAAATTTAAAATTATAATTAAAATATTAAAAGTAAAATTATAATTATAAATCTCAAAAGTTAAATATTAAAGTTTAAATAATCAAAATATAACAATTTTATTAAATTGTGATTTATTCAACATCAAAATATTTGATATTAAAAGTTTTAATATTGTAATATGTATTATTAAAATTTTAATATTAACTTTTAGATACTAAATTTTTTAATATTTAAATATGTAATATTAAAAAATTTATAGTAAAATTTTAATATTACATATTTCAATATTAAAATTTTTGTATTAAAATATAAAAAGGTAAAAAAATAAAATTTAATTTGCAAGGGTAAAATATTTATTGGGGGATGCTAATTGCAAAGGAAATGTGATTATTCCGGGGAATAATACCCCAACATTAAATTTTAGCTAATGCATCTAATTAGATCCACGTACTCTTCTGTGCGTGGTGGACAACCCTGGATGCAATTGCTAGAGGGGTGGCGCCCTGTACCCAGGTGGTTCTTGATTGTTTGATAAAAGGCAGGCGGGTGAGTGAATCAACTAGTAGGTTTTTGGGGAGGCACCTAGTACCTGCATAGTGTTGCCAATGCAAATGAGTCATACAGGACATGCTCAACTGTCCTATATCCCCATGGTGTCTTCTGGCAGTCAAGGGCTACACAGCAAATATCCATGTGAATAGGTACATCCTCCAACTTTTTGACGTTGGTTTTTAATATGCAGTGTAGGAGGATTCCCAGGTATACCACAACGTGGATTCTCTGTGAGGTTACTTTTCCAAGAACATGCATAATTTTTTGAAAGTTTGAACTAACCTATTAGTATAGGATGTTTGATTGAACTTGAAGAGGGTTCTGGGGGGCGCCCAACTTGAATCAGCCCCCCAGGCCTTGGCAAACAATATTAATAAAGGTCTAAATGTGTTCACAAGGACTGCATCCCCAACTTTATTTGGCAATGCCTTAAATACTTCATTAAAAATTGCAGATTTCAAATATTCATTTCCGATTTGAAAGTCAGTTTTTATTAATTTCTTTTCATAATTGTTGATGTTTGTGAATGGGAATCTTTGAATGCTTTTGTATATATATTCATCAAAGTTCAGTTTGATATCCCCGCAAATTTCATTTGTTTTTTTGATTTTGATATTTGATCCTAGTTCATATGCTTCTCTTATCCATGGCAAGCACCCTGCAGGTGGTGAATATTCCCTATCTTGAGCTTCAATATTAAAAAATTATTCATATTCTGTTGAATTATTTTATTTATTTGTTTTATAGGGGCCACCAGTGACTGGTAACCCCCGTAAAACCAACTCAGTGTATAAGCCGCCACTTGCGTAACCTCATCCCCATTCCTGGTGATGACTAAAACAAATATAAGTAAAAAATAAAAAGACTTACTAATTGTTTTCCCTGTGGCCCCCTCAGCCACAGGCGCCACTTCAGCAAATTTCATGAGCATTGGATGCTCTTCATTAATTTTTCTAGGCTGAATTTTTCTTATCTTTCTTGAAACTTGTGTTTCTTCTTGGTTTTCATTTGATAAAGCTTCTGTATTTCTTGAAGTGCTTTTGCTTCTTGATTGTGTTTCATTTTCATCTGTTTTCATTGATTTTTTCCCTCTTCATTGGTGTTAATTTCCTTTTGAATTTCTGTTCCTTCAATTAGTTTATCTTATTGTTTTCTTTGGCCCCCTGCCAGAGCTCCCACAAATTGTAGGCCGTGTTGTTGAACTTCAGACTTAATAATGTTGTTCCCTGTAGACTAAGTAATGCTTCTTTGTTCTTTTCATCTATAATATTTCCCAATTTATCCAGAGCATATTCTTTTGACTGGATTAGTGGCTGGCCCTTGTTACCCAGCTTTCCTGTCACTATTTCCCTAATATTTTTTTCTAATTCAACAACCTTTTGCAGGTGTGCTTCTAATTTGTTGATCAAGTTAGAGATTGTTAACATTTTGTTTGAATTACATCAAAAAACTGGTTTTTATAGTATATCTTCAACGCATACATATTTTTCATCATCATTAATAAATTAAAGACAATAAATGTAAATATTGCATTAGAATATTGCAATTAGAAATCAACTTGTGATATTTTGATATTATGTGCATAACTCAAAAGCATTTTGTTTGAACAAATTGATTGTAAACTTGGCCTTTTCCATTATAATTTAATGAAATGGACTGTGTTTATATTAGAGAGCCATTAACACTTAGTACAAATATTGATGCATAGTGCATTTTATAGCCTCTATGTTTACCTATTGGTAATAATTATATAAACTTTTTAGTTGGATTTTGCAAGGTAATAATAATGTAATGTGTTAATATAATACTGTTTATTGTCATTAATTGACTGATTTTCTTTGCTGTTGCAATTGTGCATTTTCTGATATTTACACACTAGTATCCAATTGGTTGGCTTCACATCTAATTGTACAGGTGATAGGAAAAAAGCTGCCACCCCAAGACTGGATGTGGTTGGAATGGCAGCTTGTTTTCCTATTGCCTGTACAATTGGATGTGAAGCCAACCAATTGGATACTAGTGCATGAATATCAGAAAACGCACAATTGCCACAGCAAAAAAATCAGCCTTTAATGACAATAAACAGTAATTTGTTAACTCATTACATTATTACCTTGCAAAATCCAACTGAAAAGTTTACAGAGTTATTACCAATAGGTAAATATACAGGCTATAAAATGCACTAATTTTCAATATTTGTACTAAGAGTTAATGGCCCTAATATAAACACAGTCGATTTCATTAAATTATAATGGAAAAGACCAAGATTACAATGGATTTTATTAAACAAAATGCATTGAGTTATGCACATAATATCAAAATATCAAGAGTTGACGTCTAATTGCAATATTCTAATGTAATATTTACGTCTATTGTCTTTAATTTATTAATGATAATGAAGAATATGTATGCTCATAATTTTAAGCTATTTTTAAAATTTACAACATTGTATTAATTATGTGAAATGTTGATAATATAAAAAGAAAATATTATTAATTATGAATTGAAAGAAATTATATCAATTTTAATAAGTTGTCACAAAGAAAAGATTTATTTACTGATCAAAGATTGGAAGGGGAGGGAATGGGTGGAATGAACATCACCTTCATCTGCGCCTGTGAAAGGGGCGCATCAGAGATAGTGGGGAGGGAATGGGTGGTGGTTTGGAAGTCAGAGTTGGAAGGCAGGTAGCTTGATGGGGGGTTGGGGAGGCAGGGGTTGTTGACTGGGAAGGGGCAGCAAGAGCTGATTGCTTCAGTTGCTCAAATTTTTCTTCTCTCATATATACTGGCTTGAAAAAACAGATGGACTGGTGTGGGGGGTGACAGGGGTCTTTTCTGGACTTATCACTATCACTTGCATAGAAGATGATGAGATCAAATAAGTCCTGGAGGGACGCAGAAGGGATAAGCACATACCAGTTATTGATTTGAGTACATAGTTTATTGTAGGTGGCAGGCTTTAAGCGCCTGAGCGCAGAACAAAAATTGTAGAGACATACATCTGCAAGATGCATGTTGACGTAGTTGATGGGGTGGGACCAGCAGGTATGCCCTGCAGCCATGATTTTTTGGGTTGCCCATTCCTGCTGCACCATCTCTGCACTCAGTACAACTGTATGCACGGTGTTTTGTGTGGCCCATTCCTCCAGCATGGCCTTGAGCTCTGTCTGGTAGGCATACCCATCTATGGTGTTCAATATTGCCAAGTAATAATTGACACCCAATGGGGAAAATGCTAATAAAACCCCAACAAACCAATACAATATTGGGCCGTGCTTGTACACATCAGACTAGATACGCTTCTCTCCAAAGTCTTGGATACTTGCAGATATCTTAGCATACAGCAGGAAGATTACATCATTATGGGCCCTCATTGCCTCCCTTTGATAAAATTAATAATAGTTGAATTGTAGGGGTTAGTGTCTACCAAAATGGGGCCACTGAGAACTTGATTGGACAAGATTCTAGCAGCAACCACAACTCTGTGCATCCACAAATTCACTGTTCTTTTGTTGGTGAAGATGCTGTGGAGTCCCAACTGGAGACGTACCTGGACCAGGGACATATGCAAGTCATGTTCCATAATGGCCATCATAAGGGGATGGGCTATGTCACCTTTGGTTGAAGTACAAGCACCAGTCAGGGGCTTCTTGGTAGGGGGCCACAGTTGGCGTGGGCTTGCAGGGTTGCAGCCACAGTGGACTTTGCAAAACCCATTGTGGCCGCAATTTCCCCAAGGGACATAAGCTTCCCTTGCTTTTCAACCATTTTGAGAAAAATCTCTGGAGTGATTAGTTTTCTTCTGCGTCTTTCAGGCTGATTGTCTGGGGGAGGGATGTGTTCATCTTGGGAACTGGTCAATGCTATCTGATTGGCTGTTTTAGGGTTCTGGGCTCTCTGGGTGACCTCATGGCTAAAATGGCTGGTTCCAGATGCCATTGCTGATAAGGGATTTGGGTTGGCAGCTGCCTGTGCATGGTGGGCAAACAGGGCCATGCTGGAAGTTGCAGGAGAAAGAACAGACTCTGGGTGGGGCTTGCAGAGGGGCCTGCAGGTTGGGAGTGGCCATAGACAGAGGCTTCACTGTTAAGAGACCCTGCGTAGCCCTGCATGATTTTGTCAAGGCCAGGGAACAGCTCATAGACTTGGTTGTTGTTGAAAGAAGACATAATAATTTTTATTAAAATTTTAAACTCAAGAAGAGGAATGTATATCTTAGTCAATTTTATTGTTTTATATGTTAATTTTGTGAATATTATGATCTAAATTTTAGCTGTCCTAAATTGGAATAGGGTGATTTTTGAGAATGCCTATGATTCCTAAAAGAATCAGCACAAATCCACTCTAAGTCTTTTAGCATCCTTTTTGAGATGCCCATAAATTATATTTATCTCAAATCAACCAAAATTATGATTTGAAACTTGGTTCTTGGATTTGACAATGCTGCAATTTCAGATTTGTTAAGTTTTACATGATGTCTATGATTTGTTTGAAATACAGGAAATCTCAAATTGTACATTAGAATCCTGCATTTCTGATTCATGTATCCCACATTTGTTTGCTGGGTTTTGTCTTTTTTTAGTTGAGTTATCTGCTCAAGAGATTTGAAATTTTCCAATTTAAATAAATCAAAAAAGTCAAATTAAATGTTTGATTTTATTAAATATTTTATTTTTCACCCAGCTGAGTTGCCTGAAAAAGTGATTCAAAATTTGGACCAAGGATTTGACAATCCTGCATTTTTATATTCAGAATTTGAATTTACAGTAGCAACAGTTGTTGATTTCTTTGAGGGATCTTTCTACCAGCTCTTGCCCTTGAATTTTCTTGATAAGAAGATTTTGGACTTCTTATTGTCCGGGAAAGGGATCTCAAACTGTTCTTTAAATGATCCCAAGTGACACATTATCTCTGGGCCTTTTCAGGCACCATAAATACCAGAATTAAGTGTAATAGATAGCTTGCAATTACAGTGTACATAATTTAAAAGAGCTCCTTTCACTTCCACAAAGGTAGTGGCTCCCATAGAGATAAGAGTCTGAGCCTTCAAATAGAAGCATTCTGAAAACTCCATAAGAGTCTCACCCTTCTTGATTTTCCCCTCTGTGAATTCCATCTTGCAACAGAAAAGGGCTTCCTTCCTACCAAATTCTGCAATTAGGTCTCTGGACACATTATCATAGGCAAACCTTGTTCTGGCAGTCTTGGCATAATTATTGTTTTTGTTTCCTAATCTAAACAGTTAAATATAGTCACGTTTTCATGGCATCATCTGCACCATACATCAAGTTATTGTATAGGTGGAGGAACATGTGAACATTTGATTTCTTATCAAAATTGGGAAGATTTGTTGGTTTGAAGCTCTGAATCACAGAAGTACTAAATTTGTAGCTTCTTCTGGGCAGAGGTGAGGTATTTCTCAAGTTTAAGGCGCAAATTGTGCCTCAGACGCTTCATCTCTTGTGTTGTTACTTGTTTAGGCATTGAGGCTACAGCCCCAGGTAAAGGCGTCATGCTACTATCCAATACTGGTTCAGAAACATAGACCTTCTGCATGGTCTGGCCTATATTTTCCACATCCCTCTCATAGCTATGAAAAGAGCAATGGTTTTCCAACAGCGCCTGGCTGTTGGTGGAAAGCACACTTTGGCTCCTTCTAGTAGTCATATGTGGCTCTGGCTCCAAACTTGTCTGGTGCAGGTATGTCTGGAGTAGCTACTCCACTTGACCTTTTAGTAGCTGAATATCACTGTATTGCAACTGTACTTCCTAAGCCAGATCCTTAATTTTCCAATTTTCTATGTGTAATTTATCTTCAAGTTTCTCAATCTGAGATTCCTGTAGTTCAAACAACACACTGTTCTTTTCCTGTGCAGCCTTTTGGCTATTACCTAGCCTTTCCAAGTTGTCATGGTTCTATTATGTGCAATTGTGGTTGTGGTCAATCTGCTTTAAAAGCTTTAGAAGTTCTGTGTAGAAGTGACTACAATCAGAAAGAGATTGTTGGAGGCCTTTGTCAATTTTGCTAACAGGGTTGGATAGCTCCTCCATGTCCTGCTGGACAATGGTAGAGGCTTCCTTGCTAGGTTCCATAGAAGGCCCATCCTCAATCATTCTCACCAAGCAACAGAGCAACTTGATCTCACTGCATAATTAACAAAAATTAGCTTCTTCTCCTTTGACGTGGTGGGTCACTGTGCAGAGCCAGTTGTTGTCCACCCCTTTGTGCTCTATCATAGCCCCAAGCATTGTGGCCACATAATTGGTCAGGCGTTCTTTGAGCTGTGCAGCCCAAGTTGCAGTGTAGTTCTGATGACCAGCCAAACTATTAATCTGATGACTAATGTTGGACATATACCCTACAAGCTGATTGTAAAGGTGTCAAAGGAAAGCCTATTGATTATTGATCAAATTCCCCTGATTTAATATGAGAGAACGTTAATACCCCAAATGAATACAATTGTGGCAAATTACAGGATGCATAAAGCTATGTATGTACTCTTTTGCTTGTTCAATTGTCTTCATCTGCAACCAAAGATGGTTAGGAGTAATCTCAGTGAAGTTCCTGAATTTTTGTTTGGCAGTTATGCCATAAGATGGCAATACCACCAACTTCTTGTGGACTTCCCTATTTTGGTAAGCACCACAGTCCATGATGAAAAAAATCTGTTCCAGCTGCTGCTGGGTTGGTTATGCCTTTCCATCCACTTTGAGTGCAACTGGAACGTCTAGGTGCAAGGTGGAGTGGTCCTCAATTTGGCAGGGATGTTGCACGTCAGTCATGAATTGACCATTAGCAAAAAAATTTCTGGAGAGACCATCCCTTGTGCCAGAAAGGCAGTTGATCTCTGTAAAGAACCCTTTGGAGTGTTCTTAAAAATATTGGAGGAAAGCATAGAGAAAGTCATCTCCATTCCCTCCTTGGGCAAAAGACAAGTCCCTAGCAGGGCAACAGGTTCCATTGGGCTGTTGCATGCTGAGTAAGCACCAAAATGTTGCAATCTTGGCTATGAGGTGGTAGTTGCTGTATTTGCTTAAATTGATTACGTCCTATGTTTTACTAAAGACTAAGCTAGAATGATTTATCTGCCTAGTTTTTATAATAAAAGTATAGCTAATAAAATATCAATCCTTTATTTAATAATACAAGGGAAGAGTTATATAGGGGATTTGTAATTAATACTAAGCAACTGATCCTCTGATCAGACTTCACCCCAGATTATATTAGCTCTCAGCCCATCAATCAGTATGATTGTTTGATGGGCTAATTAACCCTCTGAGGATATGACCTGTTAATCAACCAGACTGGTTGTACATCTAAACTGCAGGGCAATTCTATCCTTCACACTAGATTCTAATTGATGAGAGGTATTGATGTCAGTAATGGCTAGTTTAAACTTACCACATACAACACTGACCCTGTACCATTACATGCAGAAGGTCCTTGAAAAATGTGAAGTATACAAAGCAAATTCAAAAAGAAATGCTCCCCAAAAAATGTGTTGCCAATTTTTTCACAACTTCCCTTAAAGATATGGGCCCTCAACATTTTGGTACCCATGTCAGGAAAACACAACAACAAGAATTATGCTATCACTGCTATCAACTTTCCCACTTTCAGCTAGTGGCGCAAGCAGTGAAAACTCATACAGCCAACAACTTCTGAGAATAAATAGGCAAAGAAATCATCAGCAAGTTTGGAAAGCCAGAACTCCTGATATCAGATGTGGGCAAGTATTTACCTCCAAAAATACCAACACATACCTCATCAAGAATAGGGTCTAGCACACAGTGACAAAACATTACCATCCTCATGCCAATGGACGTAAGGAGCAGTTATATGGTAGCTTAGTGAAGGCCCTGGCCAAGCACACTGGCAGGAGACCTGAGGACTGGGTCAAGCAGCTATCAACTGCACTCATGGTGTCCTGAATGCCGCCATTTACCATGTTTGATTTCACCTTTGTTGTGTTATTTTGAGGACAAATCTCTATCTTTTGCTTACACCCTTTAGAATGAGGCTGGCTCCAAATTAGGAAGCACAATTGTTCAGTTTCCTGATCCTGCACAACTTGCTTGACCCACTAATTCTTGTGGCAAGTGATCCTACCGTCCTGGTATTGTTTTGTGGTAAAGCTAAAAAGTAAATATTCCCAATCTTTATAACAAAAATAAAAGTTAAGCTCTATTCACATTTTTGTCTTTGTGTCTCCATATACTTTGGTGTCTCTCTAGCCACGTTTAGCAGATATGATTCATCCAGGGCCACAAGGTAATTGCATAGCCTTCATTGCCATTCTAACCAAGACTTAGTACAAATCCAATCCTAAGGTTAGGATTTCCCGTTGTGACTCTGTGCCGCGCGTCAGATTACAGCAAAAATGGTGCTCACTACAGGGCCTGTAAGCCCCTTGGTTACCCCCTTTGCAACTATGTTTTTAGGACCTTTGCCTCCACCTATACAAGAGTTGACTTTGCCTGAAATTACCAGTCCTCCTATTGAGGAAGACATCACCAAAACACCTATTGTCCCTACTGTGCTGAACCTTGGGAGTGGTCCCCGCCTAGTGCTCTACTTGTTGGGTACCCCTGAGTTGGAACAAGCCATGGCAGTAGCCCTTGGGATAGCCTGTGATAGGGCCATCCCTTGCCTCCAGCTTCAGTTCAATTGGGCAGAATACTACTAATTGATTGTAGCACCACAATTTCCACATCATCTCTTCTTGATGGCTGGCTCTGCTAAACATTTATTGTCCTCCTTTGTACAACCTGCCTTAGCCCATCAACAAATGGTATTAGGGCTCCACAATCAGGAGATTTCATTGCTGCAAGCTACTGTCACCCATCACTGGGATCAGTTTGCAGCCTACCAGCAGTGGATTCATTCCCTGTTTTCCTTAGTATCCAACAATCAGCATAACTCTGTTACCTCCCAGTCTTGTTTGGTCACCTCCATTAAAAAAATGTGCCAATCCATCACCAAGTATGTCGAGAGCACCTTCATGAGTTCCACCAACTGAAACAGCCCTGGTGTGCCCCAGTAGACTCTACTTTAAACGTCTATCTCACTGAATTTGAACAACTTATACAACAACTCAATAAGTTCAGTGCTTATTACTTTGACCAATTATAGCAAGTAGCAGTCCATGCTGCAAAGGGCCTCTGCAAACTTGGCAAGGACTTCGATCAAGAAAGGGCTGCTACTGCTGCTACCATTTCCAAACTCCAGACTCAAGTAAATGAACTTTCTGCCTCCAAAGCAGATGCCCCGCCTTCTCCTCCATCTGAAAAACTAGTAGATAGAAAACAGAGGCTCTGGGATGCCATTTGCAATTTAAGAGAATCTACCTGCAGTCAGGATTTCCCCCAAAAACCCTCAGCCTGACCCTCAAGTGCTTGCACTGACAGCTCTGAATGCTGAATTACAACAAGAGGTTGCTAATTTTTTGTGAGGCAATGGCGTCTGTAGCTAGTCCACCTGAAGTTGTGGGCAAATATGATTGAGCCCTGGCTTGTCAGGAGCCCCCTGCATTCATTGTGCCAGAGAGTTGTTAGCTCTAGCCAATGAAGTGGACCTCCTGAAGTGAGATCCCTCTGAGCTTGATAAAGACGTACAGGAAATGAGTGAGTTAATCATTTCAGTAAGTGATAGGCTCACCCATTGCCTTTTGATGGGCCTGTCTCTTAGTTCCTAGCTGGTTGAGCTGTCCTTGGTAGTAACTGCACAGGGCCAGCACCTGGATGTTACTGAGCAACAGGCCAACCTAGCTAATAAAACAGGCACCCACACTGCTGACACCTTAACTACCCTTGAAGATAGTGTTTGCCAGCTGTGGGCCAGGCAGCCCCCACCAAGTCAGAAGCGGAATTCTCCCCACACTTAAATGTATTCAATAGCAACAATGGTGGCCCAACCACAGAAGCTCACTTCAAGCCTACCTTTAAGCAAGTTCTTTACCACAAAACCTCAACAATTGCAGTATCCTAACTGTCTATAATCTGCCATGAGAAGAGCCTCAGATGAGGTTAAAAATGAACACATTCTGACCTGTCTACACCCAACCTGCCAAGAGGCAGTTGTGCCAGAGCTGCCAACCATCAAAGCCTGGGAAGATATGGAGCAACTTCTGATTTAAAAGTTTGGTGGTTAACTTAGTTTGGAAGTGAAGAAGGACACCTTAATGCACATTGCTTTCAAACCAAATGATACCCTAACTGAATTCACATATAGATTTTACATGTAAGGACAACAACTGATCACAAGCTACCAGTTGACCTGACATGAAGCATACATGGCTTACACTCTCAAGGTTAATCAGCTCCTGTGCTCTTACTTCAAAGCCCATAAAGCCATGCTTTCTTCCATGAAGAGCATAAAGACACTGTTGCAGGATATACACCTTATCCATTCTGATGCAGTTGTGTGGGAGAATTGTGCTTCTTCTACCTCTGGTTTGTCTTCACGTGGTCCATGTATCCTTATCATGAGCTTGCAGAATCCTCCTCAACAACAGGATTGCCATAACTGTGGACAAATGGGTCATTGTTCCTGAGTCTGCACCAATCCTCAAGTTGAAGGAGCTGATCCCAAAGAACAGGTGGGAAAAGAACAGTCAACCTAGAGGGAGAGAACCTCTTGGTTGACAATTCTTCCCAGTCTCATCCAATTACCCCCTCCATTGCTGACTGTGAGCCTGCTGGCAATGAGGCTTCTCCAATTCTGCTATTCAACAACATATCTGATGAATTTTACATGGACAATTTTGATGTAGAAGATCCTGATGCCTATGTGTACTCTGTCCTGGTTGTCCTTGAAACTATTGCAGTCCCTTATAAGCTACGTTTTGGAAGACTACTACAACCGCCAAGCCTCTACCTGAAGCTAAGGAGGTGTCTCTTGCCCTTACCTCACCCAAGCCAAGAGATCTCAGTGTGCTTGTCAAGTATTTTGAAGAAGCTGCTGAGGTTGCTGACACTGTTTTCAAAAATGTCTCCATATTTCTCCCTCTCTAGACAGTCTATAAGGGGTTCCTGGGCCTCAGATGCATGAATGAAAAGTGAGACAAAGAACTAAAAGAAGCCCAAGACATTCTTGATTTTCTCCTTTCTTTGGTTGCACCACCACTTGTGTTGAAATATCTATTCAAAAAGGTAAAATTTAAGGCTGTATTAGACACAGGGTCTCCTAATAATGTTATCTCCTTGAAGCTTGTCAAGAAGCTCAAACTTGCCCCAAACCTTAACTATCATCAATCTTATGGCACAGCTGAGCTGTCCATGACTCACACTATAGGAGTTTGTTCTGCTCTGCCCATAAAATTTGGAAAGCTGCTCTTGGCTGTGCCTGCTATTGTACTGGAGAACAAGAGCTATGACCTTCTAGTTGGTACTCAATTCCTTAGGGTATATAGTGAGAGCATCACCTTAAAGGACAGCTACCTCTCTATCTTGGGATACAAGGTCTCTCTGATCTTTGATGATCCAGTTAAAGTTCCCAGGAAGCACCTCAAGACATGTGCCTTAGAATATCCCACTGGGGTTTTCTCTTTAAAATACCATACCCATTCCTCCAACATAAAGTGTCCTCCTATGACATGTCCAGCGTCTGAAGGGGTTCCCCTCTTGGCCACTTCCTCTGTAACCATTCCCCCTGGATCTCAGGCTACCCTAGACTCCCAAATATTGTATGAGCTACCCAAGTGTACATTCCTAGAGTTATACTCTCCTCCCTTGCTAGGACGCAGCAAACCCTATATCTGACCAGGAATCTTGGATGTCCCCCATAAAGACCCTGTTCAACTGCTGGTTGTCAACTTGACTGCTCTCTTCATACATGTGTCTAGAGGGCAGGTTGCTGGCTGTCATAAATAACACTATTCACCATGTTTCAATTTTGCCTTTGGTGGGCCATTTTGAAGACAAATCTCTTGCTTTTGCTTTTGCCTCTCAAAATGAGTTGATGGCTGAATCAGGAAATACAATTGTTTGGTTTCTTGACTCTGCGCATCTCACTTGCCCCACTCATGCTTGTGGCAGATGATCCTACTTTCCTGGTTGTGTTTTGTGGTATTACTAACCACTATATATTCCATTTTGTATTCACCAATAAAAATTAAGTTCTATTCACATTTTTGTCTTTGTGTCTTCTGTACTTCTGCGCCTCTCTCTAGCCACAACTAGTAGAGGTTATTCTTCCAGGGCCTCAAGGTAATTGCATAGCCTTCCCTGTCATCTAACTGAGACTTACACACAACAGGAAATCCTAATCTTAGGATTAGATTTGTACTATGTATTGCGCCTCAGAACACAACAAAAATGGTGCTCACTACAGGGGCTGTAAGCCCCTTGGTTATCCCTTTTGCATCCACATTTTCAGGTCCTTTGCCTCTGCCTATACAAGAGTCAACTTCACCTGAAATTACCAGTCCTCCTATTAAGGAAGATATTGCCAACCAGCCTAATACCCCCACTATACTGAATTTTGGGAATGGTCCCTGCCTAGTTGCTTACCCTATGGGTACCCCTGACTTGGAACAAGTCATGTTGGTAGCCCTTGGGATAGCCTGTGAAGGAGCTATCCCTTGCCTTCAGTTGCAGTTCAGTTGGGCTGAATACTACAATTAAATAGTGGCTCCTCAATTTCCACAACATCTCCTCTTAGTGGCTGGCTCTGCTGAGCCTTTACTATTGTCTTTTGTGCAGCCTGCCTTGGCCCACCACCAAATGGTGTTGGGGCTCCACGTCCAAGAAATCTTGTCTCTGCAAGCAGCGGTTACTCATCACTGGGACCAGTTTGCTGTCTACCAACAGTGGATCCATTCCCTGTTTTCCTTGGTATCTCACAATCAGCGCAACTCTGTCATCTCCCAGACCTGTTTAGTTAATTCTATTGAACAAATGTGCCAGTCTATCCCTGAGTACGTGAGAGAGCGCCTACACAAGTTTCACCAGCTAGAACAACCCTTACAAACTCAAGTAGATTCCACCTTAAATGCTTATCACACTGACTTCAAACAACTTGTGCAACAGCTTAATGCATTAAGCACTTATTTCTTTGAGCAACTACAGCAGGTTGCGGACTTTGCTGCTAGTGGCCTTGATGAACTCAGTGAAGCACTTGATCAATATAGAGCTGCCACTGCTGCTGCTATAGCCAAACTCCAGAGTCAAGTGAATGACTTGTCTATGCCCAAGCCATATGTTCCGCCCTCTCCCCCTTCTGATGATTTGGCTGATTGAAAACAAAGGATTTGGGACGCTATTCAAGAGCTACATACAACTACTTGCAGTCAGGGACGTCCTGCTGAAGCTCCTCAACCTGACCCCCAGGTGCTTGAATTGACTGCTCAAGTTGCAGAGCTACAGCAAGAACTTGCCGCCATACATGAAATGATGGCAAATGCTGCTAGTCCAGTTGGGGTTGTTGATGAGATGGTTGCTGTCCATGCTTACCAAGAGCTCCTTGGATCCAATGCGCTTGGGAATTAATTTCTCTAGCTAACAAAGTGGATCAATTGAAGCGGGATCATACTGACCTGGATAGAGACGTACAAAAGATGTATGACGTGATCAACTAAGTGAATGATAGGTTTGCCCCTTGCCTCTCAGTGGGGCCATCCCTTACTTCTTGACTGGCTGAGCTCTCCACAATAGTGACCATCCAAGGTCAACGCTTGGATACTACTGCACAACAGACCACTCAAGCTTTTGATACGGGTGCCTGCACTGTTAAGACCCTGACTACCCCTGATGAAAGTGTTTGTCAGTTGTGGGCTAGACAGCCCCCCTCAGAATCCAAGGCAGAGTTTCCCGCGCATATAAATGTGCTTGATAGCAACAATGAAGGCACAACTCCCAAAGCACACTTCAAGCCTACCTTTAGGCAAGTCTTCAATCCCAAAACTTCAACCATTGCAGCTTTTCTAACTATCTACAAAACTGCTATGAGATGAGCTTCAGACAAAGTTAAGAAAGAACATATTCTGACCTGTCTAAATCCAACTTGCCAGGAGGTGGTGGTGCCTGAGCTGCCCTCCATTGAGACGTGGGAAGAACAAAAGCAGCTTCTGATTGACAAGTTTGGTGGTGACCTTATCCTAGAAGTAAAGAAGGACGCCTTCATGAATATTGCTTTCAAGCCTAAAGAGACACTAGCTAAGTTTGCAGACAGATTCTACATGGAAGGACAGCAACTAATCACAAGCCAACAGTTGACAGCCCATGAAGCCTACATGGCTTACGCTCAAGCCCTCAAGGTTAATTAGCTTCTGTGTCTCCACTTTAAGTCTCATAAAGTCATTCTTTCCTCTATGAAGAGTATAAAGGCACTGTTGCAGGATATGCACCTTCCCCATTCTGGGGCAGTTGTGCAGGAGAATTGTGCCACCTCTACCTCTGGTTTGTCTTCACATGGCCCATGTATCCTCATCATGAACTTGCAAGACCCTCCTAAATGCCAAGGTTGCCACAACTGTGGTCAGATAGATCATCATTCTTGAGTCTGCACCAACCCGCAGGTTGAAGGAGCTGATCTGAAAGAGCAGGTGGGAAAAGAGCAGTCAACCTAGAGGCAGAGACGCTCTTGGTTGACAATTCTTCCCAGTCTCTATCAATCCCTCCCTCTATAGCTGACCCTGAGCCTGCTGATAATGAGGCTCTCTCTATCCTCCTCTTGTTTCACAATATCTCTGACAACTCTGACCTGGACAACTCTGATACTGATAACGCTGACGCATATGGTACTCTGTCCTGACTGTTCCTGAAACCATTACAGTCCCCTATAAATTACGCTCAGGAAAGGCTACAACTACCGCTAAGCCTTTGCCTGAAGCCAAAGAGATTGTCTCTTGCCCTTACCTGACTCAGGCTAAGAGGCCCCCTGTTCTAGTGGAGTTTTCAGAAGAAGCTGCTGAGGTCACTGATGCTGTCTTAAAGAATGTATCTGTTTTTCTCCTTCTCCAGACTGTTTATAAGAAGTTCCCAGGGCTAAGATGCATGATTAAGAAGTGGGATAAGGAACTAGCAGAGGCTCAAGATATCTTGGTTGTCCTTCCCCCCTTTGGTTGCACTACCACTCAAGTAGAGATATCCATTCAAAAAGTGAAGATCAAGGCCGTTCTAGACACTGGCTTGCCAGTCAAAGTTGTCTCCACCAAGCTTGTGAAGAAACTCAAACTTGCCCCTGACCTTAATTATCACCAGTCATATGGCATGGCTGGACTATCTATGACCCGTGCTATAGGGGCATACTCTGCTTTACCCATGCGGGTTGGCAAACTTCTTCTAGCTGTGCCAGCAGTTGTCTTGGAAAATGAGAGTTACAATCTCTTAGTTAGCACCCAGTTCCTTAGGGAATATAATGGGATAATCAACTTAAAAGATGGTTACCTCTCTATTCTGGGGTATGAAGTCCCTCTGATCTTTGAAGAGCCAGTAAAAGTTCCTGGTAAACAGCTCATAACTTGTGCCTTGGAGTATCCCACTGGGGTTTTCAACCTCAAATATCACACCCACTCCTCAAACATGAAATGTCTACCCATGGCTTGTCCTGCGTCCGAAGGGATCCCTCTCTTAGCCACGTCTGCTGTCACCATCTCACCTGGCATCCAGGCCATTCTGGACTCCCAGATATCATATGAACTAGCTGAACAAACCTTCTTGGAGTTGTACTCTCCCTCTTTGTTAGGACACAATAAACCCTATCTCTGTCCAGGGATCCCAGACGTCTCCCATAAGGACTCTGTTCAGTTGTTAGTAACCAATCTGACTACACTCCCCATGACCGTGTCTAGGGGGCAGGTTGCCAGATATGGCAAGTTGTTGAGCGCTCCTGATGCCCTGTCTATTCATCCCTTTGTCATGTTTCAAGATTTTAACCCACCTGAGGATAACCCCAAGTCCTGTTCTTGTTCACTGTGCAAGACTTTCCACAGTTGTCCCTGGTTCAACAGAAAATGTGCTAGGCTTGCTAGACCAATTTTACAAAATCTTTGCCAAGGACAGTACAAACTATGGGTTAGCTAAAGGCATTATCCATCAGATAGACACTGGCAACGCTCCTCCAATCCGTGCTAAATCATATCACCGCAGTTGTATAGAGGACGCCCAGGTATCTAAAGAGCTCAAACACTGTTAGACGCTGGGCTGCTGGCGCCTTCCCAAAGTCCTTGGGCATCCCTGCTACTCATCTTTAAGAAGAAAGATGGGGGTCATCATATTGTGATGGACTATTGCCAATTGAACTCTTTGACCAAGAAGGACTTGTACCCCTTGCCGTGTATTGATGATGCCCTCTGACGTCTTGGAGGCTCCAAGCTCTTCTCTGCAATGGATCTGGCATCTGGATACTAGCAAGTTGACCTATTGCCCAAGGATCACCAAAAAGCTGTGCTCATTACCTCTGAGGGGCTTTTTGGGCCTACTTGCATGCTGCAGGAACTCTGCAAGGCCCGGTCACCTTCCAAAGGGCCATGGACTCCATCCTCTGTGACTTGAAGTTGTAATGTGTCCTAGTGTACTTGAATGATATAACAGTTTAAGCGCTATCTTCACCAATCACCTGGCTCATATCAAGTAGGTGTTCATAATGATTTGAGAAGCAGGCCTTAAGCTAAAACCTTCTAAGTGCGCCTTCTTCAAAGAACGTCTTGAATTCTTGGGCCATGAAGTAACCCAGACTGGGATTTGCCCAATGACTAAGAAGGTTGAAGCCATCACAAAGTGCTTCTGCCCACCAACCTGCAAGAGGTACAAGTCTTCCTAGGGATGATAGGCTACTATAGACAATTTATCCCTAACTTTTCTAATACTAGTGAACCTCTAGTCAAGCTGCTACTTAATGTTACTTTCAAATGGACCGCCAGTCAGCAGCAAACCTTTGAGACTCTTAAGCAAAAACTCAAAGAGGCGCCAATCTTAGTGTATCCTGATTATGATAAGGAGTTCATCCTGTACACCAACACTAGCAATCTAGATATTGGAGCCAATCTGGCCCAACTAGACAACAAGGGTGTATACCATCCTGTGGCTTACACTTTCTGTGTGCTAAAAAAACATGAGAAGAACTATAGTTCATAGAGAAGGAGTGTCTCGCTGTGCTGCATACAGTCAAGAAGTTTTGTCACTACATATATGGTACCCACTTCACAGTTGTCACTGATCACGCTTTCTTAAGTGGTTACAACAGCTAAAGGAGCCTGAAGGACGCCTAGCTAAATGGGCCCTACGCCTTCAAGGTTACAACTTCACTGTGCTTTATTGCCCTGTGATTCAACACCATAACACTGATGGGCTCTCCAGGATGCCCATTCTTGCTTTGCATCCTGTAGAAGCCAACCGGTTGTACAAACTAATTTGGGTACCCTTCTTCTTGGGAAAGTGAGACAGAAGAGATATAAATGACCTTGTCCAAGCTATCCAAAAATACCCGCATACACAACAATCAGCTCTTCAAGAAGGCACAAGGCCAGTATCTGCCTTATGTATGGCCCAGTCTTTGCCTCTTGTTGGTGTTGCAAGCTCATAAAGAGACTGGGCATGGAGGCATTGCCAAGACCTTTGACTGACTTCAAAAGAAGTACTTCTGGGAAAACCTTTGCCTGCTAATCCCAGACTTCATAGCTAGTTGCCACAACCGCCAGCTGCAGAGGCCTCAAGCTGTTGTCCACAAGATCAAATTAGTTCCCCCAACATGCTTTTCATACTGTCAGCATTGACACAGTAGGCCCTCTTCCCCACTTGTGTTCTGGGTGTTGCTTTATCCTGATTGCTGTTGATCACTTCAGCAAGTGGGTAGAGGCACAACCTACAAAAGACATCACAGCTAAGACAACTGCTGCCTTCCTGTTACAAGATGTTTTCTACAGCCATGGCTGTCCTCAAGTGTTGCTCTCCGTTAATGGGACTAACTTCAATGCCAAGCTGGTAACCTCTGTTGTCAAAGCTTTATGACACACCAGTCCTTCTCTGCCCCCTACAACTCTTCTATCAATGGGGCAGTTGAGCGTGCAAATTCAACACTGGTCTCTATCATGAGAAGCTCACCTACTCTGACGCTGCCAACTGGGACCTATACTTACCTGCTGCTCTCTTTTCTTACCGCCTTAGCAAACATTGTGTCACTGGGTACTCCCCTTTTGCTATGCTGTATGGGCAAGAGGCTACTACCCCTTTGCTCTTGGGGCCCCCCTGCTTACCTCTGATAAGGCCATAAATCCTGACAACCACATCAAGGATCTAGTCAACCGCATAATTGATATACAGGCCACTGCCTACACTTCTGCATATAAGAATAAAATGCTTGAGCTCTCTCCCAAAATTGCTATATGCTCCCCTCTGCCTGAGTTTGATGTTGGTGACCATGTACTTTACTACCAACACAGAGTAAGTGGTTACACACATAAGTTGGACTCTCTGTGGATTGGCCCTTTAGAAGTGACTTTCAAACAAGGGTCCAAATACACTGTAAAGCTCCTCTCCAGTGGCTGTCCTTTTTCTCAAGTGCACTCAAAGTTCCATTGTAAATACTACCCCCCTAAGGCCAATCTAGGGGAGAGCAATGTCGTGAATACTGCTATTCACCATGTTTTGATTTTGCCTTCACTGGGCCATTTTGAAGATGAATCTCTCACTTTTGCTTTTGCCTCTCAAAATGAGTTGATGACTGAATCAGGAAATAAAATTGTTTGGTTTCTTGATCCTGCGCAACTCACTTTCCCCACTCATGCTGGTGGCAAGTGATCCTACTGTCCTGATAGTGTTTTGTGATATTCCTAACCACTATATGTTCCATTTCATATTCACCAATAAAAATTAAGTTATATTCACATTTTTGTCTTTGTGTCTTCTGTACTTCCGCGCCTCTCTCTAGCCACAACTAGTAGAGATTATTCTTCCAGGGCTGCAAGGTAATTGCATAGCCTTCCCTGTCATCTAACCAAGACTTAGTACAAATCCAATCCTAAGGTTAGGATTTCCCATTGTGTGTCTGTGCCGCGCCTTAGAACACAACATTGGCTATGGCAAGTTTTTGAATGCTCCTGATGTCTTTTCTCTCCATCCCTTTGGTACGTTCCAGGACTTTAACTTACCTGAGGATGAGCCACAAATCCTATCATTGTACACTGCCAAGACTTCTGACAACTATTTCCAGTTCAACAGAAAGAGGTGCTTGACCTACTGAGTCAGTTTTCAGATATCTTTTCTAGGATAGCACAGATTATGGGTTAGCCAAAGTCGTCATTCACCAGATTGATACTGGTGATACTCCCCCCTTTTGTGCTAAACACTATTGCTGCAGCCGTGTAGAAGATGCTCAGGTGTCTAAAGAGCTTAAACAACTTCTAGAAGCTGGACTGATTTCTCCTTTCCAAATTCAGTGGGCTTTTCCCTTGCTCATACTGAAGATAAAAAAATGGAGGTCATTGTATTGTGATGGACTACCAATGCTTGGATTCCTTAACCAAAAAGGATTTCTACCCCTTACCACACATTGACAATGCTCTCCGCCACCTTGGGGGCTCTAAGTTCTTTTCTGCCATGGATCTGGCTTCTTGATACTGGCAAGTTGATCTCTCTCTCAAAGATAGACAGAAGGCTGCACTCATCACTTCTGAGGGATTGTCTAAGCCCACTCAACTGCCACAAGGACTCTGCAATGCTCCAGCTACTTTCCAACAAGTCATGTATTCTATCCTCTGTAATTTGAAGCTCTCATGTGTTTTAGTGTACTTAGATGATATAAATGTCTTCAGCGCTACCTTACTGATCACCTGGCTCATCTTAAGGAGATGATTATAAAGATTTGTGAGGCTGGACTTAATTTAAAACCATCTAAGTGTGCTTTCTTCCAGGAACACCTTGAGTTTCTGGGGCATGAGGTGACTCAGACAGGATTGCCCCATGACTAAGAAAGTTGAGACCATTGACAAAATTCTTCTGCACACCAACTTACAAGAAGTTTAAGTCTTTTTGGGCATGATTTGATACTACAAACAATTCAATGTTAATTTTGTGGACACTAGCAAACCCTTGGTACAGCTGCTGAATAATTTCCTTTTTGAATGGATTGCCAGTCAACAACAAGCCTATGAATCCCTCAAACAAAAACTCAAAGAAGCTCCCATATTAGAATATCCTGACTACAATAAGTAATTAATCTTATATACTGATGCTAGTGACCTGGCTATTGGGGCTTTCTTAGCTCAACTAGACAATGAGGTGTGGATCACCCTGTAGCCTATACCTCTTGTGTATTAAATAAGCATGAGAAGAACTACAGTGTGACTTAGAAGGAGTGCCTTGCTGTGCTGCATGCTGTCAAGAAGTTCTGCCACTACATGTATGGTACCCATTTACTATGGTTACTGACCATGCTTTACTCAAAAGGCTACAAAAACTCAAGGAACTAAAAGAACAACTAACTAGATAGGCTCTCTGACTGCAAGGATATGACCTCACTGTGATGCACTGCCCTGGGAATCAACATCAGTTTCCTGAAAGACTGTCCAGAATGCCCATCCTTGCCCTACACCCTGCTGAAGCTGACCAGTTGTATGAACTAATTGGACACCCTTTTTCATGGGAGAACAAGACAGAGGAAGTTTGAGTTGCCCTTTCTAAGCTATATGAAGACACCCTCATTAGTGACAATTAGCTCTTCACAATTTACAAGACCACTACTTGCCCTATGCAAGGCCTAGTCTTTGCCTTTTGTTGGTGCTGCAAGCCCATAAGGAGACAGGACACAGGGGCGTTGCCAAGACCCATGCCTGGCTCCAGAAGAATTACTTCTGGGAAAATCTTTGCTTGCTGATCCCAGATGTTATTGCCAGTTGCCATGATTGCCAACTCCAAATCCTAAAGCCACCACATGGGTTCAAGCTAGTCCCCCCTCAACACACATTTCACACTATCAGTATCAATGCTGTAGGGCCTCTTCCTTGCTCCCGCTCTGGTTGTTGCTTTATCCTAATTGCTGTTGATCATTTCAGCAAGTGAGTAGAAGCACACCCTACCAAAGACATCACTGCCAAGACAACCGCTGCCTTTCTGCTGTAATATGTATTCTTTTTTCATGGTTGCCCTCAAATGTTATTGTCTGACAATGGTACTAACTTGAATCCCAAGTTAGTGACCTCAGTGGTTGAAGCCTTGGGGTCTCACCAGTCTTTCTCTGCCCCCTATAATCCTTCCATCAATGAAGCAGTTGAGCGCGCAAACTTGACTCTGGTTTCTATCATGAGGAAACTTACTTACTCTGACCCCGCCAACTGGGACCTATACTTACTTGTTGATCTCTTTGCCTACCACCTTAGCAAACATCATGTAACTGGGTATTCCCCCTTTGCTATGCTGTATGGTTGTGAATCCACTACCCCTTTGCTCTTGGGGCCCCCTATGCTCCTCTGATAAGGCCATGAACCCTGATGAGCACATCAAAGATCTTGTCAATCACATCATTGATATACAGGCTACTGCCTACACGTCTGCCTATAAGACCAAGCTGCTGGAGCTCTCCCCTAACAATTCCAGGAGACCCCCTTGCCTGAGTTCACCATTGGAGAACAAGTTCTGTATTATCAAAAAAGAGTAGGAGGATAAGCTCATAAGCTAGACTTGTTGTGGATTGGGCCTTTGAAAGTGACTTTAAGCAAGGATCAGAGTATACAGTAAAACTCCTCTCTAGTGGTTGAACTTTTGCTTGCGTACATGCTAAGTTCCTCCACAAATATCACCCTCCTAAGGCTAATCTAGAGGGGGACATGTTGTGAATGCCGCCATCTACCATGTTTTGATTTTGCTTTTTTGGGTTATTTTGAGGACAAATCTCTATATTTTGCTTAATCCTTTTGAAATGAGGCTGGCTCTAAATTAGGAAACACAATTGTTCAGTTTCCTGATCCTGCGCAACTCACTTGCCCCACTCATGCTTGTGAAGAGTAATATTACCGTCCTGGTATTGTTTTGTGGTATTGCCAACCACTATATATTACACTTCTTATACACCAATAAAAATTAAATTCTATTAATATTTTTGTCTTTATGTCTCCACGTACTTTGGCACCTTTCTAGCCACGTCTAGAAGATATTATTCATTCAGGGCCACAAGGTAATTGCATAGCCTTCCCGCCATTCTAACTGAGACTTAGTACATATCCAATCCTAAGATTAGTATTTCTTGTTGTGACTCTGTGCCGCACCTCAGATCACAACACCTGGTATGCTGCACCTGAGTGAACAGATCCACTGGGAAGAGCCTATTTGAGCTTGTATATGGCACACAGCTTAACATCATACAAGCCCTTAAGGGGCCAAAGTAGGAAATACCTAAAAAAATCCCCCCCCTGTTCAGCATCCCAAGTACTACAAGGCAATAGTGGTCAGCAAGAGAAGTAAGAAAGACGTCTTATTGACACATTTGTTTCTATCTAAGCTAGACACAAAGTTAGGGACAATATATGGGTAATAAATACAGGCAAAATCAAGCTACAGCCCAAAAATTAGGCCCCATTATCATATCAAAGGTACTCAAAAAACAACACTTGCCTGGTACAAGGACTCATCAAGCGCAAACAAGACAAGGTCCTACACCACAATTTGTTACAGCCCTGTAAGTACCAACAGAAGCAACACAGAGCTGCCCTATCAGTAACCAAGCAGCAACTAGTCCAGTATGGCTCCCTGGCTCAAACAACCTCCCTTATAATCTCTCTCCAGACAAGGCCAACCTTCAGCTGGAGGGTGTCAAAACAGCAGGGTCAACCTGCCAACAAGATTCCAACTAAGCGGGTTCAAGACCCACAATTTTGATTCCCAGTGACCTGTAACCAAACAAGAAAGACAACTTGGATTCCAAAAATTGGCAACATAAACAAATGATGGTCCTATACAATGGATGCCTTGATTTGGCGCCTGACCTTTTACCAGGAACAAGCCACCCTCTTCACCATCCAACCAAATGATCTAAATAATCATGTTTCTCTTGAGATGATTCAGCACAACTATATAGTTCCTATCTTCAAATGAAGATAACTATCTAGTTTCCAAATACTTTTCCCCTTGTAACTCTGCTAAAATAGCATATTTACAAAAATAGATTGCCATAATTTCAGGGATCTATCCTATGATAGGTTCATGAGAACTTGCAGGCAGACAGCCTGCAGGCCCAGAAGTAAGGGCCCACCACAGGATGGGGGCTAACTCTACAATGAAGAATAGTGATTTTCAAAGGATGACCCAGAGTCTGCTGGTGGGCGCCATATAATTGATTAAGCCAGTTAGGGTGATGTAAATGCCTCCAAATATTTGGGTGGAGGTGGAATTACTAGTAGCAACATATTATTACAGGTGGTTGGGCTGTAGGATCAAGAGGGGGGTCATTGGTACCAAATATGTGGGCAGGTAGTTGTACTTGTTGCAGAACAGCAGGGGAGGTATGATGACTCAGTTTACTTCCCTGCCAATTGTCTCTATCTCTCTAGTTCTGGCTTCTGGGTCTTAGATTGGGATTTTGTCTAAGGTAAACTCTAAAGAATATGGGTTTGGAGGATACTCTGTAAAATGAATACCAACCTCCAGAATTAACTAATACAGCATGGAATATCCTCCATGTTGACAAATTTTAAAAATTATTTTTTCTTCATCCTTTATAATTTCAATTGGAAACTCAAAATAAAAATTAAGAATTCCTTTTATTATCAGTGTCAATTATTTAATCCAGAAAAAAAATGTTCTTTAATATTAAAAATAAGATTTTTTTGAAATTTTCAACATGGAGAATGTTCTGTGCTGTATGAGTTAATTATGGAGGTTTCCAAATTAACCAGGCTGTAGGGAGCTCCTGGAAGACTGAATAATTTGCCAGTTGGTCTGCGTTTTCTTGGGCTTGGTGGGAAGCAGGGACAGATTCAGGAAGATCAAATTGAAAATGGAAAAGTGCTAAAAGAATGAAGGGTAAGAGCTGTGCAAACCAAAGGTTCATAAAACTTTATTGTAAGAATAGCAATGAGCATCTTCCTGTCATCTTCTGAGTATAAGTATGATCATCAAAACTTTGCAAACTTTTGAAAATTCTTGTGGGCCAGGTGATAGCATTTAACAGGGTTTTGAAATCCTCAGTGGCATCCAAAGTAGACAATTCATTTTTGGATAGGCTGGGATAGGAAATATCTCATTTTCCTTCTTTGAGACATGAGATTTGTCATCATTTGAAAGCCCTTGTTCTTGGGAAAATTTCTGAAGTACTCCATTGATGATTGTCCAAGTTATTACAAGGATATTACTTGGGTTAGCGCTCCTATTGTCTAAGAGGATACTTCAGAGGGCAGGGTTTGATCATGGAAGGTGTTACACTGGTGGGTTTTAGAGGCTTCTCTGAAGTCAAATCTATTCCTGGTTTGAGCCCAAAAACGCAGGTGGCTGGGCCTGCAGGCTGGCAGCCTGCAGAAACCTGTGGTTTGAATCTTGTAACTGGGGGGTTTTCCTTGCTAATTGATAGCAGGAATTTTTCACTTGTTACAAAGACCTACAACAAATTGGTTGCCAGACCGTGCAATTAATCAATTGATTTCCCAATTCACTGTTTCCAATACCTTTGAGATACATTTTCTTCCATGGATTCAATCTACAGGTTTTGCAGTTTACAAGGTTTGCAAATTCCTGGACATTAAACCTTTTAGAGCAGTTTTGTGTCAAGGAAGATGTTCAATAAAAGCTTTCATGCATTCATATAGATGTTGGTAAGTATTTTATCAAGGATATCCTGGG
The DNA here is from genome assembly GCA_014839935.2 of Entomophthora muscae. Lineage (NCBI taxonomy): Eukaryota > Fungi > Entomophthoromycota > Entomophthoromycetes > Entomophthorales > Entomophthoraceae > Entomophthora > Entomophthora muscae. The sequence continues at coordinate 268,887 of QTSX02000764.1, read as the reverse complement.
CCCTGACAAGAACACAATTTTATTTGATATGAATATAGAATGTTATACAGTATGATGAAAAGATGCATTGTCACAGCCCATACAAGAGTCTGGTTGGACTCACACAGGGGAAGTGGGCTTGGCCTGGAAGGCCATGTACACAATAGGCGTGATTCTGACCAGGTAGTTGACTGCAGTAGATAGGGGACACCAACTCTAAGTATGGGGTACGACATGGTTGGCCAGCCCCAATACTGTGATATAGACAAACCCCAACTTACTGAAGTCCTGGTCAGAAGGCACAGTTTGCAGGGGAAGTAGGAGGGGTCTCCTGCATGGAGGGCAAAATAATCACTCTTGGTGGCCAGGAGGGAGAAGATATGTGAGGTTGTAAAGTGTAGTGGAGTTACAAATAAATGCTAACAGAATAGTTATATTGGTGCAAAAGTAGATATTTATTGCAAGAAAATAATAAATCCTGAGCATAAAGTTGTTTATTTTTAAGATGTCAACAGTGAGGAAGGCTTCTCCTCTTCACTAAATAAACTTACTGGTAATTTTGTGGCCTTTTGTGCCACCAGAGATCTGATAGCATCAGTTTCAGTTAAACTTACAATTTTGACCTGAATTTGCGTACCTGGCCCTGGAGATGGATGGTCATTGGTTGGTATAACAGGAACCTTGCTTGGGCTGCAGAAAGCCAAGGTGCCACTGCTATTTATAGAATCCATGAGCAATCAAGCGCCCAATTGTGCAATTGAACAATTGCACTCCCAATGTATCATTTCCCAATAAATAAGAGGGCTGAATTTGTTATTAGATTTGATGCCAGGTATTTGAGGCTTGTGTGCCTCTCAAATCCCAGGCCATTTTTTAATTGAAAAAAGGTTTTCTTGCTCTGGGAGACAATTGGTAAAGATTTCCAGGCTGTGGGATGTTTGGCCTCTAAGTGACCAACTGGTTATCCATGGCATTCTGGGCCCTGACACACATGCTGTCCATGTATGCCATGGTAGTCATAGGTCTTTCCCAAGTAGTGCTCCTTTTAGGATTTGAAAGGTCTGATCTGTACAACATGGGGTATAGCAGGAGTGCCACCAGCTATTCAGTAGCTTGATCATTTATTTGGGAATAAATTTCTTGAGAAGGAGTATGAGTAGATGTTGTAACAATCTTGAACTTACTGGATGACTTTGGTGTGCTGTTTGTTTGATATTGATGCTATGCGTTTGTTTTGGTTTGCCAATTAAAGCCTAAATTTCCATTAATAAAGATCAATTTTAATGATATATTTCATTCTATGAGAGCTTTAGTTCACTCTAATATGCCTTTGGTTGTGTATATCTCAACAGCAACTGTGGTCAAATTGACTCCCTGGTGCTTGACACTATAGTAAAGTGAGAATTCAGCTTTTTCCCTGATCAACAACAGAAAATTGACACTTTTTTAATTAACAGATCTTGATGTACTGAAAGCTTTTAATATAAAAAAATCAATCTTTACAGCTATGGTATACTAAAGTGACCCCAGAGAGGTCAAAATTGCAGTAAAAATAGTACTCTAAAAATAAAAATAAGGAGAATTAAGCAATTATTTCACATTCTACTATGTAATTTACACTCTTTATTATAAAAATATTTTTGATTACCATTAAATTTAAAATTTCAATAACCCAAAAATAATCAAAACACAACAATAAAATTTATGCAAAATATGAAGAAAAATAATATTATTTGATATAGTTCATATAAGTAAAATGCAGATATCTTATGTTTTACTAGTAAATTAACAAAAATCAAGATATATCAATCACTTTCAACTATAACTATTAATCTCAAACTTGCCATATACACATAAAAATAATCAGGACTATCTATTTAAAGCAAAAATTAAAAAATTAAAAATAAAAACTAATTGATCAAAACTAAAAAGTAAAAATTAAAGCTAAAAAGTTAAAAGTTAAAACCATAGAAGCAAGCAAGTTTATTCTTCACCCTTCTTCCCCCTTTTCATTTTAGCCCCTTACAGGAGGGCAGAGGCAATAAGTTCAAGCTGCTGCTTAAGATCAGAGGCCTTGTATTTGTGCTTAGCTGCACCCTGGATGGCCTTTATGAATAGGCTGGGGTGGGTTGTAGGCTTTGTGGGGGGGACACAGTTGGCAAGATCTCTGAGCTTGGAGATGGTTTTTTCTTGCTCATTTTGCAGGGGGGAGAAAGAATTATTATACCTTGGGTGAAGCCCAAAGTTGGCCTAAGAAGCTTGATATAAGCCTCTAGAGCCAAAGTGGTATTCAGCTCCCTGTTGAAAGCCACCCGGTAAACATTCTAACTGACCTTGGCGCAGGCATTGCCTTGCCTCTTTGTGACAACCTTCTCAATCCACTGGGGCTCAAAGTACTTGAGAAAAGTTTTGAACTCTGGATGCTTTGTTATTTAAGGATCTTTTGAGAGAACCTTGAATCCCTGTGCAGTGTGCTCTGGCTTTAAAAAAAATCCAAGGTACTATAATTGTGCAAGCACAAATTTGCAGGTGTCTGAAGTGTCCCTCTGGCTTGACCTACTAAGCTCAGCCAGGGCCTGCACATTGCAAGCAACTGCTTTTGCAGAAGTGGAAGTGGTACCCCTGCACATCGCTGCTAAACAGCTGCTCAAATGCATTGAACTAAGCAGGCTCAAAGTCCATTATGCACATATGAGGCCCTAGAGCTCTGAGCATTACCTTTTCCTCTGAGTCCAGGGTGGCCTGGTCCTTTTCAGCGGCAGGAGAGTTAGTGTAGGTTTGTGGGGGGTCTTCTTAGCATCATTGTTGTTTTTGAGGGGAAAAAGAGAAAGTGCTTTTTTTGTGATCTGAGGTGTGGCACAGAGTCACAATGGGAGATCCTAACCTTAGGATTGAATTTTTACTAAGTCTCAGTTATAAATGGCAGGGAAGGCTATGCAATTACCTTGTGGCCCTGTTTGAATAATATCTGCTAGACATAGCTAGAGAGGCGCCAAAGTAATGAGAGACACAAAGACAAAAATGTGAATAGAACTTAAATTTTATTGGGTATAAAGATTGGGACTATATACTGTGTAGCTTTACCACAAAACAGTAAATGGACAGTAAGATCACTCTCCACAAGCATGATTGGTGCAAGTGAGTTGCGCAGAATCAGGAAATTAAACAATTGTATTTCCCAATTCAGAGCCAGCCTCATTTCAAATAACAAAAGCAAAAGACAGGGATTTGTCCTTGAAATAACCCAAAAAAGGCAAAATTGAAACATGGTGAATGGCGGCATTCACAACACTGCCCCCTCTAGATTGGCCTTAGGGGGTAGTACTTGCGGAGGAACTTGGTATGCACACAAGCAAAAGATCAACCACAAGAGAGGAATTTCACAGTATACTCTAACCCTTGCTTGAAGCTCACTTCCAAGAGTCCAATACACAACAAGTCCAGCTTATGAGCACATCCTCCTACTCTGTGCTGATAGTACAGAATGTAATCCCCAATGTTGAACTCAGGCAGGGGAGTTTGTCCAGCATTATCAGGAGAGAGCTCAAGCATCTTAGTCTTATATGCAGACGTGTAAGAAGAAGCCTAAAATCAATGATTTGATTGACTAGATCTTTGATATGCTCATCAGGGTTCAGGGCCTTATCAGAGGAGAGTAAGGGGCCCCCAAGAGCAATAGAGTGGTGGCTTCACAACCATACAACATAGCAAAAGGGAAGTACCCAGTGATACAATGTATTCTAAGGTGATAGGCAAAGAGAGCAGCAATTAAGTATAGATCCCAGTTGGCAACATCAGAATAAGTGAGTTTCCTCATGATAGAAACCTGAGTTGAGTTTGTGCGCTCAATAGCCCCATTGATGGAAGAATTATAGGGGGCAGAGAAAGACTGGCAAGACCCCAAGGCTTCAACAACAGAGGTTAATAACTTGGGATTGAAGTTAGTCCCATTGTCAGACAAAAAAATTTGAGGGTAACCGTGGCAAAAGAATACATCTTGCAGCAGAAAGGCAGCGGTTGTCTTGGCAGTGATGTCTTTGGTAGGGCGCGCTTCTACACACTTGCTAAAATGATCAACAGCAATTAGGATAAAGCAGCAACCAGAGCAGGAGCAAGGGAGAGGCCCTACAGCGTCAATACTGATAGTGTGAAATGCGTGTTGAGGGGGGACTAGCTTGAACCCATGTGGTGGCTTTAGGATTTGGAGTTGGCAATCATGGCAACTGGCAATAACATCTGGGATCAGCAAGCAAAGATTTTCCCAGAAGTAATTCTTCTGGAGCCAGGCATAAGTCTTGGCAATGCCTCTGTGCCCTGTCTCCTTATGAACTTGAATTACCACTCAAAGGCAAAGACTAGGCCTGACTTAAGGCAAGTAGTGGTCTTGCACTTTCTTTAAAAGCTGATTGTCACATATGAGCGTGCCTTTGGATAATCTAGAAAGGGTAATTTGTACCTCTTCCATCTTGTTCTTCCACAAAGAAGAATGTCTAATTAGTTTGTATAACTGGTCAGCCTCAGAAGGGTGAGAATGAAGGATAGGCATTCTGGACATTCCATCAGCATTCTTATGTTGAATCCTGGGACAGTGCAGCATAGTGAAGTTGTGTCCTTGCAGTTGAAGAGCCCATCTAGCTAGTTGTCCTTTTATTTCCTTGAGTTTTGTAGCTATTTGAGCAAAGTATGGTCAGTAACCAAGGTGAAATGGATTCCATACATGTAATTGCAGAACTTCTTGGCGGCATGCAAAAAAGCAAAAACTCTTTCTCTGTTATACTTTAATTCTTCTCATGCTTATTCAGGCCACAAGAGGTATAGGCCACAGGGTGATCCACTACATTCATCATCCAGTTGAGCCAAGATGGCTTCAATGGCCAGACCACTAGCATCAGTATATAGGATGAATTCCTTATTGTAGTCAGGGTATATTAAGATAGGGGCCTCTTAAGTTTCTGCTTGAGGTTCTCAAAGGCTTGCAGTCCATTTGAAAGTGACATTGCGTAGCAGCTGGACCAAAGCTTTGCTAGTGTAAGCAAAATCAGGGATGAATTGTCTGTAGTATCCCACCATGCCCAGAAAGACTTGAACTTCTTGTAAGTTGGTGGGCAGAAGCATTTTTTCAATGGCCTCAACTTTCTTAGTCATGGGGAAAATCCAGTCTGAGTCACCTCATGTCCCAAGGATTCAAGGTTTCTCTGAAGAAGGCACACTTAGATGGTTTTAAATTAAGTCCAGCCTCACAAATCTTTATGAACATCTCCTTAAGATGGGCCAGGTGATTGGTCAAGGTAACACTAAAGACAGTTAAGTCATCTAAGTACACTAGGACACACAAGAGCTTCAAATCACAGAGAATGGAGTCCATGGCTTGCTGGAAAGTAGCTGGAGCATTACAGAGCCCTTGTAGCATTTGTATAGGCTCAAACAACCCCTCAGAAGTGATGAGGTAAGCCTTCTGTCTATCCTCGTGGGAGAGATCAACTTGCCAGTACCCAGAGGCTAGGTCCATAGCAGAGAAGAACTTGGAGATCCCAAGGTGGTGGAGAGCATCAATGATGCAAGGTTGGGGTAAATCCTATTTGGTTAAGGAATTCAGTTGTTGATAGTCCAAAACAATATGATGACCCATCCTTCTTCTTCAGTATGGGCAAGAGGGAGACTGTAAAGCTCTGTGGCCCACCTTTGGTGCTGGTTTGGGATGTATTTCCCAGACCATCAAAAAAAGTGGCCCGCGTGCAGACAAAACCCCTCCAAAACCTGGAAGACTTGGCCCACACAGTGGATGAATGCTTTGTGTTGGCTTTCCTGGCTAGAGCTCCCATTTCTCCTTTGGAGTCCCCTCCAACTTCAGAGGGGACATTAAATCAGCTAGACTGTTTGTTTTCCTGGTGTTCCCTGGTCCTGAGACAACTAGCAGGCCAACAAAAAATGCAGGCCGCATGAATCCAGAAAAGCCTGACCTGCGGCCTGGCAAAATTGGGTATCAAATCCCGCAATCAGTGGTGTCCCAGGCTGCCAATTCCTCCAGCCCAGAAGTCCCTTGGCCCAAAATAATTGGGTTTCAGAGCTCTCCAATGGAGACATCAGAGAAAGGCATTAGGGGAAATGCACCTCCTGAGTCCCTGGAAAGCTCCTAGCCAATAGAGGGACTGAGTTTTACATCTGGGCCTGTGGCCCCCTATTTTTCTTGGTCTCAAACCAGGATAAAATTTGGCCAGTACTCTTTAATAGGCACCCCTTTAGATTGCACTCTGATAGCCCCTTCCTTAACCCCTTCCGTCCTATCACCCCCCCCTTTGCATAAAATGGAAGCATGGGCTGTCAGGTCACTTGCTTACCAATTTCAATTGTTGAATAAAATCCTGACTTTGTAAATCTTTTATATTTAGAAGTTTTTTAATAATAAGATATTATTTCAATACCTGCTGTTGTCCCCACATCCTGCTTTCCCTGGCCCACCTACCTGTCCTCCTGCCTGCCTGTCGTTTTTGTTGGGAGTGGTTCCAAGTATATTAATTCAGACCATATCCTGTTATTTACCCGTGCAACTGGCCCGTCCACCCGGAAGTTTTAGTAAAAAAAGGACACCCCACTGAAATCATGTTTTCTCCTTGGTACAAGATGACTATTTGGATACTGGTGCCTGTTTCTCTATTGTTCTGGTCCTCCAACCCTGTCTTTTGGTGCAAAATTCCCTTGATTTCTTGACCTTCTTAAATAGTTCCTGGTTTGTTTGTAAATGTAATTGAACATCTCACCCAGGTTCCCACCAACTCAGTATCCTATGGGTTGTTCCCTTGGTTGCCTTCTTATCTTGAAAAATTGTCACCCCCTTTAGGATCTGGTGCTACTGAGACTCCTTCTTCTGACTTGGACAATCTTTCCCCCTTGCACCAAAACCCTGAGTTGGATACAGAGGCCCCTTCCACTTGGGATTGCACTCTGTGGTTACTTACTGGAACCTTGATCATGGCTCTGAATGCATACTCCCCTCCCCTTTTCCATCTGGTCTCCTTTGGAAGGCCCCTTTGAGCAGCTATCCCAGTCTTGCACTAGATGGCATCCTGGTGGTTGGTCCCACCAGGATGGGAGCCAGACTTTGTTAGTCTAGCCCCCCTCTCTTACATAATTGGTAAGCCAATTAATTTAGCTTTTGAAGCCTTTTGCAACTGGTTGCGCTCCCTTGTGCTTGCTCTGATTTGTGTCAGCGCAAGTTCCCTGATCTCTGGGGCTCTAACTGTCTTGGCCACTGCGTCCCTTCTGTCCACCTTGAAGAAGTGTTCCTCAGAACGTGCTAGGAGTGCATCCACAGCTTCATCTGTTGCCTCTGCCATCAACATAACGTTGGTGAGTCCATGCACCTCCCCACCCACAGCAGCTGTCAAGGAAAAAGTCCTCAACGCTTTGGGTGAGTTCCAGCTGCAACTGTCAGCAGACCTTTCCCCCTCAGATATTATAATCACAAATGATCAATGCTCAGTTTCTCTACTGGATGCCTTAGATGGAGACACGCGTCTTTGGGTAAGAACCCTCTTACACCAGAGTCAGGAAGTTGGGGATTCCTCCTCCCTTTTTACTTTGGTGGCTGCAGCAGTAGCAGCCCTGGGATCCAAGTCTACCACTATCTTTAAGATGCTCCAATAAAAATGGTTGGCACTAGACCTGGCGTCTCACATTGAGGCTTTTGCTGTGATAGCAGCTTCCTTTGGTCTCCCTGTAGAGATAGCAGTTGCTATGTTCCATCACTCATTGGATCCTGCTTCATCCTCAAAAGGGGCTTGGGATCTTGCTCCTGGCTCATTGGAAAAAACATTTGGTCTTGCTTGCCGCCTGAGCGCCCTCCCTGCCTACACCCCCATGTAAGTCATCATGGCCTCCTTTCCTGTGGTTAAGAACCCCCCTGCCAAAGCCCCTCAGAAATCACCCAAGCCCCAGGGTGGGATAAGTGTCTTGTGTCCTAATTGGCTCACCACTTCTGGTTCAGTTCCTGAATTTGCAGTGTCTGCCAACATCCCTGATGTTGCCTCAGGAGAGCCTTCTGGCTCTATCTTGAGTATTCAGAATAAAGAGGATTTGTAATTTTTCCTTTTAAATGCAACCTTCTATACTCACACCAGAAAGGCCAAAGTTACTATACTAGTAGACACTAGTGCAGTGGGTAACTTCATGAACCACACCTTAGCAAGATCCATGGACCTCATCTGCCTTGGCCACAAAGAATTGTTGGGTGCAAGTAAGGTACCAGTTACAACATATCCTGTTTCTAAACCCCTTAGTTACTGTACTGGTAGCCATGTATTTGTTAGCAGATTCTTGGCTGTGGATGATCTGCTATTTCCTGTCATCCTTGGAGTGGGTTGGTGGCGCTGGCATCAGGTTCACATTGACGGACCTGCAAATGAGCTCCACTTCTCCTTGGATAATTCCACTGGTGCTCTGTCCTTGCTAAAACCTGGAGTAGAGCCCCCTAAGAGTTGCTTGTCCTTAAAAGCTTCTCTGGTTGTACCTTTCCCAGTGTTGATCCCAGGAATCCTGGCACTGTACTGAGATGCTTTCAATCTGTCTCTTGCTACTGCCTTCCCCAAACACACTCATCATGATGTGACCTTTTAGACTACTTTAGACCTGGTGAAGATTGATGCGCTCATGTACCCACTCAGTGAGCATGAGGACAAAGCATTAGGTGTCTGACTAGACAACATGCTGGTCAAAGGGCGGATAGTAAAGAAGCCTTCATCTGTGAGTTCACCAGTAGTTTTTGCAGAAAAATCAGACAGAACCCTTTGTCTTTGTGTGGATTACACTCTCTTGAACAATGTGACTGTTCCAGATTGTTATCCCCTTCCTCTAGAAGCCTCTATTGTCCAATCTATTGCCAAATCTAGGGTTTTTTCCAAGTTATATCTCTTCAACGCCTTTAATCAGGTTCAGGTGGCAGAAAAAGATGAGTTGCTTATAGCTATCAAAACCTGATGTGCTTGCTTCCAAATTAAAGTAATGCCATTTGGGTTGAAAAACGTGCCTGCCATCTTCCAGCGGGTCACTGAGGAAGCTTTGGGAGACTTGTGCTTCTCTTGTGCAGTTGCATATATTGATGATACTCTGATTCATTCACCAAATGTCAAGACACATTCCCAAGATCTGGTTGCTGTGGTGAATGCTATCCAAAAAGCAAACTTGTTCATCAAATCCAGCAAATGTGAGTGTTTCAAATCAGAAGTCACTTTCCTGGGGAATTTGGTTCTTAAAGATGATCATACGGTGTCTCCTGATAAGGCCCTTGCTTTGCGTGAATGGGGCGCCCCACAGAACCAGAAGGAGTTATGATGCTTCTTGGGTACTATCATATTCCTCAAAAAGTTCACGCCTGCTATATCAGAACTGGCAGCCCCTCTTCACCCCTTGGCTGGTAAAAATGCACCTTTTATCTGGACGCCCTAGTGTCAGCAGGCGTTTGAGGCTGTCAAAGGGTCTTTGTGTCTACACCAGTTCTTTGCCATGTCAACACATCCAAGCCATTTATTGTGGCTTGCAATGCTTCCAATGTGGCCATTGGGGCAGTTCTCCTTCAGAACCATCATGATATGAACTCCCAGTGACATACTATTCTCGGAAGTTCACATCTAATGAGCAATACTGGGCCATCTTTGACAAAGAACTTCAAGCTGTGATGGACTATATTACTCATTAGCGTCACCATCACTAAGGAGCCAACCACAAGTTTGTATTACATACAGATCACAAGGCATTATGCTATTTCCAAAAACCCCATAAGTTGCTCCCTTGTCAGGCTAGGGTTATGCAGACCCTCTCAGCTTATAAGTTTAAGTATGAGTTTGTCTCAGGTTCTCTCAACATTCTCCCTGATCTGCTCAGCTGTAACCCATCAATGTTCCCATCCAATGCTGAGGACAATCCCCAGATCACTCTCATCCCCACATTGTTAGTTCTGTTGCCCATACCAGGACTTCTGGCCCTTTTGGTTCTGGTTCTGGAGTTTCCATTAGTCTTGCCAGGGTCTCTTCTTCATTATGTTGTATCCACCCAGTACACATTGTCAGATGGTCAGATGATACTGTCTAAACTTTCCCCAGAACACCCATTATTGGGCCCTTATGTTTTAAAGGAATGGATAGTTTACCAAAACAACTGGGTATGGGTTCCTAAATCCTTGAGGGAACATATCCTGACAGAACATCACACTCTCCACTGATTGGACATCCTGGCTCATCCAAGTTGTTGAACCTGATACAATACACCTACAGCTGGCCAGGAATCACAAAGGAGATTACCCCTTGGATCAATAAATGTGTAACCTGTGCCTGTTCTAAGCCAGATTGCTCAGGAAATAACAGCCTTCTACACCCCCTGCAACAATCACAAGGCCCATGGTCCTCCATTTCAGTAGACTTTGTGGTAGAATTGCCTCCATTAAATGGTGATGATTACATCATAGTTGTGGTAGATTGCTTTACCAAGTATGCTGTGTTCATTCCTTGTCTTACTACTCTTAACTCCCTAGGATGGCCAATTTGTTTGTGAAGCACATCTTTACTAACTTTGGGTTGCTTCAGGAGATAATTAGTGACAGAGGTCCTCAGTTCACCTCTAGGTTCTGGGAGGACTTACTATATATACTGAACATCAAACCATGACAGTCAACAGCATATCACCCACAATCAGATGGTCAGACAGAAAGAGTTAACCAGACCATGGAGCAGCACTTGAGATGCTATGCAAATGCGGCAATGGACTCTTGGTCAGCCAATTTGCCTCTTGCACAGTTTGCATATAATAACTCAGTACACTCCTCAACAGGTACCTCCCCCTTTCAGGCAACCTTTGGATTCTCCCCATCCCTGGTTATTAGTCCCACCTTGCAGGCTCATGTTCCTGCTGCAGCAGACACGGTTGAACACCTCAAGGCCACTCACACCAGGGTACGGAACTCCTTGTCTAAATCCATACAAGCTTACAAAAGGATGTCTGACAAGAATAGGCGCCTTGCCCCAAACTACCCTGTAGGATGGCTTGTTATGCTAGATTCTACCAACATTTGGATGAAAGTTCCAGCCTGCAAGTTTGTTCCAAAACAGTTGGGTCCATTAAAAGTATAAGAAGACAAGGGCAATGGGGCATATGTGCTGGATCTCCCACCCTTGTACCGCATTCATACTACTTTCAATGCATGTTGCTTACCCCCCTTTGAAGGACTGCTACCTTCCAATGAAGGTCCTACAGAGGTTGAGGGAATTCCTGAATATGAGGTAAAGAAAATAATAGCCTCTTGTAGGGTGAGGAAGTATCTCTAGTACTCAGTATCATGGAAAGAATACCCAGTGTATAGCAATAGCTGGGTAAGCTCAAAAGATTTTGCAAACTGTCAAGAGCTGGTATTGGAGTTTCACTGTAAGAATCCTGAATCCCTAGGTCCACTTCATGGTCTATTGGCCTTAAAGATTCTTAAGGCCCACAAAAACTTCTCCCTGGCTGACCACTCACAAGGAGGCATTGACCCCCAATAAGAAGGAAAGGATAATGTAAAGTTCCATGGCCCACCTTTGGCACTGGATTGGGATGTATTTCCCAGATCATCAAAAAAGTGGCCCGTGTGCGGGCAAAACCCCTCCAAAACCTGGAGGACTTGGCCCACACAGTGGATAAACGCTTTGTGTTGGCTTTCCTGACTAAAGCTCCCATTTCTCCTTTGGAGTCCCCTCCAACTGCGAAGAAGACATTAATTCAGCTAGACTATTTGTTGTCCTGGTGTTGCCTGGTCCTGAGACAACTAGCAGGCCAACAGAAAAATGCGGGCTTCATGAATCCAGAAAAGCCTAACCTGCGGCCTGGCTAAATTGGGTATCAAATCCCGCAATCAGTGGTGTCCCAGGCTGTCAATTTCCCCAACCCAGAAGTCCCTCAGCCAAAAATAATTGGGTTCTGGAGCTCTCCAATGGAGACGTCAGAGAAAGGCATTAGGGAAAATGCACCTCCTGAGTCTCTGGAAAGCTCCTAGCCAATAGAGGGACTGAGTTTTACATCTGGGCCTGTGGCCCCCTATTTTTCTTGGTCTCAAACCAGGAGAAATTTGGCAAGTACTCTTTAATAGGCTCCCCTTTAGATTGCACTCTGATAGCCCCTTTCTTAACCCATCCTGTTCTATCACCCCCCCCTTTGCATAAAATGGAAGCATGGGCCGTCAGGTCCCTTGCTTACCAATTTTAATTGTTGAATAAACTCCTGACTTTGCAAATCTTTTATATTTAGAAGTTTTTTAATAATAAGGTATTATTTCAATACCCGCTGTTGTCCCTGCATCCCACTTTCCCTGGCTCACCTGCCTGTCCTCCCACCTGACCGTTGTTTTTATTGGGAGTGGTTCCAAGTATATTAATTCAGACCATTTCCTATTATTTACCTGTGCACCTGGCCCGTCTGCCCAGAAGTTTTAGTAAAAAAAGGACACCCCACCAAAATCATAATGTCTCCTTGGTACAAGATGGCTGTGTGGATACTGGTGCCTGTTTCTTTATTGTTCTGGTACTCCAACCCTGTCTTTTGGAGCAAACTCCCTTGATTTCTTGACCTTCTGAGTTAATTCCTGGTGTGGTGCTGGGTGCCATCAACCAGTATTGCCTTATTTGGAATGCTTCCTTATTTGGAAAAGTATAAGGGGAACTGCTGCCCTTTTTTGCTATTATCATTGGAAGATAACCCTCCAAATTACATAGTGTTGTCTTTGATTATAGACCAATTAACGCACCTGCGGCTAGCTGCAAGTGCGTCAGAGAGTGACTCATTGGAATGAAAATTTCATATGGCAATTAGTGACCAATCAGAGCATCTGCAGCTAGCTGCAGATGCATCAATTATCAACCCATTGGTTATACCCACTATTTAAATTGGTATAGAGATCTTCTGCCTCTCTTTTTGCCAAAGTGAGAACCCTGAAAGAGAGTTGCCTGAAACCTTATTCTACACTCAATTCCCCAGAGATGGCCCTACTATGTGCTACAACCACCTGACCTCAGATCACATGCCAAAATGTTCATTTCTTGCCCAATCCAACCCATCTTGTTCTGAATATTCCCCAGTATGTTTCAGCCCTTCAAGTTAAGCTCATTGTCTAACAGCCTAGACCCTAGTCAGCATGACTCTTCCTTTCTTTCCTCTCCTCCCCTCCAAGTATAAAAATACCCCCAGGAGTCCCCAATAAATAAGAAATTATACACATACACAACAAAAGACTTACAAATCTTAGATTACTTGCAGAGCCCAAAAATAGAGGTTCTGTTGAGTAAGAAGATAATAGTCCTGTTGTGTTTCCAGTTGCTCAGCTACTCTCAAGCCATACCTCCAACCCTTGAGCACCACATTTTCTGGTGCTCACTACAGGGGTATCTGCCACTGCTTGTCACACCGCTGCCAGGGGACCTCTAGTCCAGGGACCAAACCTGTGACCCCAAAACCATGGACTGCCCACCTGTTCCACCGCCAACTACACTCAACGCAACGCTAGCCCAATGCGCCCTGTCTGCCTAACTCCAGCACGCAAAGGCTGGGGTTGGCCCTGCAATGCTGAGCAAGTTTCAACCCCCACCATTGTCCCACCCTGAGGGTCAAGCCGCCCCAGCACAGGATCTCTCCAACTGCCTATATAGGTTGAGGAACCTGCTGCCCTGGTCTCTAACCTTCCCCCACAAGCCCAACCTAGACCTTGCCCGTCTGCCTCCGTTCCCCAAGCTTTCAAGCCCACAAGACAGCGCCCTGCCTCAGTCTGCCCACAAAGCCCCTCCCCTGCCTCAGATGAGGACCCTGTAGAGGACTTCTTTGAGGTGGATGAGAAACCTCCTGCCATTTTTCTCAGACTCTATCTTGGTCATCTACATCAAGTAGAGACTACCGCCATCCTAGGGCTCTGTCTGGAAATCCCACGCCCCCTCCTCAAAGACGCCATCCCTCAAGCAAACTAGCTCCTGTTCCCTGTTTGTCCCACATATAGAGCCTCTTCCTGTCCCTACTGCTCCTCCATCCTACCAGTCCGTCCCTAGTGCTCCCCCTCTACCATTGCACCAAGTTGCTCATCCTGGCCCCTCTGATGACCCCACCATATCTGATATGGAACATGTCCACCAGTTTCTGAGCAAGAACAGGGATGTTCTCACCTCCACTGCCATAGACAACACCCAGAGGATCAAGGCCTATCTGATCCAATTTAACCACCCTATGGTAATCACACTGGTGAATCAGCTGGAGCAACAACATATCAGCAGTGAACAAACCATCACTGCCTTGAACCAACTAAGGGACTATACTGAGTCAGCGGTAAACCCCCTTCAAAACTGTCTTCATCAGATCAGACACAAACATGAGGTTCTGGGAGCCATGCACTCAGACAATGTGACCATTGCTTGGCAGATAACCACAGACCACTCCGTCCTCTGACAGCAAGTAGTTTGACCCTTGGTTGAAGAAGTGGCCAACCTTAAAGGTCACTCCAACCAACATGACATAGACATCAGTGATATACAAGCCCAGCTAATGGATATTTGAGAGGCCTGCAAACGGTGGGCTGGGAACGCTGCATCTAGAGTCAACCAGGCTCAGGATGACCTAGAGGTCCTAAAAAATGACTTTGACTTACTTCAAAATGATCTTGCGCAAACCCGGGCAGACCTGGGCGTTGTGGGAACTGATTGCAACACAACCTATGCTAGGGTAGAAGCGCTACAGGCGGACCAGGTTGCCTTCAAGATGGAAACTGAGGCCAACCAAACCAAGCACCTTGGCCTCATCTAACAATTGACAACCCAACTTAAGCACGTCCAACAGGAGCTGACCATCCTGACTCAGAAGCAGGAAACCAACGCCTCCACTTACAACAAGGAACTCCCCACTCTTAAGGAGAAGGATGTTAGCCTACAGTTGCTGATCTCCAACCTGACCAAAAGATTTGACTCAATGAACCTAGGAGGATCAGGTAGCAATCAACCAGGCCCAACATCTGCCTTGGCCTCAGAAGAAGTAGTGTGTTCTGTCCTCAAGTTGGTAGAAACCACGACAGACTTGTCCAGTACTTACCTGGTTGGAGAGACATATCAAAGTTTTCCCCGGGCTAGCCAAGGGGTCTCTGCCCCAATTCCAACCTCCTTCCCGCCCATCCCAGACATCCTGACTCACGGCCCCACCTCAGTACCAACTGCTGCCAATCAAACTCCCAGGGAACATCTCCCTGATACTCCATCACCGGCCCCTACTAATGAACCTAGGGCAGATCCTGCAGCTGCACGCTGGGAGACCCCCCCCCAAATCCTGGACACTCACATTCCCAGCAATACCCTTGGTGGATTCCCCCTCCAGGTACTCAGGCCCTTACTTGAAACCATATCCACATGAGGGGTCTTTCTTCCAATTGAGTTACCCCTATGAAGCTTACACCCCTGCTGGGCTGTTGCCTCTACCTTGAGGCTATCCTAGAACTTTCTCTGGAGGACCCCCTGGGCTGCCAGGACCCCCACCAGGTCAACCCTCAGGACCACCAGGGCCACCTTCTGGCCCTCCAGGCTCACACTATGGACCTCCAGGACCAGCCCCTTCCAACCCAGGCCTGCCTTCATGGGACTCTTGTGCAATCTCTGGCCCTAGTCACAAGATAAACACCAAGTTCAAACCAGGAGAACCTATTAGTATTCATGTCTTTCTCAAAGGGTTTGAGCTAATGACCAGGGACAGCCCAGAGCCAGTTGCCCATGCTAAACTGTTAAATAGCCTGGACAAAACTGCCTTCTCCACCGTGGTTGCCTCTCTTAGTGGAGGGGAGGGGTCTTACAAGGAAATTAAAAAAATCCTTGAAGATACCTATGGTTCCCCTGAGCAGCTAGAGGACAAGAAGGCCAATTTCTTGACAGTCTCACTGAAGAAAGACAAGTCACTTCCAGAATTTGGTAGAAGATTTAGGGTTGAGGCTCAAACCCTAATGTCTATCAACTTCCTGACCCCCCAAGAAGCAGCAACAGCTCTTCTACATACAATCTGCCCCTTCCCACACTTTTCTGTCTTCCATCCACAGCTGTTAACACCTACTTTACCCAAGCAGTGCTTTGCATAGCCGCCTCCCTCCAAAAACACACCTTATTTCAGGCTCCACGCCCTGTGTACCCATCCTGCTGTGTAATGAATGTGGTGGAGGATTATGAAGAGGACAATGAAAGAGTCCTCTATGCAGAAAGACGCCCCATGGAAGAACAAGAATGCTTTAAGTGTGGAAAGAAAGGACACTTTGCAAAGAACTGCCCACACCATCAAATAGACGTGAAAGAAGAGCCTGCTGACTCAAAACCCAGTGTGCATGCCTTGCCCAACACATTGCAAGAGGACAGTGCCTTGGAAGAGCCAAAAAATTACTAAGCGGAGCACACAGAACAAGAGTGTCTCCGCCTAGTAAAAAGGTCCCTCCTGATCCTCCTAGCCCCAACTCATTAATAATAGCTGTGGCCAATCACACATGCACAAAAACCTCATCCCACAAGGAAGTACCCCCCCACAAAATAAACTCCTTGAAGGTCAATCCCGCCTTGCCATACATCCTTCAGGCTCAGAAACTCCAGAAAACTCACCCTACCATCAGCAATATAACCAAAGCCCTTTCAAAAACTGTGATCACTACTCTGTTGAGTGATATTGTCCACATCTTTCCCACCCTACAGAAAGCCATCAACAAGCTGGAAAAAGGACCCTCCCTGGTCTGCTGAATAGAAGGCGGAAACAGCCTCTGGGTTGGTTAAAGCACATGGGTACAAACTGAGGTATTTGGCATTCAAATTTGTGCCGTCCTGGATAGAGGTGCACCGACCTTAATCCTATCCTCCCAATTCACCTGTAGGCTTTGCTTCCCCCCAGACGTTGAGTGCAGTAGAACCTTTGGTACAGCAGATGACAATCCTGCCAGATCCAAAGGCGTGTACTTGTTGGTCCCTTTGAAGTTCAGGGATACCGTGGTCACCTGCCCGGCCATAGTCCTGGAAGCCAAGAACTACAAAGTCATGATTGGTTCCTCCTTTATGGACCAATTTGGGACCACCATAAATCATAAGACTGGTATGTTTGACCTCCTAGGCCAGGAATTTCCCCTCCTGACACCAGATGGCCGGCCTAGAGTCCCTCCCAAAGGCATGAACCCTAGAGGATGCATCCTGCTGACCTGTCCATCTGGGATGATAGGGATCCCCTATGAAACCACCTTGACTTGAATAAGCAAGCTGCCAAACACCACTTGCTACAATGACCCTATACTGATTTGATCAAAGGACAGTGTAAGTATCCCTCCTAAATCCCAAGCCATCATAGGAACAGGTATCAAGCTATGCATACCTAAAGGGTTGCATGGGGAAATATTGGCACTAGGTTTCCCACGTCCCGGGCTGCCCACAGTTGCAACCCATCTTATCCCAGGAGAGACCACTGATGAGCTCACTATCCTGGTGGCCAACCCTCACTCCTCTACTCTAGAAATTGGTTGCAACTCTGGGGTAGCCTTCTTAAAAATTGCCTCAAATAAATCTATTTCCTCTGTCTATTCCATCAGATTGCTGTATAAGCTAGGATTACCAGACCCTGGTAATGACCTAATAGCACCCATCCTACAAGACAAAAAAATTAAGGACATAGACTTGCAACAGAAGGAACAGTTTCTGGAACTCATCAAGAAGTACAAGCACCTTTTTGCTAACTCTGACGCTGAGCTGGGCTGTGCCAATAACTGCTTCCACAAAGTCAACACAGGGGAAGCACAGCCCCTATTCCAGACCGCATACCAACAATCCCCTGTGGCTATTTGGATAATCCAACAGGAAGTTGACAAATTATTGGAAGGAGATCTCTTAGTACCATCCAATAGTCCCTGGGCCAGTCCTTTGCTCCTGGTAAAAAAGAAAGATGGAACCAATTGAGTGGTAATTGACTACAGGAAGTTGAATGCCATCTCTAAGAAAGATAGATATCCCTTACCTCAGATCAATGACACCCTGGACAAGCTGGGAGGCGCACAGTTCTTCTCAGCCATGGGTCTTGTAGCAGGCTAATGGCAGATACCTATGGAAGTTGAAGACCAAGAGAAATGTGCCATTGTGACTGCAGATGGTCTGTACCAACCAACCCAGATGCTGCAAGGGCTAGCCAACGCCCTGGCCACCTTTCAAAGGCTTATGGACACCACCTTTCGTTACCTAAAGTCCACCTGTGTCCTTGTATACTTGGATGAGATCAACGTGTATTCAAAAAGCTTTGAGGATCATCTTAGAGACCTAGAGCAGGTTTTCATCAGGCTAGACAAGATAGGGATGGAACTAAGCCAAAGAAGTGTCAATTTTTAAAGAAAATCTTGAGTTCCTAGGCCATGTTACCAATAAGAAAGGTATCACCCCTATCCCAGCCAAGGTAACAGCTCTCTCCAAACTTGCTGCCCCCACCACTGTCAAGGACCTACAATGCTTCCTTGGCATGGTTGACTACTATTGCCGTTTTATAGAAGCATTTGCCAATCTGGCCCAACCCCTTTTTGCCTCCTAAAAAAGGATGTAGAATTTGTATGGGACCATGATTTCCAAATTGGGTTCAAGGCGCTCAAGCAGGCTTTGGTAGAATCCCCAGTCCTGGTATATCCCAAATTCTCTAAGGAGTTCATTCTGTACACAGATACCAGCTTAGTAGCAGTAGGAGTGGTCCTTGCGCAACTTGATGATGAAGGCCACACTCACCCTGTTGGATATTTTTCTAGAACCCTGAATGTCCACAAACAAAACTACTCAGTAACTGAACAAGAGTGCCTAGCAGTCTTATATGATATTGAAGAGTGCCGCCCCTACCTGTATGGGTCCCACTTTAAAGTTGTAACTGATCATTCCTCCCTGAAGTGGCTAGCTAAATTAAAGGACCCCAAAGGGAGATTGGCTTGTTGGGCAGTAAGATTGCAGGCCTACAACTATAAACTTGTACACTGCCCTGGAGCCAAGCACGCCAATGCTGATAGATTATCTAGAGTTCCACTAGTAGCAGCCCTTGCCCCCAAAGGAGACGCCCTGTTTGATCTCATTCCTTTTCCCTCCAAATGGGACAATTTCCCTCCTGAGGCTCAGAAAACCCTAGCCAAGCTTCCTCATAACACCACAATTAGAGATTGCTGTCTATATAAAGAAGTCAAGGGACATCAACTGCCATGTATTTGCCCCTCTTGGCATATAGCCATATTACAACAATTTCATAACCTAGCCACTGAGCATGCAGGCAAAAAATGCATGATGGCAACACTTGCATCACATTGCTATTGGGAAGGTATGTATACTGACTTATTAGAACATTGTCAAAGTTGCATAACTTGCTCCAAGTATTGCCCCCTATACAAGGCCACTAGCTATAGACTGCATCCCCCTATTCACGTGTTTCACATGGTTAGCATTGATGTGATAGGACCAGTAGGCCCAAAAAAGACTAGTTGTGGGAATATATATCTTATTGTAGCCATTGGCAATTTCAGAAAATGGGTTGAAGCCAAGGCTATTCCTGCCCCTACAGCCAAGCACACTGCCCAATTTTTTCTATTACATATCATTGCCAATCATGGCTGTCCACACACCATCTTGACGGATAATGGAACCAACTTCACTAGCAAACTTCTGTCCAAATTAAATAAGGTCATGGGAATTAAGGACACAAAGTCTATTCTGTATCAGCCAGAGACAAATGGCTCTGTTGAACAAGTTAATGGCACCCTTAAGACTATCCTCAAAAAGCTCATGTTAGATTCAGGCTTGTCTTGAGATACTTTAGTCCCTTTGGCACTTATGGAGTACCAAGTAACTAATCATACCGCTACTAGTTGTTCCCCTTTCCAGATGGTTTATGGGCGACAACCCTCCCTACCAGGTCTCCTGGCAAATTATCAGTTAGATCCAGGTAGATCCCCTGATGACCACCTGAGAGCCCTCACCAAAGGATTAATAATTCTGCATCATGAAGCATATAACACTATGGGGACAAATTGGCGTGCTGTGTTTGCCCGCAACATAAAGCATTGTCCCAAGATAGCATCTTTTGAGATTGGCCAACATGTACTTGTCTCCAGGGCTTGTACTTCTGGACATCCCCACAAGCTCATTCCAATATTCTCAGGCCCATTTATGGTAATTGAGAAAAGTAGCTTTGATGCATACACAGTTCAACATATTGGCTCTGGTCAAACTTATCAGAGAGTGCACGCCAAGTTTATGAAAGCAGCCCCTGTAGTTGACAAGGAGTCACCTTGCCCCTTGTCAACTTTTGCCTACATGGGCACCCCTCAGTAAAGCCATGCAGTCTTACACAACCTCTGCAAGCCTTGCTATTATCTCTTCTATGTAGGGCAGCAGAGGAAAAATTACTTAGGAATATAGAAAAATGGATGAGGCAAGGTATCCTACTACCCCTTCATAGGATCAGGCTGAAGAGACTAATTGTTGGTATAGCCTGCATAAATAAAAAAGGGATTTATCCCAGAGAAAATATATATATAAAGTAAAAACAGAAGAAGTAAAAATGTTTATTCTTGCAGTGGATGAGGGGTCATGAACCCCATATAGTGGTTAGTGACCTTGGCAGCCACAAAGAAAGGGAACATACAATTGTTGTCACAGGCTGCCACGCAGTTGCTGATTGGAGCCTGTAGCATCCAATTATACATGCAGCATTTCTCAGGAGGATGGTGGATGGTGTAGATGGCTGCCAAGATAATTGCATCCTGAATCATATACTTGTATGATTCAAATCCCTTTGTCGGGCAACCCTGGACAGCTGGGCGCGCATGCCATTGATGGCAGTGGCCACCTTCTTGCACAACAGGTTTGCGCAATTTGACAGGTTAAAGGATAGGCCCAGAGTAATGAGCGCTTGTACCCGCTGGTGATACAAGTTAGGGTCCAACTCCCCAACCCAGTTGGCAAATAGGCAGTACCACCGGCTCTGAGAGGCCCCATCAAACCCATGGTATGAAAGGATGGGAAAAATGTCCTGCTCAACACCCCAAGTCTCTACCCCCAAGATCAGGGCGTTTCAGGCAAGGGTGACGTCTGCCATTTTGCAAGGACAAGTTGCAATCAGTTGGATAAATTTGGTCAAGGTGAACAAAAGGGCATGACAGGTGTCAACGGCCATGGCGTTCTCCACCAAGTGACCTACCCAGGTGGTAATGGGCCTGACCACCTGACATTCCAGCCCAAGCTGTGCAATGCCAATAATATTTGACAAGGAAGGAAGGCGCCCCACTGGAAGCACACACACATAGGCATTTACCAAGGAGTTCCAGAACCACACTGAATCCTCATTACAGACTAGCTCCAGGATCTGCACCATGGGCTTGACCTGAAGGGAGGCCCTAACTTCCAAGTAGTCTTTTTCAGACTGTTTGTCTAGCCAGACCGCGTTAATAGCCATCTGGCTGTAGGGACCAAGTACTCCCTTGGAGTGATTGGGTGCATGGTGGGTAATAGTCACATTATCCAGCCCCATATTGGCAAAGGTCTCTTTGATGGCCACCCAAGGAACCAGGGTGTCCTCAACGGGATTATATGCACCCAAACAATTGGCCGCCTCCAGAGCTACTTGCCGTTGCTCATCAACAAGAGCCTTGGAAGCTGCTTGCACGGCAGCTGCGTTGCAAGCAGCCTGGGCCATCATCTCCTGTAAGGCCTGTTTGCCGCTGGTTGATGAGGTCACTTCCGCCCCGCGGGCCAGGTCACAAAGACATTGGCGTTGAGTAGCCGGGGAAGCAGGGCAACTTGGGGGGCTGCAATCTTTTAGGGTCAGGCTGTGAACTTGATACCTCCTGAATCTCAGCCCTGAAGGCTTAGTTGTGTTGGACTTGGTAGTTTTGAACAGGTCATCCTCCTTGTCCAGTTGGAGGTAGCGGCGCCCCTTGGCAGTGTGCATCCAACTGGGCACAATGGCAAAGGCTACAGACGTTAGTGGGGCCTGCACTATTTTGCGGTCCTCCTCTGGAAGGTCATCCAAAATGTGTTCTTCCTGTTCTATTGAGGAGCCACTCCCTGTTCAAGGGCCTCAAGCTTTGCTTGACAAAGAGCAGTTAACGGGGCCTGTAGTGAGGCAGATAATTTGCGGACGCGGCGGGCGGCAGAAGATAATGACATTTTTGACTAAGGAAAACCATTCAGGACGCCTCTATTTATACCTGATTTTACCCAATTAATTTAGCTTGATGATCATTGGGTGATTCATAATGACTTACCCCTCTAAGTCTATTCACCAAATATCATTAGGCCACTTGACAATTGATTGGCTGTTTTAAATTGGTTTCAGGTGTGCCTCCACTTACCATTATGAGGGCCTCAAATTTTCTTTTTTGGATGGGTCCCATCCTGATCCAAGGGTATGTGGTGCTGGGTGCTACCAACCAGTATTGCCTTATTTGGAATGCTTCCTTATTTGGAAAAATATAAGGGGAACTGCTGCCCTTTTTTGCTATTATCATTGGAAGATAACCCTCCAAATTACATAGCGCTGTCTCCAATTATAGATCAATTGATGCACCTGCGGCTAGCCGCAGATGCATAAGAGAGTGACTCATCAGAATGAAATTTTCATATGGCAATTAGTGACCAATTGGAGCATCTGCAGCTAGCTGCAGATGCTTCAATTGGCGACCCATCAAAAGAAGTTTATATATGACTATTAATGACCCATTGATGCATCTGCAGCTAGCCGCAGATGCATCAATTATCAACCCATTGCTTGTGCCCACTATGTAAATTGGTATAGTGATCTTCTGCCCCTCTTTTTGCCAAAGTGAGAACCCTGAAAGAGAGTTGCCTGAAACCTTATTCTACACTCAATTCCCCAGAGATGGCCCTACTATGTGCTGCAACTACCTGACCTCAGATCACATGCCCAAATGTTCATTTCTTCCCCAATCCAACCCATTTCTTTCTGAATATTCCCCAGTATGTTTCAGCCCTCCAAGAATAAGCTCATTGCCTAACAGCTTAGATTCTAGTCAGCATGACTCACCCTTTCTTTCCCCTCCTCCCCTCCAAATATAAAAAGACCCCCAGGAGTCCCCAATAAATAAGAAATTATACACATACACAACAATTGACTTACAAATCTTAGAATACTTGCAGAGTCCAGAAATAGAGGTTCTGTTGAGTAAGAAGATAATAGTTCTGCTGTGTTTCCAGTTGCTCAGCTACTCTCAAGCCATCTCTCCAACCCTTGAGCACCACACCTGGTTTGTTTGTAAATGTAATTGAACATCTCACCCAGGTTCCCACCAACTCAGTATCCTATGTGTTGTTCCCTTGGTTGCCTTTTTATCTTGAAGAATTGTCACCCCCTTTAGGATCCGGCGCTACTGAGACTTCTTCTTCTGACTTGAACAATCATTCCCCCTTGTACCAAATCCCTGAGTTGGATGGAGAGGCCCCTTCCACTTGGGATTCTCTCTGTGGTTACTTACTGGAACCTTGGTCATGGCTTTGGATGCATACTTCCTTCCCCTTTTCCATCTGGTCTCCTTTGGAAGGCCCCTTCAAGCGGCTATCCCAGTCTTGCACTGGATGGCATCCTGGTGGTTGATCCCACCAGGATGAGAGACAGACTTTGTTAGTCTATCCCCCTCTCTTACAGAGGCCCATAGACTTTGTGAAGGGGCAAGCAATCTATGTCTAGAAGTTGTTTGAGATTTTTATACACCTGAGCATCTTCTACACAGCTATGGCAATAGTGTTTAGCGCAAAAGGGGGTAGCGTCACCAGTATTAATCTGGTGAATGACACCTTTGGCTAACCCATAATCTGTGCTATCCTTAGCAAAGATATTTGAAAACTGGTCCAGTAGGTCAAACACCTCTTTCTGTTGAACTAAGAATAGTTGTTGAAAGTCTTGGCGGTGTACAATGATAAGATTTGTGGCTCATCCTCATGTAAGTTAAAGTCCTGGAACGTACCAAAGGGATGGAGAGATAGGACGTCAGGAGCATTCAAAAACTTGCCATAGCCAACATCCTTCCCTCTAGACACATGTATGGGGAGAGCAGTCAAGTTTACAGCCAGCAGTTGAACATGGTCTTTATGAGAGACATCCAAGATTCCTGGTCAGAGATAGGGTTTGCTACGTCCTAGCAAGGGAGGAGAGTATAACTCTAGGAATGTACACTTGGGTAGCTCACACAATATTTGGGAGTCTAGGGTAGCTTGAGATCCAGGGGGAATAGTTACAGAGGATGTGGCCAAGAGGGGAACCCCTTCAGACGCTGGACATGCCATAGGAGGGCACTTCATGTTCAAGGAATGGGTATGGTATTTTAAAGAGAAAACACTAGTGAGATATTCTAAGGCACATGTCTTGAGGTGCTTCCTCAGAACTTTAACTGGCTCTTCAAAGATCAGAGAGATATTGTATCCCAAGATAGAAAGGTAGCTGTCCTTTAAGGTGATGCTCCCATTATATTCCCTAAGGAATTGAGTACCAACTAGCAGGTCATAGCTCTTGTTCTCCAGTAACAACAGCAGGCGCAGCCAAGAATAGCTTGCCAAACTGCATGGGAAGAGCAGAAAAAGCTCCTATACCCTGAGTCATAGATAGCCCAGCTGTGCCATATGACTGATGATAGTATAGGTCAGGGGCAAGTTTGAGCTTCTTGACAAGCTTTGAGGAGATGATATTCACAGGAGATCCAGTGTCCAAGATGGTTTTAATCTTCACCCTTTGGATGGAGATTTCCACACAAGTGGTAGTACAACCAAAGGGTGGGAGGACAGCTAGAATGTCTTGGGCTTCTGCCATTCTTTGTCTCGTTTTTAATCATGCATCTTAGGCCCAGGAGTTCCTTATAGACTGTCTGGAGTGAGACTGAGACATTTTTCAACACAGCATCAGCAACCTCAGCAGCTTCCTTGGAGGATTTGACAAGCACAGGAGATCTCTTGGCTTAATTGAGGTAGGGGCAAGAGACACCTCTTTGGCTTCAGGCAGAGGCTTGGAGGTTGTTGTAGTTTTCCCAGAACATAGATTATAAGGGACAGCAATAGTTTCAGGGTCATCCAGGACTGAATATCCATAGTGTCAGGATCTTCAATACCAGAATTGTTTATGTCAGTGTCATCAGATATGTTGTGGAATAGCAGCAGAGTTGGAGGAGCCTCATTGTCAGCAGTCTCAGAGTCAGCAATGGAGGGGGTAATTAGATGAGACGGGGAAAAATTGTCAACCAAGAGGTTTTCTGTCTCTAGGTTGACTGTTCTTTTCCCGCCTGTTCTTTGAGATCAGCTCCTTCAACTTGAGGATTGGTGCAGACTCAGGAATGGTGACCTATTTTTCCACAGTTATGGCAACCCTGTTGTTGAGGAGGATTCTTCAAGTTCATGATAAGGATACACAGACCACAGAAGACAAACCAGAGGTGGAAGCAGCACAATTCTCCCGCACAACTGTACCAGAATGGGTAAGGTGTATATCCTGCAACAGTGTATTCATGCTCTTCATGGAAGAAAGCATGGCTTTATGGGCTTTGAAGTAAGGACACAGGAGCTGATTAACCTTGAGAGCGTAAGCCATGTATGCTTCATGTCAGGTCAACTGGTAGCTTGTGATCAGTTGTTGTCCTTCCATGTAGAATCTATATGTGAATTCAGCTAGGGTCTCCTTTGGTTTAAAAGCAATGTGCATTAAGGTGTACTTCTTCACTTCCAAACTAAGTTTACCACCAAACTTGTAAATCAGAAGTTGCTTCATATCTTCCCAGCTTTTGATGGTGGGCAGCTCTGGCATAACTACCTCTTGGCAGGTTGGGTGTAGACAGGTCAGAATGTGTTCATTTTTAACCTCATCTGAGGCTCTTCTCATGACAGTTTTAAAGATAGTTAGGAAAGCTGCAATTTTCAAGGTTTTGGGGTAAAAGACTTGCTTAAAGGTAGGCTTTAAGTGAGATTCTGTGGTTGGGCCACCATTGTTGCTATTGAATACATTTAAGTGTGGGGAGAATTCTGCTTCTGACTTGGTGAGGGGCTGCCTGGACCACAGCTGGCAAACACTATCTGCAAGGGTAGTCAAGGTGTCAGCAGTGTGGGTGCCCATATTATTAGCTAGGATGGCCTGTTGCTCAGTAACATCTAGGCGCTGGCCCTGTGCTGTTACTACCAAGGATAGTTCAGCCAGTTGAGATGTAAGAGATGGACCCACCAAAAGGCAAGGGGCAAACCTTTCATTTACTGAAATGATTAACTCACTCATTTCCTGTACGTCTTTATCAAGCTCAGAGTGGTCTTGTTTCAGGTGGTCTACCTCATTAGCTAGAGCTATCAGCTCTCTAGCACAATGAATGCAGGGGGCTCCTGATAAGCCAGGGCAGCAACCATCTTCACCAACAAGTTCAGGTTTACTAACTATAGACGCCATTGCCTCACATAAAGTAGCAACCTCTTGTTGTAATTCAGCAACCTGAGCCATTGTGCAAGCACTTGAGGGTCAGGCTGAGGGACTTTGGGGGGAAATACTGACTGCAGATAGATTCTCTTAAATCTCAAATGGTATCCCAGAGCCTCTGTTCTCTATCTGCTAGCTTGTTGGACGGAGGAGAAGGTGGGTCATCTGCTTTGGAGGCAGACAGTTCATTTACTTGAGTCTGGAGTTTGGCAATGGTAGCAGCAGTAGCAGCCCTTTCTTGATCAAAATCCTTGCCAAGTTTGCAGAGGCCTGTTGCAGCATGGACTGCTACTTGCTGCAACTGTTCAAAGGAGTAAGCACTGAATATGATGAGTTACTGCACAAGTTGTTCAAAGTTGGAGAGATAGGCGTTTAGAGTGGAATCTACTTGGATACGCCAGGGCTGCTCCAACTGTGAAACTCATATAGAGGCTCTCTGACATATTTGGGGATAGACTGGTGCATTTGTTTAATGGAATTGATCAAACAGGATTGGGAGGTGACAGAGTCACGCTGATTGTCAGATACTAAGGAAAACAGGGAGTGGATCCACTGCTGGTAGGCCGCAAACTTATCCCAGTGATGAGTGACAGTGGCTTGTTGAGAAAAAATCTCCTGAACATGGAGCCCTAATACCATTTGATGATGGGCTAAGGCAGGTTGTACAAAGGAGGACAATAAATGTTCAGCAGAGCCAGCTGCCAAGAAGAGATGCTGTGGAAATTGTGGCGCTACAATCAATTAGTAGTATTCTGCCTGATTGAACTGAAGCTGGAGGCAAGGGATGGCCCTATCACGGGCTATCCCAAGGGCTACTGCCATGGCTTGTTCCAACTCAGAGGTACCCAACAAGTAGACCACTAGGCGGGGACCACTCCCAAGGTTCAGCACAGTAGGGACAATAGGTGTTTTGGTGATGTCTTCCTCAATAGGAGGACTGGTAATTTCAGGCAAAGTCAACTCTTGTATAGGTGGAGGCAAAGGTCCTAAAAACATTGTTGCAAAAGGGATAACCAAGGGGCTTACAGCCCCTGTAGTGAGCACCATTTTTTTGTGATCTGAGGCACAGCACAGAGTTGAAACGGGAAATTTTAACCTTAGGATTGAATTTGTACTAAGTCTCAGTTAGAATGGCAGGGAAGGCTATGTGATTACCTTGTGGCCCTGATTGAATCATCTCTACTAGTTGTGGCTAGAGAGAGGCGTGGAAGTACTTGGAGACACAAAGACAAAAATGTGAATATACCTTAGATTTTATTGGTGAGTACAAAATGGAATATATAGTGGTTAGGAATACTACAAAACACTACCAGGACAGTAGGATCACTTGCCACAAGCATGAGTGGGACAAGTGAGATGCGCAGAGTCAAGAAACCAAACAATTGTATTTCCTTATTTAGTCATCAACTCATTTTGAGAGGCAAAAGCAAACGCAAGAGATTTGTCTTCAAAATGGCCCACTGAAAGCAAAATTGAAACATGGTGAATAGCAGTATTCACAATATTGCCCTCCCCTAGATTGGCCTTAGGGGGTGGTATTTACAAAGGAACTTAGTTTGCACCCTAGCAAAAGGACAGCCACTGGAGAGGAGCTTTACAGTGTATTTGGACCCTTGTTTAAAAATCACCTCTAAAGGGCCAATCCACAGAGATTCTAACTTATGTGCGCAACCACCTACTCTGTGTTAGTAGTAAAGTACATGGTCACCAATATCAAACTCAGGAAAAGGGGAGCGTCCATCATTATCAGGAGAAAGCTCAAGCATCTTAGTCTTGTATGCAGAAGTGTAGGCAGTGGCCTTTATATCAATTATGTGGTTGACTAGATCTTTGATGTGGTTATCAGGATTCATGACCTTATCAGAGGTAAGCAGGGGTCCCCAAGAGCAATGGTAGTAGCCTCATGCTTATATAGCATAGCAAAAGGGGAGTATCCAGTGACACAATGTTTGCTAAGGTGATAGGCAAAGAGAGCAGCGAGTAAGTAAAGATCCCAGTTGATAGCGCCTAAGTAAGTGAGTTTCCTCATTATAGAAACCAGAGTCAATTTGGCGCGCTCAACTGCCCCATTGGTTGAAGGATTATAGGGGCAGAGAAAGACTGATGAGACCCCAAGGCTTCAATCACCAAGGTCACTAACTTGGGATTGAAGTTAGTCCCATTATCAGATAATAACATTTGAGGGCAACTGTGGAAAAATAAAACATCTTGCAGCAGAAAGGCAGCAGTTGTCTTGGCAGTGATGTCTTTGGTAGGGCGCGCTTCTACTCACTTGCTAAAATGATCAACAGCAATTAGGATAAAGCAGCAACCAGAGCAGGAGCAAGGGAGAGGCCCTACAGCGTCAATACTGATAGTGTGAAATGCGTGTTGAGGGGGGACTAGCTTGAAACCATGTGGTGGCTTTAGGATTTGGAGTTGGCAATCATGGCAACTGGCAATAACATCTGGGATCAGCAAGCAAAGATTACCACAGAAGTAGTTCTTCTGGAGTCAGGCATATGTCTTGGCAACAATCCCGTGTCCTGTCTCCTTATGGGCTTGCAGCACAAACAAAAGGCAAAGACTAGGCCTTGCATAGGGCAAGTAGTGGTCTTGTAAATCTTGAAGAGCTAATTGTCACTAATGAGAGTGTCTTCATATAGCTTATAAAGGGCAACTCAAACTTCTCCTGTCTTGTTCTCTCATGACAAAGGGTGTCCAATTAGTTCATACAACTGGTCAGCTTCAGCAGGGTGTAGGGAAAGGATGGGCATTCCTACAGTATTTCAGGAATCTGATGTTGAATCCCAGGGCAAAGCATCACAGTGAGGTTGTATCCTTGCAGTCAGAGAGCCTATCTAGCTAGTTGTCCTTTTAGTTCCTTGAGTTTTTGTAGCCATTTGAGTAAAGCATGGTCAGTAACCATAGTGAAATGGGTGCCATACATGTAGTGGCAGAGCTTCTTGATGGCATGCAGCATAGCAAGGCACTCCTTCTCAGTCACACTGTAGTTCTTATCATGCTTATTTAGTACATGAGAGGTATAGGCTACAGGGTGATCCACACCCTCATTGTCTAGTTGAGCTAAGAAAGCCCCAATAGCCAGGTCACAAGCATCATTATATAAGATAAATAGCTAATTGTAGTCAGGATATAATAGGATTGGTGCCTCTTTGAGTTTTTGCTTAAGGGTCTCAAAGGCTTGCTGCTGACTGGCATTCCATTCAAAAAGGACATTACGTAACAGCTGGACTAGAGGTTTACTAGTATTGGCAAAGTCAGGGATAAACTATCTATAGTAGCCCATCATCCCTAGAAAGACTTGTACCTCTTGCAGGTTGATGGACAGGAGCATTTTGTCAATGGCTTCAACCTTCTTAGTCATGGGAAAATCCTGGTCTGGGTTACTTCATGGGCCAAGAATTCAAGACGCTCTTTGAAGAAGGCACACTTGGAAGGTTTTAGTTTAAGGCCAGCCTCCCAAATCTTTAGGAACACCTCTTTGAGATGAGCCAGGTGGTTGGTGAAGGTAGCGCTGAAAACTGTTATATCATCCAAGTGTACTAAGACGCACAACAACTTCAAGTCACAGAGTATGGAGTTCATGGCCCTTTGGAAGGTGGCTGGGGCGTTGCAGAGTCCCTGCAGCATGCAAGTAGGCTCAAAAAGCCCTTCAGAGGTAATGAGCGTGGCTTTTTGGAGATTCTCAGGCAATAGGTTAACTTGCCAGTATCCAGATACCAGATCTATTGCAGAGAAGAGCTTAGAGCCTCCAAGACGTCAGAGGGCATCATCAATACGCAGCAAGGGGTACGAGTCCTTCTTGGTCAAAGAGTTCAATTGGCAGTAGTCCATCACAATACAATGACCCTCATCTTTCTTCTTTAAGATGAGTAGCAGGGATGCCCAAGGACTTTGGGAAGGTGCCAGCAGCCCAGTGTCCAATAGTTGTTTGAGCTCTTTAGATACCTGGGCGTCCTCTACACGGCTGCAGCAATATGGTTTAGCACAGAAGAGAGGAGCGTCACCAGTGTCAATCTGATGGATAACAGCTTTGGCTAACTCATAGTTGGTACTGTCCTTTGCAAAGGTGTCAGAAAATTGGTCTAGCAAGTCTAGCACCCGTTTCTGTTGAACTGGGGACAGCTGTGGAAAGTCTTACGCAGTGAACAAGGATAGGACTTGGAGTTCATCCCCAGATAGGAAAATCTTGGAATTTGCCAAAGGGATGAAGAGACAGGACATCAGGAGCACTCAAAAACTTGCCATATCTAACAACCTGCCCCCTAGACACGGTCATGGGGAGTGCAGTCAGTTTGGCTACCAAAAATTGAACAGGGTCCTTATGGGAGACATCTAGGATCCCAGTACAGAGATAAGGTTTGTTGTGCACTAACAAGGGGGGAGAGTACAACTCCAAGAAGGTTTGTTCAGGTAGTTCATATGATATCTGGGAGTCTAGGATGGCCTGGGAGCCAGGTGGGATAGTGACAGCAGACGTGGCTAGGAGAGGGATCCCTTCAGATGCAGGACAAGCCATGGGTGGAAATTTCATGTTTGAAGAGTGGGTGCAATATTTGAGGTTGAAAACCCCAGTAGGATATTCCAAGGTGCATGCCTTGAGAAATTTTCTGGTAACTTTAACTGGCTCTTCAAAGATCAGAGGGACTTTATATCCCAGAATAGAGAGGTAACCATCTTTTAAGTTGATTATCCCATTATATTCCCTAATGAACTGGGTGCCAACTAAGAGATTGTAACTCTTGTTTTCCAAGACAACTGCTGGCGCAGCTAGGAGAATCTTGCTAAACTGCATGGGTAGAGCGGAGTACGCCCCTATGGCATGGGTCATAGACAGTCCAGCTGTGCCATACAACTGGTGATAATTAAGGTCAGGGGCAAGTTTGAGTTTATTCACAAGCTTGGAGGAGACAACGTTGACTGGCAAGCCATGTCTAGAACGACCTTAATCTTCACTTTTTGAATGGATATCTCTACTTGAGTGGTAGTGCAACCAAAGGGTGGAAGGACAGCCAAGATATCTTGACCCTCTTCTAGTTCTGTATCCCACTTCTCAATCATGCATCTTAATCCTGGGAACTTCTTATAAACTTTTTGGAGAGGGAGCAAAACAGATACATTCTTGAAGACAGCGTCAGCAACCTCAGCAGCTTCTTCTGACAACTCCACTAGCACAGGGGACTTCTTAGCCTGAGTGAGGTAAGGGTAAGAGACAACTTCTTTGGCTTCATGCAAAGGCTTAGAGGTAGATGTAGTATTTCCTGATTGCAACTTATAGGGTACTGTAATGGTTTCAGGAACAGTCAGGACAGAGTACCATATGCGTCAGCGTTGTCAGTATCAGAGTCATCCTGGTCAGAGTTGTCAGAGATATTGTGGAACAAGAGGAGGATAGGAGGAGCCTCATTATCAGCAGGCTCAGAGTCAGATATAGAGGGAGGGATTGAAAGAGACTGGGAAGAATTTTCAACCAAGAGCTTCTCTGCCTCTAAGTTGACTATTCTTTTCCTGCCTGCTCTTTTGGATCAGCTCCTTCAACCTGTGGGTTGGTGCAGACTTGAGAATGATGACCTATCTGACCACAGTTGTGGCAACCTTGGCGTTGAGGAAGATTTTGCAATTTCATGGTAAGAATTCAAGGACCACAGGAAGACAAACCAGAGTCAGAAGTAGCTCAACTTTCCCTAACAACTGCTCCAGAACAGGTAAGGTGCATATCCTACAACAGCGTCTTTATGCTCTTCATAGAGGAAATCATAGCCTTATGGGCTTTGAAGTGAAGGCACAGAAGCTGGTTAACTTTGAGGGCTTGAGCGCAAGCCATGTAAGCTTCATGGGCTTTCAATTGTCTGCTCGTTATCAGTTGATGTCCTTCCATGTAGAATCAGTCTGAAAACTCAGCTAGTGTCTCTTTAGGCTTGAAAGCAATTTTCATGAAGGCGTCCTTCTTTACTTCTAGGATAAGGTCACCACCAAACTTGTCAATCAGAAGCTCTTCATATCTTTCCAGGTCTCAATGGTGGGCAGTTCTGGAACAACTACCTCTTGGAAGGCTGGGTGTAGACAAGTCAGAATGTGTTCCTTCTTGACTTCATCTGAGGCTCTTCTAATGGTAGTTTTGTAGATAGTTAGAAAAGCTGCAACTGTTGAGGTCCTGGGGTCAAAGACTTGCTTAAAGATAGGCTCAAAATGTGCTTTGGGAGTTGGGCCACCATTGTTTCTATTGAGTATGTTAATACGCAGGGAGAACTCTACTTTGGATTCAGAGGGGAGCTTTCTAGCCCACAGCTGACAAACACTCTCTTCAATGGTAGTCAGAGTATCAACAGCGCGGGCACTTGTATTGACAGCTTGAGTGGTCTATTGTGCAGTAGCATCTAAGCGTTGACCTTGGTTGGTTACTATGGTGGAGAGTTCAGCCAGTTGAAAAGTAAGAGATGGCCCCACTGAGAGACAAGGGGTGAACCTGTCATTCACAGAGTCAATCACATCATTCATCTCTTGTACGTCTCTATCCAGCTCAGTATGGTCCCACTTCAATTGATCTACCTCGTTAGCTAGGGCAATCAGTTCTCTAGAACATTGGATTTGAGGGGCTCCTGGTAAGCCAGGACAGCAACCATCTTCATTGGTAACCCCAACTGGACTAGCAGCAGTTGCCATCATTTCATGTAGGGCAGCAAGTTCTTGCTGTAGCTCTGCAACTTTAGAAGTCAACTCAAGCACCTGGGGGTCAGGTTAAGGAGCCTCAGCAGGACGTTCTTGACTGCAAGTAGTTGTACGTAGTTCTAAAATAGCGTCCCATATTCTCTGCTCTCTATCCACCAAGTCATCAGAAGGGGGAGAGGGCGGAACATCTGGCTTGGGAGTAGATAATTCACTTGACTCTGGAGTTTGGCTATAGCAGTAGTGGTGGCAGCTCTTTTGTAATCAAACACTGCACTGAGTTTATTAAGGCTGTTAACAGCAAAGTCTGCTACCTGCTGTAGTTGCTTGAAGGAATACATGCTGAATTTATTGAGCTGTTGCATAAGTCATTCAAAGTTGGTGAGATAAGCGTTTAAGGTGGAATCTACTTGAGTTTGCCAGGGTTGTTCTAGCTGGTGAAACTTGTGTAGACGCTCTCTCATGTACTTGGGGATGGACTGGCACATGTGTTTGACAGAGTTAACCAAACAGGTCTGGGAGGTAACAGAGTTGCGCTGATTGTTGGATACCAAGAAAAACAGAGAATGGATCCACTGTTGATAGGCAGCAAACTGATCCCAGTGATGAGTAACCGCTTCCTGTAGAGACAAGATTTCTTGGACGTGGAGCCCCAACACCATTTGGTGGTGGGCCAAGGCAGGCTGCACAAAAGACAATAGTAAGTGCTCAGCGGAGCCAGCCACTGAGAGGAAATGCTGTGAAATTTGAGGAGCCACAATTAATTTGTAGTATTCAGCCCAACTGAACTGCAACTGAAGGCAAGGGATGGCTCCTTCACGGGCTATACCAAGGGCTACCACCATGACTTGTTCCAAGTCAGGGGTACCCATGGAGTAAGCAACTAGGCAGGGACCTTTCCCAAGGTTCAGTTTAGTGGGGGTAATAGGTGGGTTGACAATATCTTCCTCAATATGAGGACTAGTAATTACAGGTGAAGTTGGCTCTTGTATAGGCAGAGGCAAAGGACCTGAAAATTTGGATGCAAAAGGGATACCCAAGGTGCTTACAGCTCTGTAGTGAGCACCATTTTTGTTGTGCTCTGAGGCGCAGCACAGATACACAACGGGAAATCCTAACCTTAGGATTGGATTTTTACTAAGTCTTGGTTAGATGACAGGGAAGGCTATACAATTATCTTGTGGCCCTGGAAGAATAATCTCTACTAGTTGTGGCTAGAGAGAAGCGCGGAAGTACTTGGAGACACAAAGACAAAAATGTGAATAGAACTTAGCTTTTATTGGTGAATACAAAATGGAATATATAGTGGTTATGAATATCACAAAACACTACCATGATGGCAGGATCACTTACCACAAGCATGAGTGGGGCAAGTGAGATGCGCAGAGTCAAGAAATCAAACAATTGTATTTCCCAATTCAGTCATCAACTCATTTTGAGAGGCAAAAGCAAAAGCAAGAGATTTGTCTTTGAAATGGCCCACTAAAGGAAAAATTGAAACAGGTGAATAGCGGTATTCATGACACATATCTTCCACAATCTTCAATTTTTATGAATGTGAAAATTAAAGATTGCTCACAACTTCTTGTCTAGCCATGTGCTTATAAATCTCATGCACACAAAATTTTATTTGACTCTGGTGCACAACACACCATGGTTAGCAAACTATTTGTAACCAAGTATAAAATACCAGTTGTCAAATCCAACTTCAAATACGCCAGAATGGCAGAAAAATCAAATGTTCTACTCAAAGGCAAAACAACTCCCTTCAGAGTTGACTTCCAAGGCATACAAACGTCCATCAAAGATCTTGTCATGAGTAACATAAACTACAACATTGTAGCAGGCATGTACTGGTTCACCAGAGTGAACCCCAGCATATGTTGGAAAACAAAAACTATGACCATCAATCACAACAGAGTCAATTTAATACTCTCAAAGAACCCAATAATCTCATCCTAAGAGACACAGTATTTGTCCAATTCATAAATCAGGACAGCTTGGAACGTCTAAACAAAGACATTATGCTCCATATAATACAGGTACATCAAATTTAATAACATACAAATAGCCAAAATTCAATTCACAATTAATTGCAGAACTCCTAAACAAATACACTCATGTATTCAAGTAAGAGCTACAAACTACCCCCCAAACAAAAGGTCAAACATGACATTGACCTATGCAAGGCCATGCCCAAACCTGCTCCCCTCTACAGACTCTCACCCATGGAGACTCAAACCCTCAAAACACACATTGAGGACAATTTAGAAAAAGGATTCAATTGCCTGTCTGAATCCCTGTGGGGGCAGCAGTGTTATTTTTAAAGAAAAAGGAAGGCACTCTGCATCTAGTAACTGACTACAGAGCACTAAATGTAAGCATAGTAAAGAATAAACACCCTCCTACCATTCATAGAGGACCTGTTTGCAAGACTCTCTGGAGCCAAATCTTTCTCCAAAATTGACCTCACCTCAGGTTACAACCAAGTTGAAGTAAAAGAAAAAGACATACCAAAAAAGGTTTTCTGTACACAATTTGGATCCTTTGAATGCAGAGTAATGAACTTTGGGATAACCAACGCTCCCACAATGTTTATCACCATGATGAACCAAGCACTAAACTGTCTCTCAAATACATTGTGCTACCTTGATGATATCATCATATTCTCAAAAACCAAAGAGGAACACCTCACACATGTCTGTAAGATACTCAATTGACCTGCAAAGCACAAACTTTACGCAAAACTAAGTAAGTGCCAATTTATGGAAAAGGAACTCCTGTTCTTGGGCCACATTGTCTCTGAAAGTGGCTTCAAAGCAGATCCATACAAAATAAAAGCCATAAATAACATGCAACACCCCCACCTCCGTTAAACAAGTTAGATGCTTTCTTGGTATGGTAGCTTACCTAAGGAAATAGATCAAAGACTGCGGAAAACTAACCACACCAATAAATGCCTAACCAAGGGTAATGTCAAAAAAAGATTCATCTGGACATCATAATTTTACAAGAATTTACAGCTACTAAAGCAAGCTCTGATCAAAGCACCAATCTTGTAATATTCTAATAACAGCAGGTGCTACAGGCTCAAGTTGGATGCCAGCAACACCACCATTGGCGCAGTCCTATGTATCTGCAAGCCAGGGCAACAAGACTTCCTGTCAGTATGTTACAGAAGTAGAAACTAACTAATACTGAGCAGAGATATCCCATACACAACAAGAAATTACTATCATTATACCACACATGCAAGAAATGAAGATGTTATCTAGAAGGACATTTAAACGTTCAAGTACTAAATGACCATAAATCCTTAATCTATTTTGAAACTCAGAATGCACTTGTACAGCAACAAGCCAAATAGATGTCCCTGCTAGAACAGCTCAATTTAGACATTCAATACAAAAGGGGGACAGAGCTGATCACAGCTGATGCTCTATCTAGGCTATATCAGCCTAGAGAGGATCATCCTGACCAACTAGACCCAGACTGATTAAATCTATATAACACTGATTACAAGACAAAAGGGAAATACCCCTCCACACATCAACTGACCCACAATAAATTATTAAGGAATGAAATGTTTCCATGTATCAAATGGCACTGTATACCACATTGTTAAAGATAAACATGTTCCCTACATCCCACTTGCACAAAGAGTTGACACTATCCTAAGACATCACTGTCTACTAGGACACACAAAGGCTAACAATCTATACCTCACCTTAAAAGAGAGATTATGGTGGCCCAATCTTAAACAAGACATAGTTGATGTTCTGAAAAAGTGCACAGTGCGTAAGAAATACGCCAGCACTAAGGCTCCTCAGCCAACAGTTAACCCAGTACCTGACTCCAAACCATTCAAGGTTTGGGGGCTGGATGTAGTGGGACCCTTCCCAGAAACTAAAACAAAGCAACATTTCCTAATTGTATCCATTGACTTTTCTACATGCTGGCCTATCTGCTGGGCAACAAAGGATCCAAGGAAGAAACAATAAATCAATTCATTAACAAAGCAATAATAGCTGACTATGGTACTCCAGACTACATCATAACTGATGGAGCAACAGAGTTATCAGGTCATGAAGTAGACAACAACCTAAATGCAAAACATATCAAACATTCCACAACCTCGCCCTACAGGCCACAGGCCAACAGCAGAGTTGAACGCATAAACAGCAGCCTTATCAGAACCCTTGAGAAAATATTGGAAAGCAAAGCCAAAGACACATGGCCATTGTACATGAAACATGCATTATTAGTATATCAGGCCTAAACTAATCAAGGGACAGGCTACTCACTGTTTGAACTAAAATAAAGTTACAAACAAGAGATAGTTACTTGTAACAACCAACTGTATGTGAAAACTCACAAGAAATCCTCCCACAGTAGAACAAGCACCAGCTCTACAACACATGCACCTCAAAGCTAAAATAGCAGAAACCAAAAGACTCAAAACACAAAAAAATAACCTCAACCAAGGAACCACTCCCCATCAACTCCCCTGTCTGGGTCCTGGCAGGGAACAAAAAGAAGCTAGACTCAGTATACAGGGGACCAGGAAGAATCATCAAATACAGACCAGACAGGAACACCTACCTGGTTAAGTTCCAGGGCGCCATAGAGCCCATGATCAAAAAGTACCATAGATCCCACCTTTGCCTCAGAAAAGGAGAACACTCAACTTGGCTGGTACCAACTAGCAAACAACTCCATGAACATCAGGTGGTAGCCGTCAAGACAAAGCCCCCTCCTGATGTACCAGAGTAACCCCTTAGGGGGTGTTAAGGAGCTGGATGTACAAGTATTCTAGCTACTACCAACCCACTTAACATCCAGCCATTGCCCAATTTGGTGCCTTTCCAATATACAGTTTGACATGCCAGAAATAGCAACAAAGCAATATCACATGACTGTCCAAGTATCCAGCAACTTGAACCCATCCCACATATGACCAACCCCTAGGTTTGATCCAACTAAATCCCTGCCATAGCAAAAGCTATATAAGTCTAAAGTATCATCCAATAAAATATACCTTATTATTCTGTATTCTATATTTGAAGTTTCCCCAAAAGGCGCTCCTTATCAAGAGAAAGTTAACCTAGTGTAATACAAGAGCTTATCTAGGGTCAATTAAAGTTCCTCAACAGTATAATATTCAGCAGGCATTATAAAAATTATGCTATGTAATGCCTTTCACGGTATTTAATACAAGTACAGACCAACTTGGTGACTTGATTTACAGTTTTCTTGCAGACCGACCTTCCCTAAATCTTCCAGATGGCAGTTGAGTAGAAAAGATGATCATCCTCAGATAGAGGAAAGCGTTTAGTCAGGGAATGAGAGCTTGGTATGGGGTGTTAATTAATAATGCTTGTTTATAACGTTTGAATATGGATTGTAAAATTTGTTGGGCACTTTAAAATTGCTTGGATTTTTCATTTTCGATAAAGATTGTTTTTTAATGGCTTTCAACAGCCATGGTTGCTCTTGGTTGTCAGATTTGAAATCCCCAGGATCGAATTGATATGAATCATTTGTATGCTTAATTTTATTGATGCGATTTGGATTTAATTTGCTACTGATTATATTGTTTCGACGTTTAAAGTGATAAATATATCGACTTTGAAATCCAATCAACTACTGTCGATATACAAGAAGCTTTGCTGTTTGATTGAATTGTGATGGTTACCAGTTGGATTGTTTTCGTGCAATCTTATTCCGCCAGTAAACACGAGAAATAAAGGGGTGGTATAATTACCGGGGTTAAAGGCAAAGTGTCAGTACTTTGACGCATTATAAACAGCACCAAATGGAGGGATCAATATTTAGAATGTATCAAAAAGCAGAAGTAAAAGGCGAAACTCTCCGATGTTTAGTTATTTTGCCTGATCCCTCAGTTTCGGCTTTATTAGCACCTGTCAAATACAAAACATTAGAGTTATTTTTAACAATTAATTTGCCATTATAACCGGATAAGGGATTGATTTCACAGTTGTATTGACAAACATAAACTATTGAGACAGGCACGCTGACTTAAGGGACATAATTTCCGTAAAGCTTGCAAGTTGGTTTGCGACTGCATTGAACCAAATCCCATGTTGCTTTATAGAAAGCTTAGTAGTCAAGTTCGAGAGAAATTCGTATATTTCCATTGGGGAGACAAGCGTGTAATATTTTTCCCGCTGCGGTAAATCACATATCCTAATAATTCAAGTGTAAACTTAAGATTGCAGTTCATCATATGGTTATTTTAAACATTATTTGTAAACAAATGCTGGAGCTGATAAAAACGCATTTGGTATTTTTGTTAAAAGATTAGCTTCAATATATGCTTGAGGGGGATGGCTACTAAATAAGCTTATAGACGTGAAATCCATATTATCTTTACTAAAAACATTTGCAAAAGTAATAAACATTATCAGTTTTTTATGCGAATTGCTTGATTCTCCGCCATTTTCTCCAGTTGATCTATTCCAAATGAAGGAGTTTACCTGACCATTTAAGATCCATATTGTTTGGTGACACAAACCATCGTAGCATATAGAATGGTGTTTATCCAGAACTAATAGCTTCCCGAAAAAATAAGAGAATGTGAGACATAGTTTGGGAAACAATGAAATACAGGTTCTTTCATGCGTTGTGTATATACTTCCGAGGATTATACAATACAATTTATGAGGAAAATTAAATAAATGAACTATATCTTTATTTAACATGAAAGAATAGTATTACATAGGGAGTAGGTAAGTCACACAGTGTCCATGTAGATCATGGCAGTCAAGGGGCTTTGGAGATCCATGGCTTCCTGGAGCTCGAATGTTTGATCCTAGTGTGGTATTTGTCTTAGGGTCACCTTACTTGTCAGTTGAGTCATTTCTTGAGGAATTGATTTCCCAAGAGGGATTAATTGAGAATTTTGAGACACATTACAAAATAACTTCAAAATTCAAAATTGGTTCTAAGATCTATTCAATCATCTAAAAAACAAAAATATGTATACAAACAGCTATTAATCCTCATGATTTATACTTTTATTTATAATCAAAAGTTTCTTTATTTAAAGCCATTGCATTTAAAATGGCTGAAGAGTAGAGGCTAAAGTACCATATTTTTAGTAGGCAATAAAATGATATAACTACATAAATACCAGCAAAATTAAATTCAAGAAATATATGACCCTCTATAATGTATATCAATTTAATCTAGTATCCAAAAAAGTTTCTGTAGAAGTACAACCTGCCTACAACATGTGGTGATTTCAAATCCAACATACATGATTTACAACATATTTGTAAGCATGTTACCAGGGTTAATTCCAAAACTTACATGTGCCCCATGACAAATTTATGAATTAAAAAAAAGATCTCAATCAAACCCAATCTTCCCAGAATCTGTAGTCAAGGCGCGTCAAGCTGATTCTCCCATCTGAGATTTCACACCTAAAATGATTCATAAATGGACTGTTCTCATTTTCATTATAATTTTTCTACCTATAATAGGGCCATTTGAGTATATAATTCTTAGAAGTATAATAAATAAGACAAATGGGGATAATTAATAAGGAAAAAACTTTATTTGATATGAGTTTAGAGTATTATATAGTTGTCGGATTCTTACACAATGTATTGAAAGGGAGATGATTTCAACAAATTATTAAGCCAGCTCTTCAAAAGAACTGAAATGTTGGCAAATCTGGAGAGAGCAACTGCTATCATTTGCTAACCTTAAAACAATGGTCACAACCTAAACACAGAATCTTCTAGGCTGGGATTTGGTGTTGGGGAATATCTTTTAAATTGATATCAGACCACTTACAATTCAAAAGGATCACACTTAAAATTACTTTACTTGTAGCAAGATAATGATAAGTTTCTTTGAAAATAAATGTTTTAGGTTTTAAACCCTTGGGAAGTTTTTATTATCTTAAATATTACCTTGGTGTATCTGCACTATTCTCTGTAGCTTGGGTCAGAGTGGTTGGCATCTTTAAAGAATCAAGTGCATTTGTATTGCCTGGATGTGGAGCTGAATTCGCTAAACTAGTTTCAGAAGAAACTAATTTATCTGTAGCTCTAGATTGAGGGAAGGTTGGTTTATCTGGATTGGTCTTAAAAGATAGCTTTGATTTATTTGCAGAGTCAAGAGGTTTATCTAAAGATATAAAGTGTATTGACACTCTAACAATATTATCATGAGAAGCTGCATACTGTACATGTATGTCATGGCAGTCACAAGGCTTGTTCAAGTAATCTTCTGCTTAGGACTCAAAATATTTGATCCCTGTAATAGATTGGTGATTGATAAGAGTGTCACATACTTAATGATTAGTCAGGGAATCACTTGGGGAAATGCTTTCCCAAGATAAAGTAATCAAATATTCTGCAACATCTCCCCCTGGGGTTCTAGAAGGTGAAAACTTAGAGACTTTCTTGAGAGTATTGGTAATTCAGGCTTGGCAATTATTCAGTTTTGCGTTTGAGACAGGTAGTTGGGAGTTATGTTGTGCTGTTCTTTCTTTGCACAGGTGGAGTTGGTCACAATGTATATGTTTAAAATTTGCAGGCCTCAATTATTTAGATGAGGTGAGTGCTGTTTAGTTTTACCTCCACAATAATGCCTGGTCTTTGTAATCCTGGATCCAATTTACGTGCATTGTGGTTGGAAACCTAAATCTTGTCTCCAACTTGAAATTATTACCGCTGTGTGGGAATTGCTTCTCTATCAAATCTTTTATTTTCCTTGGCTTCTTAGCCTTTTATGTTGTGTAGATTCCAGGGTCTTTTTTGTCTGGTACTTTCTTAGTCAGAGGTAAATGTGGTCCTAGCTTAGTACTGACAATGGCAGGTTTGTGCCCATAGACAAGTTTGTACGAGCTTTTACCTATACTTTGGTTAACTTGTGTTTGACACACCATGAGTACTGTTGATAGCATTTAGACCCAGTCTTTTGGATTTTTAGAAGCATCTTACCAAGGGCCTCTACAAGGGAATCATCTATTCTTTCAACTCTTCCATTTTCTTGTGGGTGATAGGGGATGACTATGTTTTACTTTATTCTGTTCTTAAAAAGGTAGAAATTGGTGTCAATACCTTTAAATTTAGTTCCTCTGTCTGTGATTTGGAGTTCATATTTTCAAAACTTAGCTATAATCTCTTTGTTGATAAATTGTATTACATCATTTCCTTTATGTTCCTTTTTAGCTTGTGCTACAGGCCACCTAGTTGCATAGTTGATAGCTGTGATAGTGAATTTTTTGCCTTTGTTGTCTCCAGGCATTGGTTCCACATTATCCAGAGACCACACTTTGAACAGCTGTGTGATTGATACTGGTATCACTGACTTAATGTGCCTTGGAGCAGGTGTACTTCTTGCATACTTCACATTGGTCCAGAACTTTCTTGATGTTTTCCAGCATTTTTTGCCATCATTAGAGTGTTTTGAGGCATTCATGCAAGTTCCTGCTACAGGGGTGTCCTATATCTATGTGGTATTAAAGGAATGTGTCAATCTTTTGTGTTGACAAGACATAGGGTACAGTATCACCAATTAGTAATATGTGGTGTAGAGTACCATATATATTTTTGAACATATGTTTGTTATTAAGGACTTTCTCTTGGATTTCCATTGGTGTACAAGGTGGGAACTCATCTTGGAGGTTTCCCATTATTAACATGGGCTAATTAGGGTCTCCATCAGTTCATAATAGATGTTTATGGTATAGTATTGACAGGGTATCTGCAGTAAGCATTTCCTTACCTGGTTTGTATTAGATTATCATGGGATACTGTCAAAACAGCAGGCTTGTCCCACCAATAAGGTTTCAAGTAAATGGGTCCAAAACCTGTAACTCAACTTCCCAGTGATCTGTAGCCAAACAAGGAAGTTGACTCAAATTTCCAAATTCATCAACATGAAAAGATGGTGATCCTCTAGGGTGGATACCTTGATTTGGCACTTGACTCATTACCAGGATCAAGTCACCCCCTTCACCATTCAACTGTGTGATCAACACAATCATGTTCCTGTTATCCACAATTAAAGATAGCTATATAATAAATATCTCTCAATAAAGAATATTATATAGTTTCCAAATATTTTCCCCTTGTAACTCTTCTAAAACAGCACAGTTACATTATTGGTAACACAGGTAAATTTTCTGTCCTACTCTCCCCTTCAAAATTATGCCTGTTATCTGTA
Source organism: Entomophthora muscae (assembly GCA_014839935.2). NCBI lineage: Eukaryota > Fungi > Entomophthoromycota > Entomophthoromycetes > Entomophthorales > Entomophthoraceae > Entomophthora > Entomophthora muscae. The sequence goes on along the minus strand of QTSX02000764.1, from coordinate 225,570 downwards.
CTTGCTGCAGCTAACAAGTCTACAAAAGAATAATATCTGGCCTACCCACAGACTGGACACCCTACACACCAGGTACCAAAATACCAGAAGGGGTTTTTATATGAGCATGATAATGCTGGTCCCTGCCTTTAACACCCTATCAGCGCAAGGGTTTTTCCAAGCACCTGTTGCCATCTCTTGAGAGACAGATAATATTATCATGTCAGCCCAGTAGCCCAAATCCTTTGTAGCACCGCCTTGGAACCATTTGATAGAGCCAATGAAGACAACACCACAGCATGGATTCAATCTTCCAAGAGCAAACTGGTACAAATGGAATTTCCATAACACTTCTGGATTGCAGAGATATCTATCTGCCTTACACACAATACAGGCACCTGGTACAACAAGTGGCATGAAGATCACACCAAGAAAGATTAGGACACCTTCAAGCAGGACTTCCTGGAAAGATTTATGATTAAGACACTGCCCTCATAATCATACATCAAGTAAAAAATATGACCCAAACTGGCACAGTAAAAGAGCTCATTTGCATATACAAGGAGCTCTGCTAATGTGCACCCTAAGACATGACATTTGATAACCCAGCCACAAATATCATGTACTACAACACAATCAAGTTGCACATAATGTGACACATCAGCCTGGACCAATTAATCAATCTGCAGGGCCTTTACTGTGAGACAGAGAAAGCATAACAAACATCCAACACTATCCACAAGGCCCAGACTGGAAAAAAGAGAGACCCAAATACTCTTATCCACCATGACACTCCAGTTGCCCTCCTCCTGGAAACAATAACAACAACAATGACTCAACCCATAAGCCCTCAGGCTCAAATAGGCACAGCAACAGTAACAATGGACAGTTAAATTGCACCCACTTTCAAGTCACCACTACTTAGGACAATCAGGACAAGGGAAAATCCCAGGGAGAGCATTAAGTGAGCTAAGCTCTCCCCGCACAACTCCTGACTTGCCCAACAACAAATACCAACCTGAGGATGTGGATCAGTGCCCAATGATCCAGGTCCCTTTGAGAGACTAGTACTTTACACCATTTTCAGACATTCCAATAAAATGATGTCATATTCTTTCTGTTTTTGTAGTTACACTGGCTCAGTACTCCTGGACTCAGGTGCATATTGTACGCTTGTCAACAGCAACTTTGTGGACAAGTTCAAGTTAGCCACTAATCCTTTGCAGATTAAGAACATGGGTTTAGCTGATGAACATCACATTGCTGTGACACAAGAGACTTTCCCCTTCTCCATTATGCTAGAGAACCTGAACTTCACTATCCAAGGACCCATCATTGACTTTCCAAAATTAGATGTTGTACTTGGAATTGACTGGATACAAAAGAATAACCCCACATGATTGGGTCACCTTTGTATTAACCATCAAGTGTGAGGGAGTTAATCATCAGATATACCCTGACTCTATGGACCAACTCCTACAAGACCATGTCTTCATACATATTACAGAGACCATTGAAGAAAAAGAAAAACTTAAAGGCAGTTTAATGGGACTCCTGCCAGTATAAGATTATACACTTCAAGGATCACCAGAACGCCACTATGCCTCAGGATCAGGAAATTGTAGCCTGCCATCCAGAAGTATTCAAAGAGGCTCTACCAAGATTGCCACCAGAGAAGCACATACAGCAAACTTTCCAACTCAAGGGAGCCATACCTAGGGCTCAACCCTTCTTCCACCTTACCCCAAATGAAGATGATATACTGCACTCTTACCTCAAGGAGGCATTGGAAAAAGGACTTATCTGCCCCTCACAATCTCCCTTTGGTGCCGCTTTGTTCTTTGTGGCAAAGAAGGATGGCAACCCCCACCTTGTAACTAACTACCATGCCCTAAATGAAGTTACTATCAAGAATTGTTACCCCCACCTTGTAACTAATTACCATGCCCTAAATGAAGTTACTATCAAGAATTGTTACCCCCTTCCACTTATTAACAACCTCTTCAATATCCTGGGCAGAGCAACCGTCTTCTTCAAGATTGACCTGACACCAGGCTACAACCAAATTTTTATTAAGGAGTAATAAATACCCAAGACAGCCTTCCACACCAAGTACAGTCATATGAGTGTGTTATGCTTAACTTTGGAATGACAAACACCCCATCAACCTTTTTGACCTTCATGAACAAGGTATTTTCACCCCACATTGGCAAACATTTACTGGTATATCTAGATAACATAATTGTATACAGCCCCTCAGTTAACAACACTGTAGGGATTTGGAGGTAGTATTTGCCACCCTGGCACAACATAAGAAGATGGCCAAACCCTCTAAATGTAGTTATTCTAAAGTTGCTACCCTTCCTTGGGCATGTGGTGTCAAAAGACAGTATCAAACCCAAAAACCAGAAGATTCAAGCTATTTGCAACATGCCACTTCCAAAAGATAAGTCCAAATTCCGCATCTTCCTGGGGATGGTTGCCTATGTCTGATAATTCATCCCCAACTGTGGCATCTTAACAGCATTCCTGTCAGCCATAACCGGCACCAAATATAAATTTTTATGGACCACCAATGTGACCTCTGCTTCTGGTGTTTAAAAGAAAAGTTGATGACTGCTCCCATTCTCCAATACCCAAAGAGGGATTAAGATTACTAAATGGAGACATATACCTCTGATGTGTTCATTGGAGTAGTACTGCAGATCAAGAATACCAATGGCAACTTCCTGCCTGTAGCCTACAAGTTGCGCAAATTGACAGACAGAAAGTCTGCAACTCCATCCACAATAAGGATCTACTGGTAATTGTACACTGTCTTGTCAAGTGGAGCTGATACCTGAAGCATCAAGAAGAAATCACTGCCCTGAATGACCAAAAGTCTCTTATATATTTCAAAACTAAGTCCAACTTATCCAGACGCCAGGCATGTTGGATGAAGTTCCTCAAAAGATTCAACATGAGCATCCAATACAAGCTAGGACTTTAACTGGTCATGACAGACGCACTCTCTTGCCTGTACATCAGAGCCACAAGAGGTGAGAGAAGCCTGGCCCTGGAATGGCCCCTCCTAGTACTCTAGACCAAGGAAAAAGGCTTCCCTCCAGGCATCACCAACATCACCAAGGATACAGTCATTAATAATGAACATCTATTTATAGATGTATACAGACACTACATTAAAAAGTGACCAACATAATCACCATTCTTTACATTCCCACATATCAAAGGGTCAATACCATCTTGCGCTATCATAGGGATCTAGCCACACAAAAAGCTGTAATCTTTACAAATTCCTAAAATACAAAGCATGGCTGCCAACCACATACTGGGATTTACAAGAAGTTCCTAACCAATGTGAAGTTTTTGAAAAGTTTTAAAAAAGAAAAACTCTGTCTAAGTCTGTGTTGCCCATTTGTTTCCAGTTGCCCTTCAAGGTATGAGCCCTTGACATTGTAGGCCCCATGCCTGGGGAACACAACAATAAGAAATATATAATCACCAAAATTGACTTTGCTACTTGATAGCCAGTATCCCAGGAAGTGAAGACACATACTGGCATCAACGTTTGATGTTTTATTAGCAAGGAGAAAATTAGTAAGTTTGGAAACCAGAGCTACTGATCACAGATGGGGGCAAGGAATGACCTCTAAAAACACCTATATATACATCACAAATAATGGGGTCAAGCATACAGTAACAGCAACATACTATCCTCAGGCCAATGGCTAATTTGAGCGGCTAAACAGCAGCTTAGGACAGGCCCTTGCCTAGCTCACTGCTGGGCGACCTGAGGACTGGTATAAGCAGTTAATGACTGCACTCCTTGTGTGCCAGACCCGCGTGAACAGATCCACTGGGAAGAGCACTTTCAAACTCATGCATGGTACTCAAACAAATATCATCCAAGCCCTCACTAGACCAAAGGTGGAAATGCTCAACAAAGTACCTCCTTATTCAGTGCCCCAAGTGGTACAAGCCAACAGTGATCAGCTGGAAAAGGAAGAAAAGCTTTTACAAAACACCTTTTCCCCTATCTAAGAAAGACACAAGGTCAGGGACAAGTTTTGGGTCATGTACATCAACAAAAGTAAACTACAACCAGAGAAAGTGGCCCCTTTCATCATATTAAAGGTAAATAAAATCAACACTTACCTCCTACAAGGACTTGGAAACACAAGCAAATCAAGGTCCTATACCATAACTGTTTACATCCCTGTAAGGCACATCAGAAGCAACAGGAGGCCACCTACCTGCAACCAAGCAGCAACTAGTTCAGTACAGTGCTCAGGCTCCTAACAACCTCCCTGATGACCTGCCTCGAGAGGAGGCCAACCTTCAGCCAGGGTGATGTTGAAACAGCAGGCTTGTCCTGCCAATAAGGTTTCAAGTAAATGGGTTTGTGACCCGCAACCTGACTTCCAAGTGACCAGCAGCCAAACAAGGAAATTGACTTGAATTTTCAAATCCAACAACATGAACAGATGATGATCCCCTAGGTTGGATACCTTTATTTGACGCTTGACTCATTACCAGGATCAAGCCACCCCCTTCATCATCCAACTGTGTGATCAACACAATTATGTTTCTGTTATCCACAATTCACAATAGCTATATAATAACTATATCTCAATAAAGAACATTATCTAGTTTCTCAAATAAGGTTCCCTTGTAACTCCTCTAAAGTAAGCACAATTAAAATAGTACCTCTGTATAAAACTCATCCATTCAGCTTGTTGTTTAGATAGGTGTTTATGAGTCTTAAATAATACCAATGAATTTTGGTTGGTTAGCACTTTAAATATATGTGCACCTTCCAGATAGCATTTCCACTTCTTTAAGCAGTGGAAAATGGCTATTGATTCCTTGTCATGTATTGGGTATCTTTGCTCACTGTCAGACAGCTTTCTTGATTAATAGACTAAAGGCAGGAATTCCTTTTCTGAAGTTTGAATTTGGAGTACTCCTCCTATTGCATAGTCAGAGGTGATGGTTTTTAACTCATACACTTCTTCACAATTAGGATATTGTAAGATAGGAGTGGTGACCATTTGTTCTTTTAATTGTCAAAAGTGTTTATATCTCAATGGTGTCCATACAAATTTTGTTGTCTTGTCTGTGATTGTAGATAAGGGAGCAGTAAAGGCTCCCCAGTCAGGAATAAATCTTCTGAAATAGACAATCATTCCCAAGAATGTATAAAGTTTGCTTATATTGTGCAACACTGACATATCAGTTATAGCTCTTATTTTCTCTGAGTGGGGTTGACCCCATCTTTGCTGATAATGTGTCCTAAGAATAGAAGCTCAATTGAAAAGAAGTCACATTTTGAGGTCTTGGCTATGAGTTGTTTATCTTGAAAGGTGTGGAGAACCATGAGGACATATGTCCAGTGTTGTTTCTTAGTGGGGCTGTGTATGATTGTATCATCTAGGTAGACTATAGCCCTTTTTCAAATGTGATATTTAAATAATTTATTCTTAAAGGTCACAAAGGTATTTGGAGCATTTTTCATGCCAAAATTGAGGACAACACATTCAAACAAGCCATAATTAGTTCAAAACGCTGTTTTGGGGTTGTCTTCTGGTTTAACGCAGATTTGATGGTACCTTGTTGTTAAATCAATTTTTGCAAAGAACTATGACCCCCCAGGGCATCAAAGAGGTTGCCAATCAGGAGCAGGGGATAACTGTTATTAATTGTGATTTTGTTGAGCACCCTTTAATCAGTGACCAGGCGCAATCATCCATTTTTATTTGCTACAAAAAAGACTGCCACACCAAAAAGAGCTTTGGACTGTCAAATCCATCCTTTTTTCTAGGGCTTTGTCCAGATAGGCTTTTAGTGCATTGTCTTCTTGTGGTGTTAAGTAATAGACAGGGAATGCTTTTGGAACACTTCCTTTGAGACCAATTTCATGTTAAATACCTCTTTCAGGTGGTAGAACTGATAGTTGTTCCTGGAAAAACTGTCAGGAATTCTTGGATTAGCTGTTGTTGTATTGGCTCCTATTCAAGTGAAGTTTCTACATTATGGAAATGAATGATCTCATATGTGCAAGTGTTCCAGTCAATTTTGCTAGGATCATTTTACCTTTTTTTTCATAATCTTTACAAATGTATGGTCTCTCATGAGTGTGTCAAGGTAAGTTGGGTACATGTGATGGTGTACTTCACCTTGTTGTATAGTGAGGGTAGAAATTTCTAAATTAATTTGTGGCTTCCCCCCTCATTCTGTCAAGTTCTATTACAAATCATATTTGGCTATTGGGATGATGGGTTCAATAAGAGTTATTTTTAGTTCCCTAGTTGTGCCTGGAACATTTGGTTTCTATGGTGATTGGGATTCTTTAATTGTCTGCTATGATCACACACTTTACACTACTCTTGACAGTAGGTAAATTAATATGGTCAATAAAATACTTTTTAGCAAGAAACTAGTCGGTTTCACTATCAAATAATTTTTTTTCCTTAATATTGTCAAAAATAGAAAATATAATTCTGGATTTTGTTTCAAGTTTGAGTGGCAAACAGTATAGGATTGCAGAAAGATATTTATATTATGGTGATTGAATCCACATATTGGTCCCTGATCAAGTCATGTAACATTGTGGGGGAGGTTTGCCTAAGAACTACAATGTTATTTTCTCTCTTTAGTTGAGGCCTTATTGCTCATCTTTTTTTCCTGTGTACTATGGGTTTCTATTCAGGGATCTGTGTTAGAACCACATATGATCTTCTTGTTAAAACAAGTGTATTTTCTAGTTTCAGAACTCTCTTTGCGTTTTTGATCACATGTAGGTCATGAAATTTCTGAGTTTCAAAAATAAACTTCCATGAAGTTTTCTTGAAGATTTTTGAATCTGCTAATGTCAAAGAGCGTCTGATGTGAGTTTGGAGTTCATTGTAGAAAACATGACCTGCTACAGGACTAATGTTTTCTATGATTATGGGTGCTTAATTGTAATAATCTTTGTATATAGCTCCATATTTGTTTTGCTCCAGCCATCTTGAATGTTCTGAGCTCCGGAATTATCATTATGTCTGAATTTTTAAGAGAAAGTTTCTTTGGGAATTCTTTCTTAAATTTTTCCTAAATTTTCTCTGGCTGGGGTTCTTTTTGGAACAATCATTAAATTTTTTAGTGACTATCCCTGTTACTCAAAGGGTAATTTCACTTTTCCAAAGTTTCTGATAATATCCAACTTGAATGAGTTTTTTTGTACTTTGAATCCAGAGGGTGGAATTTACTGGTGTAGTCCTACAGATGTCCTAATCTTAGTTGAAAAAGGCACTTGAATACAATGTTTGGAACTTTGCAGACGACTTGAGTTACAGGCATGTTAATAACTCCATTTTTACTGAGAAAGTTGTACTTTTTTCTATATAAGAGGATATTGTTGAAGACATTATATTATGTTAAAACGTCTTATTCCTCTTTATATTTACTCCAGTTGGTTGGTAAAGCCATGTTCTGGATTTTTTTCTTGGGAGGAATTTTTTTTGAGGTACATAGTTATGAATAAACTACCTTCTGCTACAACTTTCAAGTATATAACTCTTAAAAGTATATAAAAAATAACGGAGAAAATTTAAAACGAGATGATAATTTATTTATAAGAAGGATTAATATATATAAAAGTGACTCTGTCTGTCTTTAATATTTCCTTGAGTGGGCTCAAGCCTTAAGGATTTCAATGAATTGATTTTTTCTGTAAATTTTATTTTAAAAGTTGATGATCAAGCCAAAAGCTCAATTCGACTCATCCTTACATTCAATTCCTTACATGCATCTTTGAAAGTACTCAGGTTGAATTCAGTGGAGTGCAGTCTAAACTATGTTAAACTGAGAATATAAGCCACTCAAACTACTATAAATATTTATTTAATTTATTATTTTTCAAATTATGATTCAACTATTGAATAGTGGCTTATCTGTGTAGCTTATATAACTTTAGAATGTGTGAATTAACATAGGAAGCAGCAAAATCAATTGTTTAAAGTACTTTTAAATGATTGGATGTTAAAACTCTGCTGAGAATTGAATTGACCGACAAAGAGAGCTTGGTTATATAAAACTAAAAACAACACATCTATGTGAATACAAAGCCAATCTTAATGTCCAATAGCTTATTTTAAAGCTACATATCAGCTTTATATTTTAATATACTTTTATAGAATCAAATATCAAAAAATTTAAAATAATTTTTATCTTTACTAAACTTAATAGTAAAACTCCACTTATTTAGATCTATTTTTTATACTTGAATATGCAATTTTAATTTTAAATAAAAATAATTGAAATTACGTTTAAGGAAGCAATAAAAAATTAATTAAACATGTGATAAGTAATCCATAGTCTAAAAATACAGTAAAATATACTTAATTGATTTATTAAATTCAACTTATATTATGTCCTTGAAGAGGGCAACAACCTAGTAACTAATAAAAAATGTGATGTAAGCAATTATTTCTCATTTTAGTATGTAAAAAACAATATTTACTATAAAAATATCTTTTATCCCAAAATAATTAACATTTGAATCTTATATAAATAAAATAAATTAAAATTTTATATAATAATCACAATAAAAATGAGCCACTGATAATTTTTTATTTATTATGTGTCTTAAAAGCATAACTGAAAATATCTTTATTTTTCAGATAAATTAACAAAGCACAATATATTTTTAATACCACCACTTTGAAAATTTACCTGAAACATGCCACTTGTATCTAAAAAGATTATCACTATCTAAATGAATTATAAAATTGAAAATTTTAAAAGTGAAAAATATAAAGGAAACATAAAGCAAGGCTTAGTGGGGTAATTAAAGCCACTAGCAAGGGCAGTTGCCATGTCCTCAAGATATTCTTTTATCTCTGCCACCATGTACTTCTTTTAACACCTTCTAGACATCCTCTTGGTAGTCCTAGTCCTTAGACTTCCTCTTTTTGGGGCCACTTGGTTAGCAAAGTTGCAGAACTTGGAGATATTCCTTGATTTCTCCTCCTGGAGCTTCTGAAAGAATTTGTTGAGCTTGGAATTAGCACCAAACTTAGCCTTGAGATGCTTGTGCTAAGCCTCAGGGCTAGAATTTGTCTTTATCTCCCAATTTATGCAGGCGCTCTGGTAGTTCCAATGGTCAGCAGCCCCACTCTTCTCTCTAATGACTTTGCCTTCTTTTCAATACACTGCTTCTTAAAGTAACCCTTGAATATGATAGGGTGCTTATTGGCATAAGCACTCTCCTAGTTAGCCTCCAAGTCAAACCCTGTCTGGCCTTGCTTCACAAAAGCTAAGGCAGTAAACTGGGACATGACAAAGCAGAACTTTCCTTTAACATCATTGAGGTACTTCTCAAAGAGCTCCTTCTTGCTATTGAGGTGCTTGATGAGGGCCTTCCTGAAATAAAAGAAGCAGCCAAAAACTTCTCTGTTAAATTTGACCTCAAAGGCTCTGGACTAAGCAAGCTCAAATTACATGATTATTGGCTTTGGACCAAGTAATGTCCATGAGCTAGCTGCGCAACAGCCTGGGCAGACACATCTTTCCCAGTGGAGGGAGGATTTTCTCTGATAGCATGGGAAGGAGGGAGGGGGAAGCTTGTTGGTTGAAAGGGGGTTAGAGTATTCCAGACAATCTTGAAGGCTCTGGTGTACACTCTGCTTGGCACCTGTAAATACCCAACATGTGGGGAGTATTATAGCAAGATAGGGTGCCAAGTTTGACACTTAGAATCCTATAAGTGAGGTGAAAATTGTGTATACCATCAATACTCAATAGAACACCTTAGTGTGTACGTTAAATTGTCCAAAATTACCAGCAAAATATGTGAGTACATAGTACGTAAAGGTTTATACAGTTATGGACAAGGTTGATTGGGGCAAAATCAATGTGGGCCAGTAGTAGAGCTGGGAGGAGTTTAGTTGTGCTGGCTCTTTGTGTTATTACTTGTCAGTGAGTTTTTAGAAAGGCCCATATGGTTTAAAAGAGGTCTGGTGGCCCCCAATACCTAGGCAGGCTGTAAAACAACAGAGAAGGTAAGATGGTTCATCTTCTGGCTCCTGGGAAAGGGTTGATCAGCTTAGTGTCTGAATTTCTGTATTGGTAAAAGTCTTTGGATGTTTTATGTGATAACAATTGAGGGTAATTCCACTCAATGATAGCACAACTATCATAAAAATATTTATCTTTATTTTATAGTATTGCCTTAGTATGTCAGGAATATTGGGAAGCATTGGATTGGGACCCAAAATACTTGGTTTTACCTGAGATTCTATTTTCTGGGTGACATTGTTAATTATAAAGTGTAAATATATCACCAAATTCAAATTGCAGTGGCATGAAAAGGGTTGGGCCTTCTCCCTGCACCCAAATTCATGTACTAGATTTGGTGCATGTATAAATTTACAGGTGGGCTTGCCAAACCCCTCTGCATTTGGTAAGTTCCTAATTTGGGACAGCAGTTCTCCCCAAATTGATACTTGGGAAAATTGCCTTTTTGGTTTCCCAATTTGAAAATTTCCCCATTAAACAGGGGGACAAGCCAGCCATAGTAAGTGCCACGCCAGCAGCTGGCTGGCTGGCAGGCAATGGGAGCCTGGCAGTTGGCCATGTGGTCTGCAGCTGGCCTATAAAAGGTAATCTTATCAAAATTTAATTTTTGAAAAAAATTCTTGCTGTGCGCTTTTTGTGGCAGTTTTCCAATCAGGGAAAACTGCTGAAAATAATTATCTTCTATCTTTGGTGCCAATGTATCACAAACATTAATTTTTGCTTTCTTTTTTCAGGAATATTCCTGACAGCAGCCTTTCCTTACCTTCTTGGCTGTCAGGATTTCCTTTCCTGACTCCATTTTATTTATGAACAAATTCTCAGAAGACACCCAGTCAAAGACACAAAACAACAACATTCACAACAATATTTGGCTTTGGAAATCTTGCCAGAAAAAGATTTGAACCCAGGACGCTAATGAAGAATGTAACATTAGAACAGAATCAGCTGATATCTTTAAATTACCTTTTTATATATTGTTTAATTCAATCAACTTTTGCTTTCAAAACGCCTTTTGAATTTGAAAATGTTAATAATAAGACTGTAAACAGCACTTACCACTCTGTGTCTGATTGGCTGCGTGAAGCTAGCCAGACAATCTGTGACCTGCTCTCTCTGGTTTTAGACCAAGCTCCATACATTAAAATGCTAGATCTTCTGGCTATACACTGCTTAATTAGCCTTATCATTGTGAAATTTTTTTGGTTCCTCTGCCTACACAACCTCAGTTTGGAAATTATTAAGCAACTATTCATACTCCACTTGAAACAGGTATCTTTAAATTATTTACTCATGTAAATCCCCTTCATTTCCCAAACTCCACTCAAATATTCAGCCTTGTTTTTAAGGCTATTCAAGTGCCCACTTCTTATTCATTCCAATTGTTCCAACAATAAAGAATATTTCCTATCCTATCTTTCCAAATCTATTTCTTAGTAACTCCATTTGAAGCCATGAAGGGAATTTATTTCCTGCTATGGTTTCTAGTCTCCCTGTTTACAACTGTAAAAGGTCTTGAGAATCCTACTTCCACCGTTGACTGGCAAAACTCCTCTCCCAACAATGCCCATAAGAAGGAGTACTTGGCTAATGAATGGTTCAAGTATCCCTCTGGTCATTGGGGAAGAAAGTTCCACTATGGCCGCCATTCTACTCCTCCACCTGCCAAACCCTTGTTGGCACAGCCCCAAACATCATTCTATCTTTTGACGTACATGGTAGGATATTACCTTTTGGGTTGGTTTAGCTCCCTGATGGTAAGGTTTGTATACTTGGGGCATTTGGGCTATCTTGCCATGGTCACTGTGCCCATTGGTTCAGCCATTGCAGGGCTTAACTTAGGGGCCTTGGATCACCAAATTAGGGGTTTTTTCCCTTAAAGTGGGTCCCTGACATTGGCTGACCCTTCTGTTGGAGATAAAGTGCAATGAGTTCAGTAAAATTGGAAAAGTTCTTGGTGGGCTCCCAAGAGTTAGATTATGAGGAGTATCTGACTCATGATACTAGGTACATAGTCTGATTAAAGACCTTTCTGTACTCTAAGATTACCTCCACTTCCTAAAAAGAGTGCAATTGTTAAATTGTAGGTGAATGGTTGCTGTCTTGGGTCTGGTGTGCAGGTGGACTTCCTCTCTTAGCTCCAGTCTGAATAAATAGAATACATTTTGGGCGCTTGATCTATTGGGTAGTTGTATTCTGTAAGCAGTATATGAGATTCTTCAAAGAATCTTGAGGGGTCCAATACAGTTAGGTCCCAGCTTCTGGCCTGCTTGATTGATCTTAAGGTTCTTGGTGCTGAGGTATAAATTGTAGCCTATTTCAAATTTGGGGTTAGCTTGTTGGTGTTTGTCAGCTTGGACCTTTTATTTCTGCTGGGCATCTTTGAGGTTAGCCTGTAAGCTCTTTTGAGTTACTCTCAAATTTTGTAAGTACTTATTGGCTTGAGGTACTATTCCTGGGCATCCTTTGGTAGGGATTCCTTGCAGGGAGAAGTTGTAGTTGGCCGTGAATGGGGACATCTTGGCCCCCAAGTGGTAACAGCTGTTGTAGCTGAACTGGGCCAAGGGTAGTAGTTCAGCCCAGTTATCTTGTCTAGTGTTGACGTAGGCGCAAAGATATGTCTCCAATATCTGGTTAACCTGCACTATTCGCCCATTGGTTTGAGGGTGGAAGGCTGTTGACAGATTGAGTTTCACTTGGAGCTGTCACATTATTTTGCCCCAGAATTTGGAAGTAAACTGGGTCCCTCTGTCTGAAATAATGTCTTTGGGGAGATTGTGGTGGCAGTAGATGTGGTTGAGAAATAACTAAGCTGTGGCAGTGTCCAATATTCCAGAGGAGCAAGCAATGAATTCTGCGGCTTTTGTGAGGCAGTCTACAAATACCAGGATGCCGGTGAACCCTTGACTGGGAGGTAGGTCCGTGTTGAAGTCCATAGAGATAGACTCCCATGGCATGGATGGAATTGGGAGTGGTTGGAGCAACCCATGTGGTTTCTGTGTAGAGTATTTTCCTCATACAGGAGACACATTGTGAAATGTAGCTCTTCACTTGGGGAAACATGGAGTGCCATCAGTAGCTAATCCAAAGGAGTATCATAGTTCTATTGATCCCATCATGGCCAATTAGTGGGGAGTTATTTAGCTCTTGTAGCACCTTGTTCTGAGTTGCTCTTGGGGGTACCGCCAACCTATTAAGCCTGTAGAGGAAACCTTTATGGGTAGAGTAGTTGGGGTTGGGTTTTGTGGAGTACATTTTGGCTATTAGGTCCTTGATGAGTGGTGAATCTTTCTGGGTGTTCTTCACCTCTTTTTCCAAGGATGAGAGTGGTTGGAAGGCCCCAAGGACGTCCATTAGGAACTGATTGGTGTCTAGGACTGGTCTGGTGTTGAAGTGGCTGTATGACTGATCTTCATTGTTGTGGTCTTCTTGTCTGCTCAGGGCATCTGGTGTGTTTTTGGTGTGTCCTGGGATATAGCTGATCATGAAATTGTAGGAAGACAAGTCCAAGGTCCATCTGGCAATTTGTTGGCGGATCTTCCTTTTCTCTGTAAAGTAGAGAAGGTTCCTATGGTTGGTGTGGACAATGAATGTGTTCTTGGCTCCTTCTAAGTATTATCTCCAGTGTTCTAAGGCTTTAACTATGGCCATGAGCTCCTTCTCATATACATTGTAGCTTTGTTTGCAATCCAGCAGTTTCTTAGAGACGTATGCCACAGGGGGTATACTCCAGGCTTTCCTTACTGAAGCAAAACTGCACCCAAGGCAAAGTCTGATGCATCAGTCTCCAAAAAATTAAAGCTTGGGGTAAGGTTGTCTGAGCACCAGGGCTGCAGTGAAGGCGTTTTTAAGGACCTCAAAAGACTTCTGTGCCTCCTTTGTCTAAGTATAGGGAACAATTTTGGCAGTCAAAGACATGAGGAGCTTGGCTATCTTTTCAAAAATGCTTTATGAACTTACGATAAAAGTTGGCCAACCCAAGGAAACCTCTCAACTTTGATTGGGTATCTGGGACCTGCCATTTCACTACTGCTGCAATTTTGGAAGGTGCAATGGCAAAGCCACCTTTCCTGATTGAGTACCCCAGGAATTCTACCTTGGGTTTGAGAAATTAACATTTCTCTCTCTTGCAGCATAGTTTGGTCTGGAGTAAGCATTCAAAAACCTTCTTTAGGTCACTGAGGTGTGAGGCTTTATTCTTAGAGTATACTAGGATGTTGTCAAGGAAACCCACCACACAAACCTCCAGGAGGTCAAATAAGATCTTGTTTATCAAGGCTTGAAAGGCAGAGGGGGAATTTCAGAGTTCAAAAGGATGTCCAGGTATTTGTACAGACCAAAAACCGTTCTTACTGCCATTTTTTATTTGTCTCCCTATGAAATCCTGACCTGTTTGTACGCATTGAAGAGGTCTAATTTTGAGAATACAAAGGCTCCTTTCAGTCTGTCTAAGAGCTGCTCCACTAATAAAACAGGATATTGGTCTTTGACAGTGATGGAGTTCAAGGGGCTGTAGTCCACACATGGCTGTAGTCCTCCATCTCCTTTCTTAACAAATAATATTGGTGAAGAGCAATAAGATTAGTAATGTCTCATGTATCCTTTGGCCATCAGCTCAGGATGTATTCTTTCAGCACATTTCCCTGGGTGTGTGTGGTAGGATAAAATTTTCCCCACTTAGGAGTTTTCCCAAGAAGGAGATCAATCTTAAGGCTACTTGCTCTTTTTTTGAGGAGACCCTGCATATGAATCTTTTTTAATGCATAGGCTCACTCCTCTAGCATCTCCTCTAGGTTTGGGATAACTATTATGGGCATTACTGTGCTGGTTAGTACTGGATTGCCTCCCAGAAGTACCTTGCCTGTCTGGCCTAGGCTAGAGATGTGGACTTGGTGGGTGTTCCATTCAATATTGCAGCAGGCTTCCTGCCATCATGCATACCTAAAATGACTAGGAAGGCCAAGTTCTCCAAGTAAGAGAAGTTTGGTTTAAACCTCATTCTTCCAGTCTCTACAGCAGTTGGTTTCACCATGCAGTACAATGATAGGGTACTTCCATTTGAAAGTTTAGCAGTCCCTACAGGTGTAGTTTACTTGCTGAGGATGCTCATCAAGAAATGGTCAATAAAATTCCTATGGCTCTGGTGTCAAGTAAGGTGATGGTCTGAAACTTTTTGGTGGCAGAAGCAAGGGTAATAGAAGCAGTGGAGTAAAGAGAAAGAGGCACTTTAATACCTCCTTCCTCAGCTGCCATAAGGGGATGGGAATTGAAGGGAGGTCTAAAAAGTTTGGGATAGGTGGTGGAGAAATTCATTAATGTGTGTCATTAAAGCCTTCAACACATACAGAGACCTTGTGCCATGTGGTTGACTTTAAATTTGCTCAACAGCATAAAGCCCCTCAGGTCTGAGGATCACCCCAAGATAGGGATCTTTTGGCATTGGCAGGGGTCCAGCAACCTCAACTTGAAAAAAGATGAGGTTATTGAGGTTGGTGGTTGGTATCAGGAAGCTACTCATAGGAAGAGGCATAAGGGAGCTCAGAGATGGGTACTGCTGGGCCAGTGGGCAATGCTCACCATAGGATAGGTGCTAACTTGATAATATAGGATACAGATTGTCCAAGCAAGGACCAGGGCCTGGAATTGAGCACCATGGAGTCCACCAGTCCTTTCAAAGTAATATAGAGTACTCTCAACAGTTGAGTGGATGTGGTCTTGGCAGCAGTGGGGGGTTTTATTGGGCGTTTGTGTTGCAGGGTTAAGGGCAGAGTCATGGGACAAAGTATGCAGACAGATAACTGTACTTGTCTGAACAATAAGGGCGGCACCTCAATCTGCTTTCCTTTGTGTCCTATGTATTTGGTCTCTCTAGTCCTTGTAAAGGGATTGGCAATGAGGATGGTATCTAAGTTGTACTCTGAGTAGGCGGTGTTGTGTGGGTATTTGGTAAAATGCACATGTCCAAAGGGGGATCCAGGGGGACGGTATAATGCCTGAGGCAGGTTGGTAGGTTGGTCTCTGGAGGTGGCGGTTGCTTGATTGTTTACTTGGCCAGAGTTGAGATGAAAGATCACTAAGACTATATAAGGTAGGATTTGTTCAAACCAAATGCTCATAAAATTTTATTATCAAAAATGACAATATGGTCATCCCTATACTGTCAGGCTTTTATACCATGTGATTTTGCTTCTTTGATTTTTGCAGGTCTCAGGTTTGCAGAAAAGGCACTAGTGGGCATGGATCTTGACTTAGGGTTTTGGGGGTGGCAGATCCTGGTTTTGCTTGCTCTGGTGAACAGAAGTGAGAATGCTTCATTCCACCACTGTTGTTCACCATATCACCTGAGCTGGCCAATTGCATTGCTCATTCTGGACTGGTACTGGCAGCCTCTGGTGGCCATTGACAGGTTTAGCATTAGGATTTGTTTTAACCTCCTTTAGACATGCTACAGCTTCTGCATAGATCTGGATCTTTAGTGGCACAAGGTTGGTAGCAATCTGGTGGATGTTTGGAGAATTGTCCTTAGTAAAATGGTGGGTCTCAGAGTAATCCAACAACTTAGGTTTGTGACTCAGTGAGTTGGCAGGCTCTCATCCCTCCTGGATGACTTGATTTTCCTTTGGGAATCAGGGTTCTGTGACCATAATACAGTCACATTGTCTGTGTTTCACAAAGAGGTTGAATTGTGATGAATTTCATAGGTTGAAGTTCAAACAATAGGATTGGCCTTAAGAGTTTTACAGTGTAGTAATGGATTACCCAGGAATCAATTAGGCTGTACTAATTGAGGGCCAGATGAATAATCTGAACAGTTTAGATTATGAGACTAGGTGTCTAAAACCGTTTAATTAACCATGGAGGTTAATTGATACCCAGGAATCAATTAGGCTGTACTAATTGAGGGCCATACTGAATAATCTGAACCATTCAGATTATGAGACTAGGTGTCTTAAACACAATTTATTAACTGGGAAGGTTAATTAATTGATACCCTGGAATATGATTGATGAGGATTTAATCATAGGGCCAAAATAGACTTGACTGTGTCAATTGAAGACTTGTTGTCTTCAAATAGATTAATTAACTGAGAAGGTTAATTAATATATGCTTGGAATATAATTAATGAGGATTTAATTATATTGTTTAATTGCCTTGACTGTATCAAAAAGTTTGGTTAAGGTTAGCCAAAAGTAAAACCCCAAATTGTGGTTTAAAAGCTCTGTTTTGGCAAATTAATTAGGTTAAAAGCACCGCCTTGCCATCTAATTGATTTGTAAAGCGCTGAGGCGCCGCCCAGTGAATGTTTCAGGCACTGGGGCGCCGTCTGGTTCAAGTTTTGAAGTGTTTTAATGGGTTTTTAACAGAAAAACCATTAAATGTGGAAATAACTAAATGTAGACAATGGTGTCTACGCATTCAGGATTGATCAGCTGGTTCCCAGTTGGAACAAAGATAGCTTGGATCAGGAATGCATATATTCCACAGGGTTTTGGCGCCAGAAGTCCAGAATAAATTCAAGCCAAAGTAATACATTTCCACAGAAGGAATCAGGTGATTCTGGAATGAATTAGCACATTCTTATAGGTTAAGAGTGTGAAGGTCTTTTTGGTAAAGATCTGGATTGGATGACACTGTTATGTCATAAACCATGTGATAGGAATCCAGGTGTGATTCTGGAACCAGAGGGGTTTTCAGCTGAATGTACCCCAATTGGTATAGAAATGGAAACATGATAATAATTAATAAAAAAAGATACTTATGTGTGACAATGGTTGCTTTCCCCTCAATCTTTTTATGCTTTGTGTTTTTGGCTTTTAGCTGAAATAAGACTACCATGGAATAAAACAGATGGTCTGCAGCTAAGACTATGGGAAGCAAAAGGCTTGGAAGTGATCAACAGATGGCAATGAGTTTAACGCCAAGATTACTTGCCTGGAATCCAAGCTTATCAAAGCTTACATAAAGGATTCCCCATCAAACCGTAAAAGAGTCAAACCAGGATAATGAAGAACCAAGCATGAATTTCCTGGATGCGTCACAGGTTCAAATTCAGGGTTTTCAATGTTGATATTAAGCTTCTAGTCTTGAAACTCAGAAGTGTCACAAGTGACAAACTCCTATTGACCATGCTTACTGGAAACCCTCAACTATGGGATTCAAACCCAGACACCCTGCAGGCCCCCAGCCCACAGGACAAGCTGTTCAGCTACCTACAGATTTTTGGGCTCAACCAGAGCAGAATTTGACTTTGGAAAACCCTCTAAAGCTGGATGAATCAAAATTATCTACATTGACACTCCCCACAGTAAAGATTCCTGTTAACTTGACCAATTAGCGGGCAGGCCTAGCCATGAAACCCAAAATAACTCAGGCCTCCACAGAAGAGGAAATAGAGAAACTTCCCAATAAACGCAGGCCACCCAGAGATGACCAACCCAGTGACCCATAAGGAAATTCAAGTATTCTCAGTTTGAACCATCCAATGAAATAACTCCCGCAATGGATGCCACCAAGGACTGGAAAAACCTGGTAAACGGTAACGCCCAGGCAGAGAAATTTGTAAAAGGTTTCCCATGACAGATGGGCATACTTATACCCTGGACTGCCAGTAAGATGCCCAGTTCCATTCTTGCAATAAAGTGACATGAACCTTTGGTTTAACCAGGTTATTCCATATTTGATATTAGTTCTATTTCATCTACAGTCTACCTCATGCAGTTCTGCACCTCACACCCAACAGCCCCAAGAAACTGCGGACCAGACGCCTGAGGTTTACTGACCACCAGGAGCTCCCTATGGCCTAGTACGTTTCACCAAGTACCCCCCCCCCCAACCCTGTGTACTCAGATTTTACCCTAGAGGAAATCCTAATCTATGGCCCTGAGGTCAGGACTAGAGAGACCAAAGCTATCTACAGGGAAGCTAACAAGATCACTATACCTCCCTTGTTATTCTGAGACAAGTATAATTTCCTGCCCCCATATTTGGTTCCAATGACTCTGTCTCTCACCCTGCGGCCCAGCTGCCCGCAAGAATCTGTTGCTGCCAATGAATTCACTTCCTCTCAGATACTTGGAGTGATGTACATC
The DNA here is from genome assembly GCA_014839935.2 of Entomophthora muscae. Classification (NCBI taxonomy): domain Eukaryota; kingdom Fungi; phylum Entomophthoromycota; class Entomophthoromycetes; order Entomophthorales; family Entomophthoraceae; genus Entomophthora; species Entomophthora muscae. Next base: position 206,446 of record QTSX02000764.1, on the reverse strand, counting down.
ACTCTTACCGGCTTGATAGATTCTATGATGCCTGCCAGCGGACCTTGGGCTCTCCTAGGCAAATTGTTATCTTGTATTGTAAAATTAGCCCCAATCTTGTAGTGGGCCCTCCCTGCCAGGCCTTCAGGCCATCCGCCTGCAAGTTCTCAGGAACCCCCCATAAGCTGGATCCCTGACAAGAAGGCTGGCAGGTTCCCATCCCTCCTGATGGGTTCAAGGCTTTTCCTGAGGGCTGGGGTTCAATTCATGGGTTTATAATACAAGCATTAAAATGTCATTCATGAGATCATTCCCTTTCTTCCTGAGGGCCCCTTATTTCCTTGCCTTCTTTCCAAAGTATTGTCAGATGGCTATCTGGGCTATTTTAGGTTGCTCAAAAGTTCCTAAGTGCTTTCTTTGGGCAGGTATCCCCTCCATTTGATGTAGTACTGGGGGTTTTCAGTGGGTACAGTATCCATAAACATTTTCAACTTCATATTCTTTTGAATGTCCTAATTGAATGGGAGGAGGGTCCGTGTGATTAATTGTTGACTAGGGATTGTGGAAAAGCTTAATCCATTTGGCAACTATTTACAATTAACTAGGGCCAATCAATTACGCTTTCAGAAATTAGTGTCATTTATCACATAATTAAATACATGATTAGTGATCCATGACGTCATTGCCAAGGATTAGTCATGCCATGTTGCTGCCACCCCAGATACCAAGTGCTGCAATGCCAGCATTAATTATTCTTGGCACCAGAGCCCCGCTTTAGTTTACATCAAGCGCTGAGGCACCAACACAATTAATTGCAAGCGTCAGAGCGCCACAATAATTCTCATTGAGCACCAAGACGCCAGCTTTGAGAGAGAATAATGCCAAGGCCTAGGGTTGATTTGAATGATTAAGTTGACTTTTAGTTAGGACTGAAAACAGAAGTAACTTTATGTCTTAAAAAAGATCACTGATTAATGTGCTAGTAGAGGGTGTCCTTGTGCTAGGCATTGCAGGATTGTGCCCTAAAATGGCAGGTTGCCCCTTTTTCTGTCAACCCAACTAAGACCCTACAGTGCGCTGGAATGTCCTAGAAGACATTGCCAGTGACTGATGATTATTAATATGAGAATACCCCTATATAAGGTGTTGGCAGTAAATGCCAAGGGGCAGATTTTTGCAACCTACTTGTATAGGATTAAATAAAAAATATTCATTATAAATCAATTGGTTAAATGTCCTTCAAATCCTCAAATTCAAAGGCATACAGTGAGTGTGTGCCCCTGCCTTCCAATCCTTCTGTTGAATCTGCTGGAAAACGCCAATTTTTAACAGTCAGCCTTGAGTCTCTGGTGAAAGAGATGTTCCTTCTTGAATAGCAAGGATTTATATAAGACATTGTGAATTTTCCAAGTTGATGGCAGGTCCAATTTGTACGCTACCTCTTCTAGTTGCTTAGCAATCTTGTAAAGTCTGCAGCAGCAGTGAGCTAATTTCCTACTAGGAATGTGTAGGGGAATATTCTGGGAATAAAGGTAGACTTTGTTGCCTATTTCTAGGGGTTTACCAGGGATTTTTTTTCTGGTTGTCAAATGCTTTGTAGGTCTTAACTGCGCAGGTTAGGTTCCTTAGGTAGGTTTCTTAGGTGGTGTGTATTTGTTCAATACAGGTTTTTCCTGCTGTATTCTGTTCCTTGCTGCCAATACTAGGGTCCCATGACAGATAAAACTTGTAGTTGACCTTGAAGGGGGACATACCTGTGGATGTGTGATATTTGCTGTTATAGGTGTACTGTGCCATGGGTAGCATCTCTGCCCAGTTTTCTTGGTCTGTGTTGGCATAGCACCAGAGGCATTGTTCTAAAATCTGGTTAACTTGTTTGGTTTGACCATCAGTTTGTGGGTGGTAGGAGGTCAACATACAGTGTTTGATTCCAAGGTCCTTCATTACTTGAGTCTAGTAGTAGAAGTGAATTGGGGACCTTGGTTGGTGATGATTTCTTCTGGTGTGTTGTGTTGTATCAATGTGTGGTTGTGGAAATGTCTGGCAGTCTCAGCTGCTGTACAATGGGTAGTAATCAGAATGAAGTAAGCCATTTTGGTGAAACAGTTAGCCATGGCTAGGATTGCATCAAAGGATTTTGAAGGGGGGAGTTCCACAATATAATCCATTGATACTGATTTCCGGGGCCCAGCAAGAATATCCATGGTCTTAGTAATCCTTCTGGCTTAGAGTGATGTGTCTTGGCTCTTCTGAAGGTTTCACAACCATTGATGTAGGCTGTTACTTCTTTGTAAATGCCAAGCCATGTGTAGTTCCACTTGATGCTTGGGAGGTATTTGTGTCTACCCAAGTGGCCGGCTATTTTTGAGTTGTAGTGGCCAATCAATATATTGGTTTGGGTTGGGCCCTTGGGTTTATAGATTCTATTCTAGAGCAGCAAGGTGGTGCCTTTCAGGGAGTAGCCTTTCTTTGAGTGATGGCAATCTGGGTCCTTTGGCCAGGGTGTTTACTATCTTGTTTGAGTAGGTGTCTTGTTTCTGGGCTCTTATCATGTTGGGTTTTCTGGCAGCAATCTTCAAGTACTTCATGTGCATACCTATACTTACAGGGTCTAACAGTGTGTGGGTGTTGTGGTCCTTAGTTTCTGTAGAGGAAGGGATTAGGTTGGCTCTCCTACTCAGGGCGTCAGGTAATACGTTCACCTTTCCAGGATTGTATTCTATGATCAAGGTGTAGTCAGCCAGTTCAAAGGCCCATATGGCTTGTCTCTGGTTCAGTTTCTTGATTTTAAGAAGTAAACAAAGTTCTTGTAGTCTTTCAGGACCTTTACTGGATGTTTAACACCGCATAGGTATCTGCACCAATGCTTTAATGTCTTCATGATTGCCAGCATCTCTTCTTTGTAGATTGGATGGTTCCCTTCTTCTGGCAGCATATTCTTAGAGTAATATGCTACAGGATGTAGCATATTATCCCCTCCTTACTGAAGAAGGACCCCAGCTACTGCAAAGTTGGACGTGTCAGTCTCCAGCACAAAAGGTTTAGATAGATTAGGCATGGCAAGGACAGGACAGGGGCAGATGCAAAGGCCTTTTTCAGGGTCTCAAAAAAGGAAATGAATTTTTCAGTCCAGACAAACTGGACCTTGTCCAAGCAGATTCTGGTCAGTGTCAGTTTTATGGGGGAATTTTTTGATGAAGTCTCAGCAATAGTTGGCTAGTCCCAAGAAGCTCCTAACGTCTTTTCTGCAGGTGGGCGTAGGCCAGGAGGTTACTGTTTCTACTTTATCCTGTTCCAAGTCAAATCTGCTGGTCTTCACTAAATATCCTAGGTTTTGACCTTGTACTGAAAGAATTCACATTTTTTCAGTTTGGCGTGTAAGTTGGCCTGGGAGAGTTTCTCCAGTATAAGGTCAAGATGTTGGAGGTGTTCCTTGTGTGACTTGCTGTATATGAGGATGCTGTCCAAATGCGCAACACAGAATTGGTCAAGGTACTTGCCTAGGACAGAGTTGATCATTCTTTGGAAAGTACTGAGGGCATCACACAAGCCAAACAGCATAACTAGGTATTCATACAACCCATATCTGGTTTTGAAGGCTGTCTTGTATTTGTCTCCATCTTTGATTTGGATCTGGTTGAAAGCATCTCTGAGGTCAATTTTTGAGTACACCTGGGCCCATTTCATTAAATTACAGGGGTTATCAGTGTTGGGGATGGGGTAAAAGTTCTTCACAGTGATGTTGTTCAGTTTCTGGTAGTTTACGCATGGGCGCATTCAACTATCTTTCTTTCCTAAAAACAGCATGGGTGACAAACAGGGGGCCTTTGACACTCAGATAAAACCCTTTTTTGTCATATTTTCTAGGTATGCTTTCAAGGCCACTTGCTTGGGGTGTTTACAGCTGTTAATGGGCCGTGGTGTGGTTGGGTCTCTGGTAACAGGTCTATAGCATGATCATAGATTAGATGGCTGGGTAGTTTTGTAGCTTCCCTTTTGGCAAACATGTGGTCCCATTTCTGAAGGGATAGTTAATGTTCCAACGCTAGGTTCCATTTTTATAGTTAAAAGTCTATTGGTTAGGGCTCTGCCAGTGCTTATACAGAAGGGAACAGTGTCTAAGAGTCAGGTTGTCCCAATGTGGCAGTCTGTTAACAATAATTCAGGATCAGGCCATGTCTGTTGGACCAGGAGCTCCCCAGTATTAGGGGATGGGGTAGTCCTGGCAAAAGGATCAGGGGTAACAGGTACATGTTCTGTTCAATTATTAAAGGAAGTTCTTGTTTGTATTCATAGCCAATGTCCAGAGAGCTGTTTTCCATGATTACTTGTAGGTTGCACTCTGAAGCTGTCAATTCTAGCTCCTTGGCCAGGCTAGTGTCAATGAAGCTTTCATTGGCTCCTGTGTCAATAAATGCTTTGATCTGGCGCTTGTTCCCCAGTAGTTCTATGGACACTTTGATGAATTTTTAATATTGCACAGAGGTGTTTATTTGTGCCAAGGATACAGGAGAGGTATTCTTCTTAGGGCAAGCTCTGGTGAGATTTCCTGCCTCATGAAAGTAGAAACACAACCCATCTCAATAGGGGTGTTGTAATTCTTTGGGGGACATTCCTGATCAATTTGGCAATGCAGTTCTTCCAACACAGTTAGTATACAAGTTCTGACCTTCTTGATTCAAGCTCAGGCCTTTGTATAGGGGTAGTAGTTCCTCCAGGCTCAGTGTGGGCAGATGGTGTTTCAATAGGTCTTTCATGACTAAGTTAACTCCTTTTCTGAAGATAGTGGTGGCTAATTCATCCTCCAGTTGGGTGCAAGGATTCAGTTTAAGAAACTCATCAATATAGACTTAGATGGGGCAGTTCCCTTGTTGGATCTCTAACAGAGAGTCAGCGTGTAGTATATGGTGTCTTGGTTGTTGCCAGTGCTCATGAGTTTGGCCTCAAATCTCGTATAGTCAAGGTAACATTTGACATCTTCAGTGGTTGTCTTTCCAAACCAATCTAGTGCGTCTCCTGAAAGCATGGCAACTATCCCTAAGACTTTCTCAGTTTCACTGGGGTAGGCTTTGGCATTGGCTTAGAAGTAAAGGTGGAGGACTGGCATGGCTTGGCAAGCTTCTTCTAAAATGGTTTGCTCATCTGGGGATGTTCACCTTGGTTGTGGTCTGGTTCACTATCACATTTTGTACTTGTGATGCAGCCAGGTTCTGGGGTTCTGCTCCAAGTTTAGGTTCTTTCAGTTCTTTGGTGGGTTGGTTCTTCATCCATGAGAGTATAGGGAGTTAATTGTCTTATGGGTGTAGTAAGTGATTATCACAAAAAAAGCATACAAGTTGCCCCAAGTGTTAACAGCATCTTGGGGCCCGGGTTTCCATGTTTATAAAATATTGTCATAATTTCAGGAAGCTACTCATAGGAAGAGGCATTAGGGGGCTCAGACCCAGGTACTGCAGGCCAGTGGGTAATGCTCACCATAGAATGGGTGCTAACTTGATAATATAGGATATAGATTGTCCAAGCAAGGACCAGGGCCTGGAATTGAGCACCATGGAGTCCACCAGTCCTTTCAAAGTAATATATAGTACTCTCAACAGTTGATTGGACATGGTCTTGGCAGCAGTGGGGAGGATTATTGGGCGGTTGTGTTGCAGGGTTAAGGGTAGAGTCATGGGACAAAGTATGCAGACAGATAACTGTACCTGTTTTTGAACAATAAGGGTGGCACCTCAATCCGCTTTCCTTTGTGTCCTATATATTTGGTCTCTCTAGTCCTTGTCAAGAGATTGGCAATGAGGATGGTATCTAAGTTGTACTCTGAGTAGGTGGGATTTTGAGGGTATTTGATAAAATGCACAGGTCCAAAGGGGGATCCAGGGGGACGGTATAATGCCTGAGGCAGGTTGGTAGGTTGGTCTCTGGAGGTGGCGGTTGCTTGATTGCTTACTTGGCCAGAGTTGAGATGAAAGATCACTAAGACTATATAAGGTAGGTTTTGTTCAAACCAAATGCTCATAAAACTTTATTATCAAAAATGACAATATGGTCATCCCCATACTGCCAGGCTTTTATACCATGTGATTTTGCTTCTTTGATTTTTTCATGTTTCAGGTTTGCAGAAAAGGCACTAGTAGGACATGGATCTTGGCTTAGGGTTTTGGGGGTGGCAGATCCTGGTTTTGCTTGCTCTGGTAAACAGAATTGGAAACGCTTCATTCCACCACTGTTGTTCACCATATCACCTGAGCTGGCCAATTGCATTGCGTATTCTGGACTGGAGACTGGCAGCCTCTGGTGGTCATTAGCATTTTTAGCATTAGGCTTTGTTTTAACCTCCTTTAGACAAGCTACAACTTCTGCATAGATCTGGATCTTTAGTGGCACAAAGTTGGTAGCAATCTGGTGACCTTTGGGGATTTTTCCTTAGTAAAATGGCGGGTCTTGGAGTAATCCAACAACTCAGGTTTGTGACTCAGTGAGTTGGCAGGTTCTCATCCCTCCTGGAAGACTTAATTTGCCTTTGGGGGGTCAGGGTTCAATATCAGGGTTTCCAAAGTTGATATTAAGCTTCTATTCTTGAAACTTGGAAGGCTGGAAGGTTCCTGTCCCTCCTGATGGGTGCAAGGCTTTTCCTGAGGGCTGGGGTTTAATTCAAGGTTTTTAATACAATCATTGAAATGTCATTCATGACACAGGGCATTCTTGTATTGGGCTCCTCAGGTCTTTACGTCCTTGATAACCTCATTATACATATTTGGGATCTTGTGGTGCAGGAGGAATAACTGCACCTGGGGCAAAAGACTGGTGTAGTAAAGGTAGCAGGCTTTGTCACTGTACAGGTTGAGGGCTTCCTTAAGATTTGAGAACTGGGTGGTGTATTAGGCTGTGGCTGTTGTTACTTGTCTCAAGGAATATCAATTTTGGCAGGTGTTTTTCAATTCATCAGGTGAGCTTGCTGAATTCAGAAGCTTCTGGCTGAAGGAGTTTAGGTTGTGGTGCAGACTGGGCTCCCTCAAAACAATGGAGTAAACCAATTCTTTGTTGACTGGTAAGTTGGTTTGCTACGTGCAGGATCTTTTGGATGTCAGTGACAAAAAAGGTTGGCTCTTCCTCAAACAGGGTGTGGGAGAAGGAGAGAAAGGTAAGGATTTTTTGTATCTCATATGAGTAGACTGTTGACATAAAAAGTTAACTGAGGATTACTTTCTGGATCTGCTGAGTAGTAGTGGGTTGGGTAACTCCTCCTCTAGATTGGAGGGCCTGAAATTAGCAGAGGCAGGTATAGTAGATCAGAAGAAGGTAAGTCAGGAAGGTGAGGCATATCAAGGGTAGATAGCCAAACATACCTGGGACTGAGGCTGTTGGAGTAAGCCCCAGTGGGGGTGTTATCAAATTGTAAATACCCAACATGTGGGGGGGTATTCTAGAAAAGTAGGGTGCCAAGTTTGACACTTAGAACCCTGTAAGTGAGGTGAAAATTAGGTATACTGTCAATAACCAATAGAACACCTTAGTGTGTATGTTAAATTGTTCAAAATTATCAGCAAAGCACGTGAGTACATAGTATGTAAAGATGTATATAGTTATGAATAAGGTTGATTGGGGAAAAATTAATGTGGGCCAGGAGTAAAGCTGGGAGGATTTTGGTTGAGCTAGACCCTTGTGTTAGTATTTTTCTGTGGTTTTTGAAAGGCCTATATGGTTTAAAAGTGGTCTGGTGGCCCCTATCCCTAGGCAGGCTGTAATAACAACAGAGAAGGTAAAATGGTTCATCTTCTGGCTCCTGGGAAAGGGTTGATCAGCTTAGTGTCTGACTTTCTGTAGCAATAAAAGTCTTTGGATGTTTTGTGTTAAAAATTGAGGGTAATTTCACTCAATGATAGCACAACTATCATCAAGATATTTATCTTTATTTTATAGTATTTGTCAGAATTAACAATTCTTCTTTCTGGAAACCCAGGCCCAGGAGCAGAAATTAAACCCTGACCCTGGATTCCTTCAGGCCGCCAGGCCTGTGGACTGCAAGACCGCCTTCCTGTGTTTTTCTTGGATCAAGCCCCCACAAGCTTATACCAAGAATGTTGACCCATGCAGTAAAAAGAGCCAAACCAAAGAAATTATTGCACCAAATGGAAGACTAATCACAGCGCCTAATGGAGGGACTGATTTGGCAACTATTAGCTTCATAAACTTAAAGTCTACACCAGCAATCAATCAAGAGCCTACCTAGGAAAGAGGCACAGGCCTGTGGCCCAGACCCATGACCACAACACTAAAGCAAGATAATCAGGTAGCCAAATTGAGATTCTTGACCAATGAAAGAACTCCCAGGCCAAGTCCATTTTGCTGCCTTTGGACCCAAGCACCCAGTTCCCCTATCCCTGCCCTTCCCAATGCCCTGATGAACCCCCATGGAAAATGTTAAGTTTGGAGGTGGGGTACTATATAGACCCAAAGACCCCGCGCTCCAAACTTATTGCCATTTTTGAATAAAGGTTATGATATTTTGGGTCATACAGCTATTGCCTTATTTTTTATTTGCTGTCTACCAATTCAGTTCAAGATCTCCTGGCCCACTTGCCCCACCACCTGCTGTTTTCCGTCCTCCTGGTGTACCCTTTGAATCCGCTCATTTTACCAACTACCCTCTGAAGTCTGAATACAAGGAATACACCCCAGAAAAGATACTCAAGCTTGATCCCCTGGCCCGCATACAATCCGCAATTAGATATAACCAACAAGGCCTGTGGATATTTTCAACACCCAAGTTGTTCAGAGGGGAATTCAACTATCTCCCTTCTTACAACTTGTCCATGGAACTGCCTGTGACCCCAAAACCTATGCCTGCTTCTTTGCCCAACCTTCCAACCAACCATTCTGGCAAGCTGTTTGGAATTGTGTACATCACCCTCACAGGGGTGATTGACACTATAATCCTGGCCGCCAGCCTGTGGTCCTGGGTAGGTAAGTCTGCCATCTACCTTTTAAAGTTAGCTCCCCTCTTGTGGTGGGCATTGCCTGCAAAAAACCCAGCTTGAGTTACCCCTGAAAACAACAGGGCAGCCGCTCAAGACTGGATCCCTGACAGTATTGCCTTTGTGTGGCAGGAATATTGGGAAGCGTTGGATTGGGACCCAAGATACTTGGTGCTACCTGATATTCTATTATCTGGGTGACATTGTGAATTATAAAGTGTAAATGTATCACCAAATTCAACTTGTAGTGGTATAACAAGGGTTGGGCCTTCTCCCTGCACCCAAATTTATGTACTGGATTTGGTGCATGAAATTTTTTTGTATTGGGCTTGTCAACCCCCTCTGCATTTGGCAAGTTTCCAATTTGGGCAGCAGTTCTCTCCAAATTGAGACTTGGGGAAATTTACTTTTTTGGTTTCCTAATTTGGAATTTCCCCATTAAGTGGGGGGTAAGCCAGCCATAGTAGGTACCACACAAGCAGCTGGCTGGCAGTGGGGGGCTGACAAATGGGTGTGCAGTCCGCGGCCAGCCTATAGAAGGCAATCTTATCAAAATTTAATTTGTTAAATTTTTGTTCTTTCTGTGCACTTTTTGTAGCAGTTTTCCAATCAGGAAAAAGCTAAAAAGATATTCTTCTATGTTAGGTGTTAATTTTTCACAAACATTAATTCTGTGCTTTCCTTTATCAGGAATATTCCTGACAGCACCAGGCAGGAGAAAGAACCCAAGGGAATAACCTGGGTGTTGAACTGCCTGTGCAGGACCCAAAGCTGCTTGAAGATTGTCACGATTTTTGCATTACAGCACCATAATTATTTGAGATTATAGGGCACAGGCCATTTACTTGAATACATTCATATGTGAGGATATGTCTAGTATTGTATCAGGGGATTCAGGATCAAATGAAAGCAGGATTATTGTCCAGAAATGGCTTCAGATCACGTAGAAGTACTTAAAGATTAAGATAAAGGTTAACCAGATTAAAAGATAGATCAAAGATGAGTCAAAAATGATTTTACTGTAATTGATTAATTCTTCTTATACCTTCTAGAAGATTAATAACTGGTCTGCTAACAATGTTCTCTAGGACATTCTAACACCCCCTTAGTTTAGGTAATTATTTATCTAGATTTGGGGCTTATTGCACGTCAACTAATAGAATATCTTCATCTTCACCCAGCACAAGTGGGCCTTGCTGGAATGGAATAATTTAGTTACTTCAGGATCACTTCCTATCTTCCTGACATACTTTAATCTCAATGCTTAATTATGTAATTAATATGGGAATTTGATATTGTGGGGAATTGAACCTAGCGCCTTGGCACTTGATGTAAAAGTAAGGCAGCGCTGCAGCGCTTGCAATAATTTTCAGTTGGCGCCTGACGTAAAAGAAGTTTGGCGTCTAATCTAACTGCTAGGCAGCACCTGTAACTTTCCAAAGTGGCGCAGCAAAAAATCATGTATCACTAATTGCTGCAGCGGCGCTTACCATTGGTTGATTTATGGTTCAGGTCCGCAGGCTACTACTGATTCAATATGCATGTGTTTTATACTGCCAATTTATGTTGTTTGGCAGCTATTTTCATATCTACAAGCTCCATCATAATTGGTATCATTTCTTGATCAAAATTCCTAACAAAGTTAGTAGGGCAGGCAGCAAAAGTGTGTTGCACAACCAATTGGTAGCAGTATTCAGCTGATCCAGGTCTTGATTGGTGGTGTAGGCTATGATCCTATCATTCACTTCCTGCCCATTGTCATGGAGAAATAACATCCCTCCATTCTCTATTATCTTGAGGACATCTGAGAGGACAGGGTTTTTGATTTCAGTGCTGCTCTTGACAAGGGGGTTTAAGGCTTGACACCTATTGCTCACAGACTTAGGCAACTGATTGTGTTTTGGCACAGGCTTTAGGTTGGTGGTGGATAGGTGCTTACACACAAGTATGGCCAGCTGAGTGGAAGAGCTATCTTTAGAGGTAGCCATCACCTGCACCAGATATCACTTGAGCAGGTGGGAGATGGCAGTGTTGGGTATGCTGCATGTACACTCACCCTTGATGGTTTGCACCTTATCCCAGTGCTCAGTGTTGAGCTGTACTTGGTAGTAGCAGTCCTGGCAGGTACAACAGCAGCTCCTGAGGCCCCATTTGCTGTTTTTGCAGGAGAAAATGTAACCATTTGTCACCATGGCCGGCCCATTCTTCACAATCATAATTGGAAACTATTTGTTCAAGGAGGAAGGAACCTTTAACTTGCCATCAGTATTGCAAATATTGTGGGCCAACAAAGGGTATAAGGTGCCAACAGAAGCATGTTGGAAGCCAGGAAAGTAATTAGGGCAGGGCTTGGAATCATCACTAGATTATCTAGAAGGAGGAGAGTTTGGGGGGAGGAGAAGAAGGGGCTTGTTGTGATGCTCCTCATGTGTGGGAGACTTATCCTTGGGTGGGGGTTTTGGGCCTGGCGTTGCTTCTTGGTAGGATTCTCATCTGAAGCCAAGTTGTAGAAACTGTGGCCAATAACAGACCCATCAGATTTCTCTCCCCCAGTGGAGTGAGCTTGGCTCTGCTCAGTGGTAGGCATGGGGAAGGGTTTGAGGGCAGTTTTCTTTAAAGATGATGGCTTTTACTTAGGTCCTTGGTAGCCTTGGAAGGACGTTTTATGTCTTTTGTTGCTTTGAAGTATCCTTGTCCTATAAATAATGTGTAACAAGTTCTAAAATAAAATAATGAATTTTAAAAAAGCAACTATAAAACCATCATATTTAAATCTCTAACTTATAGGGCTTTATTGAAATTTAAAAATATAAAACTGGGGTTAAATTTTTGTTTATTAAAGCTTTAAACAACAAGTTAAAATTTAAAAGAAGTGTGAAAAAGTAGTAGTTTTAGAAACAACTTTATTCTAAAAATAAAAAAATGGGAGCGACAAGAGTTGGAAATATAATATATTAAAAATTCAGGCGTTTTTACTGTGTAGGAGTAAAAAATTATAGGTGAGAAGTGGAAAGCGTTGAGGTTGTTGCAATTATCTTTGATTACTCTCTCTTGGGGAATTGACGCCCCAAGTAGTTCACCAAAGGAGTCACCAAATGGCTCACCAACTAATAATTAAGATGGTGGCACCACTATCATTTGATCATTTATTATGGGGATTACACAATCCAGCTCCTAAGCAGAACACAACTTGAGTAAGCCTTGTGACTTAAGAGCAATATTACTCAGATAAGCCCCATGATCATCATGACATACATGGATGGCATGTGGCTTTCCATGATAATATATATTATCCTATATTCATATCCAACAAAGTATCATTCTCTTCTTAATCTTCCCCTTTATCTCATTTATTATACTTCCCAGAAGTATATGCTTGACAGTGGTAGCACAGGTAGGTTATCCATACCTACCCAACTCAAAGGAAAAATTCCTCCTAAGAAAAGGACCCAAGCAATGGTACTCCCTAATGGCTGGAGAGACCACAAAGAAGGACAAGACATCCCTGCAGGCCTCTTTATCTACAACAATGTCCTTGTATCCATCAAACAGTACAACACTCTCTAAGCCCAAAGACTGTTATCTGCAGCCCCAGCTGCAACAGAACCACAGCAACCTGAAATACCTAACATTGTATTCCAACACCTACATTCAGCAGAAATTGGGGCTTTTGCAGGACTACGTTGGGAAAATGCCTCCCTCTGTATCAACAGTACACAAAGAAAATTTGAGCAAGTGGACTACCCCCGCAGACTCTTGATCAGTGAGATTGCCCTTTGCGTCACAGGAACCACATCACATTTTGTAAGCAAATGGTTATCCCAGCACCCTGACCAGAAGGAAAACTAGGAGATGTTCAAAGCTGCCTTCCTTTAAAAGTACCCCATGAAGGACTCTAATGTTGTAATCATGACCAAACTCAGAATGTTTAAAATGACAGGAACAATCAAGGAATACATTACTGCATATGAGGATCTACACGACTGTGCTCCAAACACCATCAACTTTGATGAACCCGGGCCATGGTTGGACTTCTACAATGGCCTCCCCACGCGCATTAGGCAACAGTTTGACATGAACTGCTGCAAGAACCTTGAAGATGTATTCTTGGAAGGAAATTGCGCAGCTCAAAAGTCTGACAACCTACATGCAACAAACAAGCGCAAGGAGAGCCCTACAGCCAAGAAGAACCCTCAACCAAACAAGAAAAATAATCAAGCCAACAACACCCACCCTTGAACCAGTAACTGTACAGTGCAGGCTAACCAAGCAAGTACTGAAGATACCAACAAGGAGGGAAAAGCAAGGGGAGTTCTTAGGCAAGCTGCCCTCCCCCACTTTACAAGACTTGTACAGGGACCATAAAGTGGATTCAATCACCATGATTCAAGTACCCTCCAGCAACCCTTTACTGTTTATTGCCCAAACTGGAAATAATCTCCTCACTTATCATTTTGGTTTTCACAGATATCAGGGCACCACACTATTTGACACTGGAGCAGACCAATCCCTTGTTGACAATAAATTTGCTGATTTTTTGAAACTACCTACAGGCTAAAGCAACATCAAGAGAGTCATCATGGCAGACAACCAAAGCACACCAGTCACACAAGAGGCAAAACCTTTCTGCGCCCAAATTAGAGACGTACAAACTACACTCAGTGGCCCCATCATACCAATCCCTAAGTACAATGTTATACTTGGCCTGGATTGGATGAGAAAGACCAAATCTCATATTGACTGGGATAACGCTACCCTATCATACAGCTAGGTGAGGTGCATCCCCATGCTTACCCAACTCATCTTGACACGCTTATTAAAGATCACGTTTTTGTGAAATTGTGAAAACAGAAGAGGAAACTGACCCTAGCAAGATCAACTGGACCACCTGTACATAAAAAAGTTATCCACTTCAAAAAAAAAAGAGACCAGACGTGAAGAGAACAATATCTGAGATCAACTTTTAGTGAGTTTCCTTCTGTCTTCTGAGAATCCCTACCAGGTTTACCACAAGACCACAGCATACAACATGAGATTGACCTAAAAGGGAGTGTGCCTAAAGCAAAAACTATCTACTGCCTTACATCACAAGAAGACAACACCCTAAAGACTTACTTCAATGAAGCCCTTGAGAAAGGACTCATATAATCTTCTAAGTCTCCTTTTGGCATTGCTGACTTCTTTGTAGCCAAGAAAGACAGAGGCCTTTGCCTAGTCACAGACTACAGAGGACTCAATGAGGTCAAATTTGAGAACATGTATCCCCTGCCCTGATTGACAACCTTTTTGACACCCTGGGGGGTCCCAAATCTTCACAAAGATCAATTTGACAGCAGGCTACCATCAAATTTGCGTAAAGCCTGAGGACATTCCAAAGACCACATCTAGAACTAAATATGGATCCTTTGAATGTGTCGTTCTCAATTTTGGTATGAAAAATTCCCCCAGCAACTTTGTGACCTTTATGAACAAGGTCTTCAAAGAACATATTGGAACTTGGATAATCATCTACCTGAACAACATCATCATCTACAGTCCAAACCTCAAACAGCACTGGGAAGATGTCTGCCTGGTCCTCTGCACCCTTGAAGAAAACCAACTGATTGCAAAACTGTCAAAGTGAAAATTCTTTTTGGCTGAATTTCCATTCCTTGGTAACATTATCAGCAAGGATGGGATCAAACCAGATCCAGACACAATACGCACCAAAAACTGAAATTCCAGTCCCAATAAATAAGAGCAAACTCCACACGTTCCTTGGGAGGGTAGCCTACATAAGAAGGTTTGTCCCTGATTGGGGTGCCCTAACAGCCCCCTGTCTGCCATCATAAGCAAAACAACCAAGTTTTTCTGGATGGCACTTCAAGACCAGCGCTTCTGCCAACTGAAGGAGTGTATGATCACTGCCCCTATCCTCCAATACCCAAATTATGAGGAAATCTATGTGTTAGAAACTGATGCTTCTGATTATGCCATAGGAGGAGTACTCTGTATCCAAACAGCAGAAAAAGACTTCCTTCTTGTGGCATATGAATCAAGGAAGCTATCTGATGGCAAACAAAGATATCCCATACATGACAAGGAGTTGGTAGTCATCATAAACTGCCTCATGGATTAGCAATGCTATCTGGAAGGAGCCCAAACGTTTAAAGTACTCACTGACCACAAGTTGCTTATATTCTTCAAAACATAACAACACTTGTCAAGAAGACAAGACAAACGGATGGTTTTCATACAGAGATACACCATGAAAATTAAATACAAGCCAGGCAAGGAAATGCTTACTGCAGATGCCCTGTCAAGACTATTCAGCAAACATGTCCTTTGCGCTGATGGTGACCCTGACTGGCCCATATTAATTCTGGGGAATCTCCAGGAAGGGTTCCCACCTAGAACCCCAATGGAAATCCAAGAGAAGGTCCTTAAGAACAAACATCTGTTCAAAAATGTATATGGTACCCTTCACTGAATACTTCCAAATGGTGACACTGTACCCTTCGTCCCATCAACACAAAAGATTGACACAATCCTCCAATATCACAGAGACTTGGGACACACCTGTAGCATAAACTTGCATGAACACCTCAAGACACGCTACTGGTAGCCCAACATGCTAGATGATATCAGAGAGGTACTGGAACAATGCAAGGTCTGTGAGAAGTACACCCAAACCAAGGCACCACCCAAGTCAGTAGTACCTGTATCCATCACGCAACCCTTCAAGGTATGGTTGTTGGATATTGTGGGACCAATGCCTGGCAAAAACAAGGGCAAGAAGTACAGCATAACAACTATTGACTATGAAACCAGATGGCCTGTAGCACAAGCTACAAAAGAACACAAAGGCAATGATGTGAGACAATTTATTAGGAAAGAAATCATAGCCAAGTTTGGGAAACCTGACCTCCTGATCACATATTGAGGCATAGAACTTAAGGCCATTGACACCAATATATATCTTGTCAAGAATGGGATAAAACACATAACAGTCAGACCGTACCACCCTCAAGCAAATGAAAAAGTATAAAAACTAACTGGATCACTTGTAGAAGCCCTCAGTAAGTTATCTGTTAACAATCCAAAGGCCTGGGTTGACATGCTGCCAACAGCACTCATGGTCTGTACAACACAAGTCAAACATAACACAGGTAAAAGCCCTTATAAACTTGTCTATGGACAAAAGCCTGCCCTTGTTAGTATGGCCACTGGACCATGGTTACCTCTGCCCAAAAAGGTGCCAGACAATAGTGACTCCAACATACAGCGTGCTAGAAGAGACCAGGAAGACATGGAACAAAAAAGAGTTGAGAGGGAAGCAATCCCCCTACAGCAGGAAAGATTTTAAGTCAGAGACAAAATCTGGGCTGTCAACCACAACCAGCATAAGTTAATTCCAGGGCCACATGGACCAGGCATTTTCATGGAAGTCAAGCCCAACAATACCTACCTCATCAAGGAAATTGGCGCTCAAACTAAACTAAAGCGCATGCACTACAACTGCATTTGCCTGTGTAAAGCAAGAACAGCTCAACAAACTTCCAGGCTCCCTGTACCCAACGCCAAACTAGATCAGTACCAAGCCTGTATCCCTGACACTCTAAAAAAATTCCTAAGGTTCCACCTTCCAGCACCCCAGGGTGGATGTTGTAACATCTTTGATTATTCCCTATTGGGAAATTAATTCCCTGAGTGACTTGCCAAACAATTCTCTGGCTAATCATTAAGTCAGTGGCACTACTATCATTTGACCATCTATTATGGGGATAACCCAATCCAGCTCCTAAGTGGAACACAACTTGAGTAAGCCTTGTGACTTAAGAGGAACATTACTCAGTGAAGCCCCATGACCATTGTCAGTAAATTGCAGACCATGGTATTTTATCATCTGCCAGCTGATATCCTAATTTTCTAACATTAGGAAAGTACAGAGAACCTGTGACTTTGGCGTAAACTTTGGCCCAGAATATTTTGTTGTCATTAGAAGTAGCAAGTCTGAAAGGGCCCAAGGCCTGAAGGAATTGGGACAATTCTTCTTATTTCTGGATATAAGTTCATAGTTGTCTCTATATTTTTCTATAGATAATTATACTGTATGATGACAGTATAATCTTTTGCTCTCCACTTAAAGCCTAAGATAGGATCACGTTAAGGAAATAAGACTTGAATCAATTATCAAGTCAACAAGGAATCATTAGTTTTTTATTCTAATGGACTGGCCTTAAGGCTGCCTGCCTGCACATGTGCTAAATGAGTTAGCTCACAACTCTAGAAGAGACTGAAGTAGCATTAAAGCAACACGGCAGGAGGCCCAGCCTTTTTAGGGTGGTTTTAACAGAGGCTAACTTAACATCTTCCACAGATTGGTATCTTTTCTGTCTACCTGGGCCACTTCCAGGGCTAGCTAGCCAGTGATGGCTACTAGTTTACAGAGATGATTGTTTCACTTAATCAGAGCTACTCTAATACAATAGGCCTGAGGCTTTTTCATCTTAGAGTGTTTGGCCTGACGGCCCAGCCCATGATGGACTCTTCTAGAGGTGTTTTGGACGATGACTCATATGATGAACCTTGTCTTAGGATACAATTAAAGTTTAGAATAGTAATTATTATGAGAAGCACATTTGAGGAGTTAGTTGAGGTGGACTAATTAGTTGCGCAATATCTACATGTTTTGCTCATTAATTAAGAATATGGTTTTTGTTAATGCCAGGATGTTATTTGATTATTGGTTTCACAAATCTGTGGTCTACATTATTTTGTTGAAACCATTCCTAAGAGTAATTAACTACTGGCCACATTATTTTGTTGAATCTGTTAATTAGTCAATATTTCAAAATCCTGATAACCATAATGACATACATGTACAGCATGTGGTTTTCCATGATACTATATATTATCATAAATTATATCCAATAAAGTATCATTCTCTTCTTAATCTTCCCATTTATCTTGTTCATTATACTTCCCAGAAGTATATACTCAACAATGTTATGAAAGACAATTAGCAAAAATATGCTGGATTCACACTGCCAACTAGAAAAATTGTATACATTATCAGAGACAACATTGGCAATATCAGCATCTTGATTAAAATTTACGGTTTTCATAGTAAACTTAATTGAAGCTAAACAAACCAGCAAATATTAACTGTTTTTTGTGTATTTTTATTCATATAATAAAATTTTAAAAGACAAAAAAATAAGTTAAAATCATCAAAGTCATGTATCTCTTTATTAAAAACAATTTTTTGGGGGTGGGAATATGATACTTTATCATTGTGTGTAGTTAAAGTTGTTAATAAGTTCTTGTCAGGTACAGTAGTTTTAAAAGCTATGGCAACAAGCAAAAATACTTCAGATTTAAACAAACTGATTTCAGATTTAAATGAAATCAAAGTTGCGCAAGATTCAGGATTCAATTAACTTAAATATTTTTGGTTAATAAATGAACTGTTAAACCAAAAACAAAATTTTACTAGCCCATTATACAAAATTATATCAAACATCAAGCAGTGTAGTTCAAACTACAAACAAAATGAACTGACACAACAAGTGAAATGGATGGATGCTATTCCAGAGTATATTATAATACAATCAGGATTCATATGAGGCACCAACAGAAGGACCAAAATGAAACAAAATTTGAGCAATCTAGAAGCAAGATTCTACAAGCACAAAGCAAAACAAACTCACACAAGATGTGTAGTATGAGCAGCCTAAAATGGAAAAATAAAAGTTTAACAGCCAATCAACAGCTATCTAATTTAGGAACAGAGGCATTTTATCCATTTTCAATACTCCAGATTTGTATGAAAAGGTTTTGAGAACCTTCCAAATATGGACTTGAGATTACAATAAAAATAAATCATTAAATTTAAAATTTCTACTTTTAGTGATTTTATCCTAGGTTTTTTTTAAAAATATGGTTTTTACTAGCAATATCTTTAACAGCGCCAGCAGCCAAGCCAGCAGCAGCTAAACCAGCTTCAATGGAGGTGAGGCTCATAACATGGAGGCACCTGTTTACACCCAAGCCTTTGAGGCGGGTGACAAGGAAGCTGACCTGAACCTGACCCCCAACCCATATGACTTTGACTTGTTCAACAATCACCAAGTGTCTAGCTCTGCCCATGCTCCTATACCCACCCCTGTACAAGCTGCCCGTCAACTAACCAATCAGGATGACACCCCTTATTTGGAACATCTTCCTGCCACCAGCCAACCTGCCCCCCTACAGCCAATCAGGCTTCAGCTCCCCTGGCCCAGCACCCCAAACACAGAATCATTACTGCCAAAATTCTTCAAGAAATTGTGGCACTCAACCAGCATGGCCTGACCTGGGACCAGATTGCCAGCCAATTGCAATTTACCTGGGCTACTGTCATGCAGGAATTCAACAACCTGATGAACAGGGGGAACCTGGTCAGGATAGCCAAGAAGCCCAAGAAGGCCCCTAAGTCCCAAATCAACAAGGCATACCCAATTATGCTTGACCTCCTCCAGCAGGACCCCAAGCTTCCCCTAACCCAGGTCTGCAAACAGCTTGCACACTATAACATATGGGTCTACAAGCGCATGATGCAGCTCTGGATGCACAGAAATGTGACTTTCATACGGGTTCTTACCAGTTTTGCCAGCAACCAATGGGATGGCGCTGAGGATTCCCCATATAATCTAGACATCAAATCAACCCTGGTCCAATGCTTGACTAGTCTAACAGATGACATCATGTTTGTCTCATACTACAAGTTATTGATTGCATTTGACAATTTTGGTGAGCAAGAAAAAGCCGCCACCAAGAATGGAAGTAAGAAGGTGAAGAAGGGTACTCATACAGCCACATCCTTGGTGGATTGCTCAACTCCTGGGATGGCTCGAATTCCAAATACCAGATTTTCTTGAGCCACCAGATGGAGGGTAGCTCCACTGCCCTTGAGGCCATCCAGGAACGCGGGCACCAGGCCTCTGTGTACCCAGCTGGTCACACCAACATCCATCTGGCAGATGTTGTGTTCTTTAATATTGGAGATGCACTCCAGGAGCACCGCCCTCAGGCTTTCAACAATCTCTATCTTGGGGTTCTTGATCACAATTTTCTCTTTGGTCATCAAATGGTGACTGACTTGTTTGTGCAAATGGTTTTCATGTGAATATGGGCAACCAATCACATAAGGATAAGCGCCTTCCACCTCAGGCCACTACCACCTACCAGCCCATTCAGCCAATGATGGATGAGGAATACAACAAGTGTTATATGGCGGCCATCACACGCAATCCTCCTGCCTTCACCCCTGCCACCAACACCCCCCACCCACAAACCCAACCCATCAAATCCCAGACCCCCCAGGCCAGCACCGCCTCTACGTCTTCCTTCCTGCGTCATTCTGCCTACTAGGCATCACTCTTTCCCGCCTCAATAAACCCCCTGGTCCCAAAAGATTTCTATTTATATTATCTTTATTTTGAATTTCAATTGTTCATGTTCTCTTTGTTTATAGCTGGCTATATTCTTTATGTTCAGCTTATTTCTATAAAATCATATAATTACTATGTTGTGTATCTATATCCTGAACACAGTTATTTTTAGCACTTAAACACATCCCCTTATGAAAATATTAACAAAAATTTCGTGATCAGCTAAATTTGAATTAGAAAATTATAGTGTCAACTGTTTTTAGATAAAGTTGTTACTGATCTAAATTCAAAACCTTAATGATAAACTTTAAGCCAATTAGGAGACACGTGATAAAGTGATTGTTGTGACATAAAGGGTCATTCAATAATTCTTTGATGCATGTGCACTAATTAATATGATTGGCTGGATGTTTTGCCATTGTACGCCATTGCCGCTGTGGCAAGTTGTTGATGGACTAGTGCCCAATCAGCTGCTGGGTTAGCACTAGTCCACCAACAACTTGCCACAGCGGCAATGGCGTACAATGGCAAAACATCCAGCCAATCATATTAATTAGCGCACATGCATCAAAGAATTATTGAATGACCCTTTATGTCACAACAATCACTTTATCACGTGTCTCCTAATTGGCTTAAAGTTTATCATTAAGGTTTTGAATTTGGATCAGTAACAACTTTATCTAAAAACAGTTGACACTATAATTTTCTAATTCAAATTTAGCTGATCACAAAATTGTTGTTAATATTTTCACAAGGGGCTATGTCAAGCGCCAAAAATAATATGGTAATCAAGAAAAAAATGCCAACACAAAGCAAACATCAAATATTGAGATGAGCGTAAAACATATACACAGTGGGTAAAAAATGGGATAATGTAGTAAGTGGGAAAACAAAAAGGAATAAACAAAGAGGCAACAGTATCAAAATAATACACAATTTATTGGGGCAAAAGCTATAAAAACATATGAAAAGGTTAGTAAAAAATCAATGAGAGAATTGGAAAATCTTCTGAAGGACCTTGACTTGGCAATTGCCAAAATAAAGGACATTGACCGCAAGGTCAAAGCTAAAGTGAAGTCTGCTGTCCTCACTGGGGACAAAATCGATAAGGTGTCCGCAAAGGCACTAATGTCAAAAATGCCAGACACCCCAGAGAAGACAATTGAGCGCTTAATAAATATTCAAAAAACTGTGGTTGAGAGCCTCCAGTTCAAGGCATACAACCTTTCTGTGCCGTCTGTCTGGGTTGATGACCCAGAGATGTATGCCCACCTCAAACCTGCCAAGCATGCCATGGCAGAGGATACTGAATTTCCTGCACAATTGATTGCGCCAAGATTAGCCAAGCCGGCTGAAGCCGCCAGCAAGGAAGAAACCCAAGAAGGTAACCTAAAAATTATAATTAATAAAAATTCTTAAATACTTACCTTTTTTTTAGAAGATGTTGATGGTGAAATCTGCCGGGTCCTGGTCCCTTTTGTCCCCCCATCTTCTATGCCAACTATGCTAATCATGTGGCAAGGCAACTTTTCCTTTCCTCCCCTGTCTTGCGGGAGCTTGAAGACAGGATCTGTGGTACATTCCTAATGTACAGGGAGGCATTGGCTGGGCTTTTGCATGGTGAGGGGGCATCTGAGTGGGCAGTTACTGCCTACAAGGATGCCCAACTGGTCTGCCTGGACCCAGTTAACCTCAGTGGAGTTTACTGTGTAAACTCTATTGAGCTTGTTTGGGACGTCCTGGCAACACTCTCATTCAAGAATATACCAGAGATGGGCCAGACTTATGTGGCTGCTTGCTTCTGCTTCCTGGTGGAGCATACCATCTCTTACCTGTTGGAGAACTTTGGGCACAAGGTGGGGAAGTTGGCTGAGCAGATGCAAAAGCCGTAAATAAGACAAAAATCCTCCAGGCAGACTTCAGGCTGGCCTGGAGTGCCAACAAGACGGGGTCCCTGAAGCTATGGAGCTGACCTTTGCCAAAACCAAGCATGAGAAGAAATTTAGCGCAGTATACAACAAATTGTGCAAGTTAAGGAAGCCTTTGCTGGGCAAAGGCTTCATCTGGTTGTTTACCTAGGGTTCCTATTCTACTTTGGGATGGGCGCGCCTGTAGAAGATCTAGACAGGGTCCTTCTTGGGGTCAACAAGGCCAGGCTCTCACTGGACAGGAAGAAGGTCCCCCCTGGGTATGACTTGGTGGATCACGTCATACAGGACCCCTGGTCCTGGCTGGCATCTTTGGGTTTGCAGCCCCACCAGAAAAGCTGCTCTTCCATTCCCACCTCACCATCATTCCTTTTACCAGCAGGAGCAAATACTTCAATACGGGTGTAACCACCGTCCACGGTATGGCGGTGGAGGTTGTGTGCCACCTCCATTGCGGGGTGGGTACATACCGCCAAACCCATTATAGATGCACTTAATTTTATCTCTAAATCAATAAATATATTTATACTCTACTATTTTTTTATATTATAAATAATTTTTCAAATTATATTTTAGTAAACAAGATTTGCAAAATATATTGCAGAAATGGGTTTCATAAAAGTAATAAATAATACAGTAATAAAATAAATTTCAACTTTACAATTTACGTTTAATTTTTATAAGACTATTTTATATTTATTTGATAAAAGTGATATAAATATATTCACTCAATCCAGTATCAAGCGTTTGGGATAACCTCAGATGACATATTAAATAATATATAATAAAATAAATTAATTACTTCTATTGATGGATCTTCTGAATGTGATTGCAGGTGTGGAAACATCTAAATATAAAATGATAATCAATAAATCTTGAATAGTAAATTAGAGAATTTAAAAAAAGTTGGACACACTAAGCCTTTAATTGATTGGCTGTTTGGCTAGGCACACAGGGATGAACAAACCAGCGTGGCCATAGGATTTGGCCACAATCTCAGCTGGGAGGGTGTGGATCCCAGCCTGCAGAAAATTAAAGAGGTCCTCAGTCCCAGCTGGGGTTCTCGCTTGATGACTTGCTTGAGCCACCCAAAAACTTCCTCAATGGGATTTAGGAAGGGAAAATAAGCTGGGAGGAAGAGAAGGCATAAATTTGCCGTAACCAATTGCTGGGGGCCCACTGCAATGCTTGTGTCAATCATTGGGAATTCCTCAAGAATGTCAGCCACCTTGTGGAGACCAACATTGTCCATTACAATTACGTTGGTGAAGCCCGGGCTTGTGCGCCTCAGGTGCTCCTGGACCAATTGGAGGAATGACAATAAGGTACGGCTTTTGTGAGAACCCAATATCATTTGATAAAGCTCAACCCCCTTTGGATCAAGGAGAGCCACCATTGAGTATGCTGTGGCGCGGACTGCAGCACGCCAAGCCATCCCGTCATTGGAGCCTTTGGGGACATACTCATACTCATTGCGCATTGCCAAGGCAAATGCTGATTTGTCAATATAATAGAATTTCCCTGTCCCCTTGGCTTTGAGGGCAGTGTACGCCTCAGCGTAGTTTTTCTGGGTCTTGATATTGGCTGGGCTGTTCTGATTGTAGGGGGATACCCTAAGCTTTTTCCAGGACAAGTGCATTCCCTTGACCAAATGATAATAGAAGGAAATTGAGGCCTCAACCCCAAAAGCAGACTTGACCATGGCCTGTATATTTTCCAGTTCAAGATGGCAATCTTGGGTTATCCACTGGCAGATTGCCCATTTGTGCTCCTTGGTGAGCATGGAAGAAACACACAAGGATTTCTTTGCGGCAAGGACTTGGCCAGTATCAATGAACTTGTTGAAGGTCTTTGAGGCGTACTTGGGATCCACCCCAACAAGAGTTGCAGCCGCCTTGTAATCACCAGATTCCTGCATGAGCCAGAGAAGGATGATGTGCTTAATGTCAGGAATGTGCTTGTGAGTGGGCTTTTTAGCGGTGGGGATTGGCTTGTTGGCATTGGGCACAACACAGGGTATGGGCACCTTGGTGTAAATTTCAGCAACTTTCTTTAGTACTAACTGTCCCTCATTGGTTTGGTAGAGCTTGGGCTCCTTGTCCTCCTCCCGATTGCCATCACTGATGTAGGGCTTGTAGCTAGTATCAAGTACAGGCTTCACCTTCTCCAGCATGGCTGACGGGACCAACTCTTGCTGGTACACAACGTCAAACACATACAAAGCATGTTCTACCTCCTTGTCTCTAACTTTCTTGGTGAAGGTAACCTTGGTGGGCTTCCAGGTCAGCTTTGGGACCTGAGGGTTTATGGTCCGCACCCTAGAAGCTTGTGCTCCTTGAACCAGCTGTGTCAGTGCAGCGTCACTATGGAACTCTCCTCTCCCACCTCCCTCCTGAGTAGGCACTTGTGTTGCACTAAGTCTATTCTTTGACCCGCGGGGGCAACTGTAGCGCACAACAGGTGCAATGGTGGTCTGTTGCTGTGTTCCTTCCATTTTGAGAATTTAATAAAATATTAAATAAAACTTAATTAAGTTACTCCTTATTTTAATTTTGCTTTTATCTGTTTATGGATATTCAATTAATATTTTTTCCCACCCAATATCCTAATTATAGATTTTTTATTTCTTAGTTAGTTGTTTTTGGTTTTACCACACCCATTTTAGAATACCCAAAATAATTTTCACCCATTTTCCCATATTTTACACCAAATTAAGCACCCAACTCAATTTTTTTAAAAAAAATTTCAGATCTTGTGTCGTATTTCAGATACCTTGGTATCATTCTTGATTACAATCCATTGCACAAACTGAGTGAGTGATTTTGTTTACATAGTGAGTTGCTATTGTGTTTTGTTTTTGGATTGAGTTTTGACACACCACGCTCAGGTGTATTTTGTCATCAATTCACATAGCAAACATATGGGACATTATTTTAGGGATTAGGCCATTTTCTAATACACATGCTGCCCAAGTCGCAGCACAACACAGTTCAATTTTGAAAAAATCAAATTACAACTGTTTATATTTAAAACAGTAATAACTCAACAAAAATTTCATATTTTTCCACACTGTAAATTATCAAAATGAAGCTAAGAATCTTATCTTTCCATTGATGTTAAAATATTAATATATATATAATATTGAATATTAAAGTAAAAGCAATTTAAAAGAGCACATGTCAGATTTTATTATATTATTTTAATAATGAAATAAAATAGATTTCTTAAAGCCTAAAAAAGTTAATTTTTCATTAATCAATATATTTTTTTTATTTAACGAAATTAAAGATAAGATCAAGAGCATTATTTCCGCATTTTATTTTAGTTAAAAAGCTTAATTATTTAGGATTTTATGGTAGTTTAAAGTTAGGACGTTAATTTATTTGCTGTTTAGATGAATTTTGAGGTTCAAGTGAACTGCAAACCTCAAATTAAGCTTTTTTTAAATCCAATTCTTTAATATTTTATCATTTTAAAAATATATGGAACAGTTATAATTAAGTAAGCCATCAATTTTATTGATTTACATATATTACAAAGAGGATATGATGTAATTTGATGCTTACCTGATACACATATATCACTTGTGCATGAAAACTGGGGATTTCATTTATTCTAGTAATATAAATTCAAGTTGAAATTGTAAATAAAGCTATCACATCATTTCTTTCAGAATGGTGTCATAAGGCTTGGTATTAAGAGCTAAAGCACCACCTAAGGTTTACTTCAAACCATCTTACAAAAAGATATCATTCCTGCAACCAGCACTCTTTTGCAAGGCATCTCTACAAAGCATCTCTTTATCAGCAATCACAAATCCAATATTATGGAATCTGTTAACTTTACTTCTGCCATGAAGCCATTTTCCTCACTGGGAGCATCAACAAAAAGAGAAAGAATTGCTATGCTAAAGAAAGCATTCCTCTTTGTTTCTTGAGACAATCTTAATTCCTTCATCAATCACTTCCTCACTCAACCTGAGTTTGGAAAAACAGAGTTCATTCCTTTAATTCAAAATCAGAAACTAAATGGGATAATTGACAACTTAAAGGATCTTCTGAAATCTGCTCCTCAAAAGCATCTCCCAGCCTTGAGATCTCTGGTTACTTCCAGTTACTCTTTAAAAGAGCTTACTGATATGGGATTTAATATAACCAAAAGTGAGTTTTAATATTCAAGAAAAATAAATAAAAATAAAAATGTAAGCTTAAACAAAAAAAGCCAAAAAGATAATAACTATTCATTAAAATAAGAAATAATCAAAAAAATAATTAAAAACTACTGGAAAATTCTTTTGAAACAAGCCAGTTTACAAAAAAAGCACCAGAAATTTTTTATAAAGACATTGAAAAAGAAATGAATGAATATTCAACTGAAATAAAATATTCTCTATTAAAAACAAAAAAGAAATATATGAAAATATGAAAATAAAAAATGAAATTTCAATATCACTTTCAACTTATTATAAATTAATACCAAAAAATATAATAAAGAGTAAAAAACAAACTGACATGTGTAATATTTGTAACTTAAAATCATCCTTAGAAAAAAGAAAAGAAGAATGTGAAAGTAAAAACTTATTATTGCCATAATCTATAAACAGTGACATAAAAGCTATTAATCAGCACCAAGACTTTTATGCTCATCAAAATAGAGAATATAAGAAAGATATCAATGAATTAGATAATGAATCATGTATTATAGTCATAGATTTTAAGGAGAATTTAAAAGTTGGTGGTGGTCCAATTGAAACCAATAACTGTTTTTATTCCAAAAGACCTATTTCTTTATTGGGGTTTGCATTGGTATTTAAAGAAAACAATAAAGTTAAATATTAATACCATAATTTTTTATCTCAAATATTGTCTCATGATTCTTTGTTTTCAGGTGAATGTCTAATAAGTCTTCTTAAATCAGATAAGTTTAAAAAATAAATAATATCAAAGTATGGACTGATAATGGAAACCATTTTAGATCCTATGAATTCTTATATTATATATTTAAAGAGGCACCACAATACATTAAAGGGTCTATTAAATAGAATAGATTTGTAGAATGTCATGGGAAAAGTATTGTTGATGGTGACTTTGGTGTAATATCAAAAACATTAAAAAAGAAAGAAAATCAGCTTTATATTAAGAATATAAATGATATTAAAAATATTTTTGAGCAAGAAGAAAAAAGAAAATAATTATATAAATCAGCGCTATCAGGCTCAAATTTCTCAAAAGTCATTCTTTTATATTTATGAGAGAAAAGTTAGGCCTATAAGGAGAGAGCTCAAAGTTAAAAATCTGTGCATTAATCTTTTATATTTGATGAAAGATGGGAAGTTGTATACTTCACCTTTAACATTTGAGAGTTTCTCAGAATATTTTGAGATAAAGTATCATTTGAAATCACGTGATAAAACCAGAGAAACAAAAATATCAGAAGATGCTAGTGGTGCATTAGGGCAAGTTCATGAAGTAGGGCAGCTTACTAGAGGGTGTATTTTAAATAGAGTTATCAGTCTTTCAAAAACAAAAACCTTTTTTGAAACAAACTAAGAATATTTATGATGAGCCAAAGATAGGGTAATAGCATTTATAGCTTTGGGGCTGATATTACTCTCCCATGTAACTCATCATAAATATTTTTAGCTTGTAGTATGTAGTAGCACTTAAGATATTTCCAGCAATATTATAAGGTGCAATTTTCAATTCTAAAATTGATATTTTTTTAAAAAATATCTAAGCCCAAGATCAATTAAAGATTTGACATTGATTGTATTTTAATCTTTCTGAATAATTTGAATATGAATAATGTAATTAAGTTATAAAATAATCAGTCCAGCGCTTAGGCATAACAAGAAAAATAATGACCCATATGTACACCAAAAGTCAACTCACACCATTTTGTTTGTGAATCAATGTATTTTGGATTGTATTTTGAATGGCTTTGCTTTGCATGTGAGACCTTTGTTGCTGTGTTGACCCATTTTGCCCATTAATGCCAATAAACCCTGTTAACAGAGTGTATATTTTAACCTGAGAGTTGGATTTTGTTTAAATCTGAAGTATTTTGGCTTATTGCCATAGCTTTTAAAACTACTGTATGAAAAAGGTAAAGTGTTGACTTCACCACTGACAAAATCCTAAATAGGTGGTGGTATAGTGAATTAGGCCTATCTGCGCCACTCTGATTTGCTTAGATCTACCCTGGTGATTGATCTTGAGCAAATTGTAGCCATTTCTGATTGTTGGTATTTTTATTGATAATAAACCCTATAGTGAATTCCATAGTGAAATGGGCTTAAATTATGAGACCACTGTTAGCCATGGATCCATTTATGATATTAAAGTTGTATCAGGTGCTGCAGATAGATGTATAAGATGGACATTTCAATGGACTGCTATATGTGCTAAGGCTATTTATATATATTAACCTAATAAAAAATATTTTTAACTTTGATATAATATCTATATTGTAAGCAACTCAGTTTCAAGATTAAAAATAGGTTAGGATTAAAGAGTGTCAACATTGAAACTTTTATGTTGTGATTTTGACTTGGCAAAAAATAGATTTTTATTAGTAAAAGTAAAGGGAAAGTTGGGTTAAATCAAAGTTTTTATTAAGCTTAATATTAAATCGTGTTGAAATAGCCATGATTTTGACATGCTTTCTAGTTCGCACCCCAGAGAGCTTTAAAAAATGGGAATTAAGCTAGCGCGGCTAGCAACTTACTTAGGGAAATATGATTTTCTGGTCAAAGGTGCCCATACCGGCAAAGTGTTGATATGGGCACTGTTGCCCATCATTTAGCTTAAGCTTGTCGATGGCTCATGGACCCCTGGGTTGATGAATTGTTTTGAGAGATGCGATTTGAAGGGAAATGTTGAGGTGGTATTTCCACTTGTGGAATAGTGGGCTCATATTTGATTTCTCTTTGGGAGGGTTATGCCGGTTTGGACTTTGATGGATCTGGTGTGCCCTTCTCCTCCATTTGGACGTGCGGGCATTTGCACTGTTTTGGTGGGAAATGTGGGTTGATCGCTTTCAGAATAGCGCTCTATGATGGAAGTACGATCTTATGTAGTCTAAAATTGATTAGTTTAAAAAGACGCTATTTCATATCAAATGGCTTGTACCAGAAGGTTATTGTGCTATTTTAAACTGATCTCTAGTAGGTATTATTTTAATTTGAAAATTTATTACTATTTAAAAACGATGACTTTGAGCTTAATCTCTATCGTTTAAATAGCTTGCGATGATTGGCTGCAGTAGGGGTTGGATGTAATTGGATTTTAATTTGGTTTAGAATCGGAGCCAGACCCAGTACTCACTAAACTCGGAGGAGGTCTGATCGATACATGCATCGAGGCAGTCCTCCATAGTGTAGAAGGGGACGCAGGGGCTGGGGGCGTGGTACAGAATCTTTTTGCGGCACTGCATCAGGTTGGGGTCGTAGAAGTAGACGGCACTTTTCGCCTTGCCGGGGCGGGTCTTGGGTTCTGTAGGGGGTTTGGCGTAGCAATTTAAGTAGCTAAATGTCAGTTTAGGAATGGATTTCGGCTTACCGCTTCGGCAGGGGGAGAGAGTTGTACTGGCATTTCGAGTTGCTGAATGTTAGCTTTGTTAAGGTTTAACTTACTCAATGGCAACAGAGAAGACGCTTGTCGCAAGGATAAGAGAGATGAAGTTCATTGTGTGCTGGTTGAGTGATTTGGTAGCCCCTTTATAGGCCAGCCCAAGTGCCTGTTTCACGAAGCTTAAACAATAGATTTCTCCTAAACGGGCCAGCTGCCAGCTAAAATGCAGAGATAAATGTCCGGCTGCGAAAGTAAAATCCGCCCCTGCCCCCACCCAAAAGGAATTTTGCTTGGTTGATGACACTTCCGCAACCTGAGTGGTCTGACAAACATGCCGTTTGTTGACGATGCCGGCGTGGGCTGTAATTTACGAAGATGGCCTGCCCCGAGCATACACTTTAAACTCCTGGCTTCAACCCAGCTTTGTTGTCTAAGCATGGGAATTATCATAAATTAGCCCATTGCTTTTGGATATCTCCGAACCCAAACCGAACCCCACCTCGAAACCAACCATCTCGATTTCCCCTCCAAGAGCTATCTTCTCGCTCCATCAACTTGAAATAAATTCAATTCTAATTTCAAACCATTAACTGTTTACTCTTTTAAAAACTCAATCCGAAATTCATTTTAAATAAAACCAAAAATAATGCATAAAACTGTTTATTCTGTATTAACATACTCAATAAATGATAATCCACCACACTTCTCTAAGTTAGGAGGAATGTCTTGTGTATTGAAAACCAAGTAAAGTTAGCCAATGGATTTAATAAGGAATCATACCAAAGATCCCCAATACCTAACTGAAAGCCAAAAAAAAGTATAGATGATATTTCCCTCTATCCAAAGAGAGATAGAGCTCACTAAGTGAAACTGTTTTTTACCCAGTGTGGTGACAAAGCAGAAATATATGCTTGTTAGTCCAATTGAAATCTTCTAATTCAGCATCCATCTGGTGGGTTCAGAATTGTGCAAAGTTTGAACTCTCTCTCCCCTTTAAAGCATCATATTTGGCAATAATAGTTGATCTAGTTATTTTTTCTTATCCCAGCCTCTCTGAATGACAACCAATCTTATCTGCTAACCATACAATAGCAAGATGTACATGGATAGCCAGTTTGGACGCATTTAGCTAATGTTTTTTAACCTTAGCCTACAGTATAAGTCTATATCCTTTCAATTTCCTATCTGCAAAGGAAATCCCATATAATTTATATACAACTTGACATTTATGTTTTATCATTACAAGCAAGTCGATTTATAAATTTATAAAAACTATCT
Organism: Entomophthora muscae; assembly: GCA_014839935.2. NCBI lineage: Eukaryota > Fungi > Entomophthoromycota > Entomophthoromycetes > Entomophthorales > Entomophthoraceae > Entomophthora > Entomophthora muscae. Next base: position 175,301 of record QTSX02000764.1, on the reverse strand, counting down.
TAGTTAACCATTTCTTATGGTATAAAATTGGTAAACCTTCACACCTATATCTATACTTTATATAACCCTCATAAACATCCTGATCCATTCCCAAACTGTTTCACTTCCCAAATTCCATTTTATTGCCATAACTGGGCTACTTTACAGTAGTTTTAAAAGCTATGGCAACAACCAAAAATACTTCAGATTTAAACAAAATGATTTCAGATTTAAGCAAAATCCAACTTTCAGGTAAAAATATACACTCTGTTAACAGGGTTTATTAGTGTTAATGGGCAAAATGAGTCAACACAGCAATAAAGGGCTCACATGCAAAGCAAAACTATTCAAAATAGAATCCAAAATACATTAATTCACAAACAAAATGTTATGAGTTGACTTTTGGTGTACATATGTTTACTATGTGAATTGGCGACAGAATACACCCAAACAAGGTGAGTCAAAACTCAATCCAAAAATAAAACACAATAGCAACTCACTATGTAAACAAAATCACTCACTCAGTTTGTGCAATGTATTGTAATCAAGAATGATACCAAGGTATCTAAAATAAGACACAAGATCTAAAACATAAATTTTAAAAATATTGTGTTGGGTGCTTAATTTGGCGTAAAATCTGGGAAAATGGGTGGAAATGATTTTGGGTATTCTAAAATGGGCGTTGCAAACCAGAAACAACTAATTAAGAAATAAAAATCTGTAATTGGGATATTGGGTGGTAAAAACTCTAATTAAATATCCATATTCAGATAAAAGCAAAAAATAAAATTAGGGAGTAACTCAATTGAAAATTATTTAATATTTTATTAAATTTTAGAATGGAAGGAACACAACAACAGAGTACCAATACACCTATTGTGCACCGCAGTTGCGGTTGCCCCCGCAGGTCAAAGAATAGAGTTAGTGTAACCCAAGTGCCTACTCAAGTTGACGAGAGAGGTGAGTTCCATAATGATGCTGCACTGACACAGCCGGTTCAAGGAGCACAAGCTTCTAGGGTGCAGAGCATAAACCCTCAAGTCCCCAAGCTGACCCAGAAGCCCACCAAGGTCACCACTACAAAGAAAGTTAGAAACAAGGAGGTAGAACTTACTTTGTATGTGTTTGACGTTGTGTACCGGCAAGAGTTGGTCCCGTCAGCCATGCTGGAGAAGATGAAGACTGTACTTGATACTAGCTAAGAGCCCTATGTCAGTGATGGCAAGCAGGAAGAGGACAAGGAGCCTGAGTTCTACCAAACTGATGATAGACAGTTAGTGCTCAAAAAGGTTGCATCCTTCTACAACAAGGTACCCATGCCCTGTGTTGTGCCCAATGCCAACAAGCTGATCCCCACTGCTAAAAAGCCTGCCCAGAAGCGCATTCCTGACATCAAACACATCATCCTGCTTAAGCTAATGCATGAATTAGGCAATAACAAGGTGGCTGTGGCCCTTGTTGGAGTGGATCCCAAGTACGCCTCCAAGACCTTCAACAAGTTCATTAACACGGGTCAAGTCCTTGCCGTGGAGAAATCCATGTGTGTTTCCACCATGCTCACCAAGGAGCACAAATGGGCAATCCATCAGCGGATCACCCGGGACTGCCATCTTGAACTGGCAAATATACAGGCAATGGTCAAGTCCACTTTTGGGGTTGAGGCCTCAATTTCCTTTTACTACCATCTTCTGAAGGGGATGCACTTTTCCTGGAAAAAGCTTGGGGTATCTCTGTACAATCGTAATAGCCCAACCAACATTGAGACCCGGAAAAACTATGCAGAGGTGTACACTGCCCTCAAAGCCAAGGGGACGGTTAAATTTTACTATATTGATGAATCAGCATCTTCCTTGTCTATGTGCAATGCATATGGTTATGTCCCCAAAGGCTCAAATGACGGATGGCTTGGTATGCTGCAGTCCACGCCACAGCCTATTCAATGGTGGCTCTCCTCAGTCCAAAGGGGGTTGAGCTATACCAAATGATATTGGGTTCACATAACAGCAGGACCTTTCTATCATTCCTCTTATTGGTCCAGGAGCACCTGAGGCGCATGAGCCCAGGTTTTAAGAACGTCATTGTGTTGGACAATGCTGGTCTCCACAAAGTGGCTGACATTCTTGAGGAATTCCCAATGATTGACACCAGCATTGCTGTGGGCCACCAGCAATTGGCCACAGCAAATTTGTGCCTTCTCTTCCTCCCAGCCCATTTGCCCTTCCTAAATCCCATCAAGGAAGTCTTTGGGTGGCTCAAGCAAGTTGTCAAGTGAGGAACCCCAACTGGGACCAAAGACCTGTTTAATTTGCTGCAGGCCAGGATCCACACCCTTCCAGCTGAGACTGTGGCCAAATTCTATGGCCACACTGATTCATTCATCCCCGCTTGCCTTGCCAAACAGCCAATCAAATTAAGGCTTAGCTTGTCCAACTTTTTTATATTATCTGATTTACTATTCAAGATTTATTAATTATCATTTTATATTTAGATGTTTCCAAGCCTGCAAAACATTCAGAAGGACCATAAATGAAGGTTAGTAATTTATTTATTTATAATCCTTTTTTATTGTGTCATCTAAGGGTATCCCAAACGCTTTATACTGGATTACACAAACACATTAATATCACGTTTAGCAAATAATTATAAGAATCAAATTAAAAAAGTTAAATGTAACATGTACAAATTAGAAGTAGAAATTATTGACATATTATTATGCTTTTATTAAGACCTTCTCTGGGATATATTTTGCAAATCTTGTTTACTAAAATAAGAGTTAGAAAATTTTATTATAATAAAAATAATATGAATTGTAATAAACTTTATTGGAAAAGAGAATTTTTTAAGAGCGCCTGTAGTGAGTTCTTCTGTATGTACCCACCCTGCAATGGAGGTGGCACACAACCTCCACGTCACACCATGGACGGTGGATACACCCTTATTAAAATATTCACAGCGGCTAGTAAAAGGGAGTAGGGTCAGGTGTGAATGGAGGAGCAGCTTCTCTGGCGGGGCTGAAAACCCGTAGATACCAGCCAGGACCAGGGCATCCTGGATGACGTGATCCACTGAGTCATATCCGGGGGGGACCTTCTTTCTGTCCATGGAGAGCCTGGCCTTGTCAATTCCTAGGAAGACCCCATCAAGATCCTCCATGCTGGTGCCCATTCTGAAGTAGAAGAGATACCTGAGGTAAACCACCAAGTGAAGCCTTTTCCCAGCAAAGGCTTCTGTAAACTTAAATAATTTATTGAAAACTGCACTGATCTTCTTTTCATGCTTGGTCTTACAAAGGTCAGCTCCATGGCTGCAGGGACCCCCGTCTTGTTGGCACTCCAGGCTAACCCAAAATCAGCAAGGAGGATTTTTGTCTTCTTTATGGCTGTTGCATCTGTAACAGCCAATTTGTCCACCGCGGGCCCAAAGCTCTCCAATAGGTAAGACAGGGTGTGCTCCACCAGGAAGCAGAAGCGAGAAGCTGCATGAGCCTGGCCCATCTCTGGTACATTCTTGAATGAGAGCATTGCCAGGACGTCCCTAACAAGCTCAATAGAGTTTACTGTTTAAGCTTTATTGAGGACCACTGGGTCAATGTGGACCAATTAGGCATCCTTATAGGCAGTAACTGCCCACTTGGATGCCCCCTCAGCATGCGTAAGTTCAGCCAATACCTCCTGCAACATCAGAAAGGACCCATGGACCCTGTCTTTGAGCTCTTACAAGACGGGGGGACAGATAGAACTTTTTTGCCACATGAGTGGCAAAATTTGAATAGAAGGTGGATGGGACAAAAGAAACCAGGACCCAGAGGAGTTCACCATCAATGTTTTCTAAAAAAAGGTAAGTATTTTGAAATTGTTATTAATTTTATTTTTTTTAGATTACCTCTGTGGGTTTTCTCCTTGCCGGCAGAGTTCAGCAGGCTTTGCCTTTCTCAGCGCAAGTAATTGTGCTGGCAATTCAGTGTCCACGCTTCTTGCCTGCTTTGCAGGTTTGAGATGTTCATACATCTCAGGGTTATCAACCCAGATAACCAGCACAGAAAGGGCAAAGGACTTGAATTGAAGGCCTTTCAGGACATGCTTCTGAACATTTAAAGCCATTCAATTGTTGTTTTGGGGGTGTCTGACATCTTGGCCATGAGTGCCTTGGTGGACATCTTTTCAATTTTGTCCCCTGTAAGAACGGCAGCCTTGACTTTTGCCTTGACCTTGTGGTCAATTTCTTTGATCTCTGCAACTTCAGAGTTGAGATCCTTCAAAAGCTTCTCTAATTCTCTCATTGATTTTTTACTAACCTTTTCATATGTTTTTATAGCTTTCTCCCCACAAAATTCTGTATTATTTTGATACTGTTGCCTCTTTGTTTATTCCTTTTTTTCCCATTTACTACATTATCCCATCTTTTTACCCATTGTGTATATGTTTTACGCTCATCTCAATATGTGTTGTTTGCCTTGTGTTGGTATTTTTTCCTTAATTACCATATTATTTTTGGCGCTTTGCACAGCCCCTTGTAAAAAAATTAACAAAAATTTGGTTATCAGCTAAATTTGAATTAGAAAATTATAGGTTAACTGTTTTTAGATAAAGTTGTTACTGATACAAATTCAAAACCTTAATGATAAACTTTAAGCCAATTAGGAGCCAAGTGATAAAGTATTGTTGTGACACAAAGGGTCATTCAATAATTCTTTAATGCATGTGCGCTAATTGATATGATTGGCTGGATCTTTTGCTATTGTACACCACAGCAGCAATGGCGTACAATAGAAAAAGATCCAGCTAATCATATTAATTAGCGCATATACACAAAAGAATTATTGAATGACCCTTTATGTCACAACAATACTTTATCACCTGGCTCCTGATTGGCTTAAAGCTTATCATTAAGGTTTTGAATTTGGATCAGTAATAATTTATCTAAAAACAGTTAACCTATAATTTTCTAATTCAAATTTAGCTGATCACCAAATTGTTGTTAGTTTTTTCACAAGGGGCTGTGTTTGGGTACTAAAAATAACTGTGTCTGGATCTAGATACATGGTATATTAAATATATGATTTTATAGAAATAAGGTGAACATAAAGAATAAAACCAACTATAAACAAAGAGAACATGGGCATATGAAATTCAAAATAAAGATAATATAAATAGAAAATGTTTGGCAACAGGGGGTTTATTGGGGTGGGGAAGAGTGATGCCTAAGGCAGAATAGTGCAGAAAGGAAAACATTGAGAAAGTGCTGGCCTGGGGGGTCTGGGATTGGGTGGGGCTGGAAGGTGGGGGGTGTTGGTGGCGGGGGTGGAGGCAGGAGGATTGTGTGTGATGGCCACCATATAACACTTGTCATATTCCTTGTCTGTCATTGGCTGAATGAGCTGGTAGGTGGCAGTGGCACAAGGTGGGAGGCGCTTGTCCTTCCGTGATTGGTTGCCTATATTCACATGGAAGATAATTTGGGCAAACAAGTCAGCCATCATTTGGCTGCCAAAGAGAAAATTGTGGTCAAGGACCCCAAGATAGAGGCTGTTGAAAGCCTGAGGGTGGCGCTTCTGTAGTGTATCTCCAATATTAAAGAAGACAACATCAGCCAGATGGATGTCTGTGTGACCAGTTAGGTACACAGAGGCCTGGTGCCCGCGTTGCTTGATGGCCTCAAGGGCAGTGAAGCTACCCTACATCTGGTGGCTCAAGAGAACCCAATGCTTTGAATTCAAGCCATCCCAGGAGTCAAGTAATCCATCAAAGATGTGGCTGTACTTGTAGCCATTGTTAAAATCTGGGTTTGTCTAATAGTAGACAAACCCTTGGCTGAAACAGCCAAAAATGCACCAATGAATGTCCCCTTCTTGACCTTCTTCCTTCTATTCTTGGCAGCGGCTTTTCCTTGCTCACCAAAATTGTTAAACACAATCAATAACTTGTAGTAGGAGATAAACATGACGTCATCTGATAGACTAGTCAAGCATTGGACCAGGGTTGATTCAATGTCTAGATCATACAGGGAATCCTCAGCACCATCACATTGGTTGCCAGCAAAATTGGTAAGAACCTGTATGGAAGCCACCTTTCTGTGCATCCAGAGCTGCACCATGCGCTTGGAGACCCATATGTTATTGTGCGCAAGCTGTTTGCAGACCTGGGTTAGGGGAAGCTTGGGGTACTGCTGGAGGAGGTTGAGAATTATTGGGTATGCCTCATTGATTTGGGACTCAGGGGCCTTCTTTGGCTTCTTGGCTGTCCTGATCAGATTCCCCTTATTCATTAAGCTATTGAATTCCGCATTATTGTGGCTTGGGTGAATTACAAGTGGGCAGCAATCTGGTCCCATTACAGACCCTGTAGGTTTAGTGCCAAAATTTCCTGGAGAATTTAGGCGGTGATGATTTGTTGTTTGGGGCGCTGGGCCACAGGAGTTAAAGCCTGATTGGCTGAGGGGATGCAGGTTGGTTAGCGGCAGTAAGTTGTTCCAAATCAAGGTTGCCATCCTGATTGGTTGGTTGACAGACAGCTTGTGTGGGGGTGGGTACGGGAGCAGGGGCAGAGCTAGACACTAAGTGACTTTCAAACAAGTCAAAGCCATATGGGTTGGGGGTCAGTAGTAGGTCAGCTTCCTTGTTACCCGCCTCAAAGGCTTGGGTATAAACAGGTGCCTCCACACCCTGAGCCTCACCTCCATTGAAGCTGGCTTGGCTGCTGCTGGCTTGGCTGCTGGCGCCGTTGAAGATGTTGCTGTTGAAAACCATATTTAAAAAAACCTAGGATTAAATCACTAAAAGTAGAAAATTTAAAATTTAATGATTTATTTTTATTGTAATCTCAAGTCCATATTTGGAAGGTTTTTAAAAATTTTCATACAAATCTGGAGCCATGAAAATGGATAAAATGCCTCTGTTCATAAATTAGATAGCTGTTGATTGGCTGTTAAACTGTTATTTTTCTATTTTAGGCTGCTCATACTACACATCTTGTTTGAGTTCATTTTGTTTTGTGCTTGTGGAATCTCGCTTCTAGATTGGTCGAATTTTTTTTTCATTTTAGTTCTTCTGTTGGTGCCTCATATGAATCCTGATTGGATTATAATATACTCCAGAACAGCATCCATACATTTCACTTGTTGTGTCAGTTCATTTTGTTTGTGGTTTGAACTACACCGCTTGATGTTTGATATAATTTTATATAATGGGCCAGTGAAATTACATTTTTTGTTTGACACTTCATTTATTAACTGAAATTTTATAAATTAATTGAATCCTGAATCTAGTGTGACTTGGATTTTGTTCAAATCTGAAATCATTTTGTTTAAATCTGAAGTATTTTTGGTTGTTGCCATAGCTTTTAAAAATACTGTATAAGAGTTCCAGAAGCAGGGGAGAGGTATTATTACCCAACAATAATTTTTTTGGATAGATATACCATACAGTTTGTGATATGGATATCAGGGAGAGGATGTGTCATCTAACCAGAGACGCTCTACAGATTTAAATAAGTTGGGCATATCATCTACAGTCATCAGCTATAGTATCACATATATGGAATCCGCTTGATACACCTTGGCTTTGAATCTTCCAAACTTCAAGTCAAGCCATGGGCCTTCTTGTCCAACTCTGAACTTCCCAAGAGGGCTGACTTAATTTCACAGGTCCATCAATTTTATAATAAAGGGTACCTTAGCTTAGCTTGATGTGCCAATTTAAAGATTTCATACCCTGGGTTTCATATTTCTAGACCATCCTATTTCAAGTTAGAGGCCATCTTTCCAAGACACAGCCCTTAGTTTCTAGACACCATTTGTATATTTACCACTCCCTGATTTTTTTCAATCAGCTTACTTCACCAACTTCTTAATCCTATAAGGAAGAGGTTTAGTATCTATATATCACCACTCAGCTCTATCTTTACCTGTCAGCTATGATCAATCACTTCACTTTTCTTGTTCCAGATCTGTCTGGGGACTAACCCTTAATAGCCCATTATTTTCCAGGATTGGGCAGGCAGAGCCTACCAGAGGGTCTGTGCTAACTTGAAGAGGTACATAATAGATCTCCCTATCCTGAGCCACCTGCCAAAAGCTAGAATCATCCTGCCTATCCCCCTCTCAGGGGTGATATAAACCACCCCAAACAGCTTGTCAGAGCTATCCAGAAGGGCTCAGAGATAGAGGCAGGCATAAGTTTAGTTATTAGAGGCATCTTCATGTCTATCTGGTAGGCAGGGAAGAGTTGTATTATCTTTAAACAGCTGGGGTTCAGCAGTAACTCAAGGGCCCTCACTATTATATATGGTCAACTATTTAGTACAGACCAGGAGATTGCTCACTTGTATGCTATTGGTGGTATATTCCTGGTACTTAGGGGTTAAAAATATTCAGTGAAGATAAAAGGGCTATAATGAGAACCTGGAGGACAAAAACTTGTAGGCAAGGGGTAGGTGGGTCAGAAGGATTCATATTAAAACTAGAAGTATACTAAGATAAACACAGCAATAGTTAGGAAACTGAGCACTCATAACATTTATTCAAAGACAGAAATAAGGTCTGATGCAGGGTCTAGTGGTCTATATGGTACACCACTACCAGGCTTTAAACCTAACAGGCAAGATTCAGTTGGTTGGAAAATGAGAATTTGGACAGGTGGGTTGTCTGGGCTTTGGGGTGGCAAAATGGCACCAGCACTGGGCAGTTGTTCATTGGCTGGTTATTTAAGAAGGGCAGTGCAACCATCTGCTATAAAGCAGTAAAACTGGGGGTGGCTTGTTGATCAGTATCTTCCTTGGGAGTGGGATTCTGACAGGCTACCACAGTAAGCATCAGGATCATCAACTCAATGGTGAGAGCTCTTGAGTCTTCATTGGGTAACTGGTTGTTTTTTTTGGCAGGTACCACCATTAGCAAACTTGCCCGGGCACCTCATCCTGGATGAAAACTGGGTTTTAAACAAGGGGGTTAACCCCAAAAACTTGGGCAGGTGTCCCCAGGGCAGACGGCTTGCATTCAACCCTGGTCAGGGTTTAAACACTGTCCTAGACCTTGAATTTTAAGATGGGAAAGGGCTGTCCCTGATAAGATCCTTTGAATTATCCATTTCTCTTTAATTCCAATCATTGTGGGACTATCAAGCTTAGACTTTGATTCCAGTCAACTCACACTTATTACAGGCTTTTTTATCCTGCATGCTGATATACTTGATCTTTCATCTTATATTGTACAGTAGTTTTCAAACCTGTTGAGATAAACAAAAAATCTCAGTCTAAAAACAAATACACCTCAGTCTAAAAGCAAAATCAAGTTGGATCCAAATCTTTTGTATTTTAATATAAGTTCTTTAATTTTGATTTTGATTTTAGACTGAGTTTTATTTTTTTCAGACTGAGATTTTTTTATCATTTAAAAGGTTTGAAAACTACTGTATCTTGCTTGATATGAGAGCTTCTGGCTTCATTTTCTCTTGTTGCTGCTGAAGTTATGCTACAAGGGTTGTTAGAAGCAACTCCCTCCCTATATATAAACCTGCACTTGAAAGGCAAGCATTAAGCTAAAACTGTTACAGCTCATGACTAAACTTATTTTCTTGTTGAATTGAAAGGTGTGACTGTACTACAGTCACATTGGGCTGTGGTTTCACAAAGAGGTTGAATTGTGATAAATTTTATAGGTTGAAATTCAAAACAATAGTATTGGCCTTGGGGAGATTTTTTAGTGTAGTAATGGATTACCCAGGAATCAATTAGGCTGTACTAATTGAGGGCCAAAATGAATAATCTGAACAATTCAAATTATGAGACTAGGTGTCTCAAAATAATTGATTAGCCATAAAGGTTAATTAATACCCCTGAATATGATTAATGAAGATTTAATCATAGGGCCAAAATGGACTTGACTGTATCAAGGTAAGACTTGTTGTCTTCAAACAAATTAATTAACTGGGAAGGTTAATTAATATTTATTAGGGAATATAGTTTATGAGGATTTAATTATATTGTTCAACAGCCTTGACTGTGTCAAGAAGTTTGGTTAAGGTTGACCAAAAGTAAACCCCTGAATTGTGGTTTAAAGCGCTGTTTTGGCAAATTTATTAGGGTAGAAGCACTGCCATGCCGCCTAATTGATTTGTAAAGTGTCAAGGCGCTGCCCAGCACAGGTTTCAGGCTCTGGGGCGTTGCAACACTGCCTGAAAAGTTTCTGAGTGCTGCAGTGGCGCCTGGTTTGAGTTTTGAAGTGTTTTAATGGGGGTTTAATACAAAAAAAACCAGTTAATGCAAAAAACAGCTAAATGTAGACAATGGTGTCTAGGAATTTAGAATTGATCAACTGGTTCCCAGTTGGAACAATGATAGCTTGGATCAGGAATATGTATATTCCACAGGATTTTGGCGCCAGAAGTCTGCAATGCTTCAAGCCAAAACAATACAATTACACAGAAAGAATCAGTGATTTTGGAATTTATTAGGGTTATTATTATAGGCTAAGAGTGTGAAGATCTTTTTGTTTAAGGTCTTGATTTAATGATATCATTATTTCAAAGATTACATGATAGGAATCCAGGTGTGATTCTGGAACTGGAGGGGTTTTCAGCAAATTATACCCTGATTGGTATATAATGGAAACATGATAATAATTAATAAAGATACACTATCAATTTTGATGCTTTCCCCTCAATCATTCTATACTTTATGTGGTGTCAGAAAATTGCGGACCATGTTATTTTATCATCTGCCAGCTGATATCCTAAGTATTCTAACATTAGGAAAGTACAGAGAACCTGTGACTTTGGTGGAACCTTTGGCCTGGAATATTTTGTTGTCATCAGAAGTAGCAAGTCTGAAAGGGCCCAAGGCCTGAAGGAATTGGGACAATTCTTCTTATTTCTGGATATAAGTTCATAGTTGTCTCTATATTTTTCTATAGATAATTATACTGTATGATGACAGTATAATCTTTTGCTCTCCACTTAAAGCCTAAGAGAGGATCACGTTAAGGAAATAAGAATTGGATCAATCATCAAGTCAATAAGGAATAATTAGTTTTTTATTCTAATGGGCTGTCTTTAAGGCAGCCCAAATGCCCGCATTTTATCCAAGTTAGCTCACAACGCTAAAAGAGACTGAAGTAGCATTAGGGCAACACAGCAGGAGGCCCAGCCTTTTGAGGTGGTTTTAACAGAAGGCTAAATTGACATTTTCCACAGATTGGCATCATTTCTGTCTACCTGGGCCACTTCTAGGGCTAGCTAGACAGTGATGGCTACTAGTTAACAGAGATGATTGTTTCACTTAATCAGAGCTACTCTAATACAATATTCCTGAGGCCTTTTTATCTTAGAGTGTTTGGTCTCACACCCAGTCCATGATGGACTCTTCTAGAGGTAATACAGATGACAGTTCTTATGACAGCCCTCTTGTTCTAGGATTCAATTAAAATTTAGAATAGTAATTATTATGAGAAGTATGTTTGAGGTGGTTGTTGAGGTGAACTAATTAATGGGCAGTAATTGAATGTTCCATTAATTAATTGCAACACATGAAACTGTTAATGCCAGGACATGATTTGGTTGTTGATTCATTGATCCTGCAGCCCGCAGCCTGCGTCATTCTGTTGAAATCATTCCTAATAGTGATTGACAGCTGGCCTGCATTAATTGGTTGAATCTGTTAATTAGTCAATATTCCAAAATTCTGACATGTGGTTTTGGCTTTTAAAAGAAAGAAGACTACCATGGAATGAAAGAGATGGTCTGCAGATAAGACTATGGGAATTAAAAAACGTGAAAGTGATCACCAGATGGCAACAAGTTTAATACCAAGATAGCTTGCCTGGAATCTGAGCTCATCAAAGCTTACATAAAGGATTCCCTGTCAAACCGTAAAATAGTCAGACCAGGATAATGAAGAAGCAAGCATGAATTTCCTGGATCCTCTACAAAAGGCTTCACTACTTACGCTTCACTCTCATATTCTGATGCCAGTTAGGGATCATAAATGAACTAGTATGCCAGCAAGCTCCAGGTGTGTTGCCAAGTCGTTTTCCAATAATAAATATCTTCAACCATGCTCTGATGAAACGTCCATGAGGGATCATGCAAACAGTGATATCCCTTTAGCCTTAACCCAGTCTTCTTCTACCGCCATATTCTGTGAGACATGTTCAGCCCTTTCTGATTGGGGTTCTACTTTGTCGCAAGGTATAAACTCCCATCAGGGCTGCTTAATTTCCCAACACAAACTCCTCACACCTCTCTACATCTATTTAGTCAAGTTACAATAGGTTCATGCTTCAGTATACATCTTTGCCTCTATATGGAAAAGGCCTTATAGAGGACATGCATTTTTATTAATCACGCTAGTGCTTCTTTTTTTAAACTGGTATGTTTAAAGGCCTGCATCTCCCTTTTGATAATGGTTTTTGTGTACTTTTCTATTTGAAATTATCCTGCATGGCCTGAGTTTACCCAGTTTCCAACGTCATCATTTTTTATAATCTGGTTCAATGAAAAAGGAGATTGAAGTAGGCTGTGTACCTGCCTGGGTATTTCTAAGCTCCCATCTTCAAAACGTGATTTCTGGGAAAAAGTCGGGGGCTAGGTGATATTTTTGGGCACAGTAAAACAGAAAGTTATAGATAATTAAGGATAAGTTGTAAGGGTCCCACTTTATAAAAGAGGAAAGCCTTAAACTCAAACAAGGGTCCATTACTCTCTAAGGAATAGGTAATATTCAAGTTTTATGATGGGAGTTGGGCAATGAGCAGATAGATCCAGACTACTGTTCTCTTGAGAAAAGAAAGAGGACTAGGATAATCAGATCAATATGCTCAAGAAATTCAGGAAGGGCTGCAAGTTTTAAATAACCATTCTATGTTAAGACAGTTTAGGTGAAATGGGGCACATCAAGAAGGCTTGTTAAAGGAAGGGTTTCAAACCATCTCCTCTTGGATATTATGTTAACCACTTAAGTAATCAGTATTTAAGAATGAATTTATTGTGGAGATAAATGTTAATCAAACAATAAATGGGAAACCTGAGATGGGAATTTATACCAAGGATGATTTAGCTTGGGTGAAACTATAATTTATTTTGAGCCCAGAATCATCCTTGCTATGCACTGATGTAATTGTGTTGCTGGCTAATTTTAGAGTCATAGCACCTCTAATCACAGATAGATTTTGCTTGCACCTAAATACTTTTATGATTATGGGATTAATTTAAAAAGCAATTAAGCACATTTACTTTTTTCCAGTTCATTTCAGGATTTATCTTCGTGTACTCATTCTTTGAGGAGGTTTTATCAAGGGGAAAATTCCTGGAATTAGCTTCAATGAAAGAGCTGACATCTTTAAGAAAGAAGCTGAACAGATTTGAGAGATGACTATAAGCTTATGATGATAGCTTCCAAAGACATAAACATTAAAAAATATGAAAACTTCTTCCAGAAGAAAAGCTTTGGAGGAAAGCTAAACAAATTTGAGGCCAAAAAGATGAGGGTTTACTCCCAAAACCAATATTGATATGCAGTAAAATTTTAGATGGAGAAGCCAATAATCTGATAGCTATAATTCCTAACTTTGGGAGTAAAGTTAGTTGGGTTAGAATTAAAGAATAGTTACTAGTTAAATTGGAATACACACAAGGCAATTAAAAGCTCAAAATCAACCCATATTTGGTAATTAAACCCAGAAGGGTCTTAATCTTTTAAAAAAAATAACTCTAATAAATTAAGCTTGCAAAAATTAGGCACCTACCTTGTTTTTTTGAACCATCCCTCAAACTTTTGGATATTGGTGCTTTTTGAGCTATAAAAAAATACTATAACTTTCAGAGCTTTTGAGTCAACAAAAAAAGCTCATCAGAATAGAAGTTGCATACAAGACAAAATAAACATCAACATTATATATTAATTACCAGTAGAAACCATATCAAAGATTTGGTACTAGTAGGGTTTGAGCCTGTGGGGTGGATTGTGGTATTGTCAAATCCAATGCCCAAGTTTCAAATTGTAAATACAAGCAACTCATCTGAGTTAAAAATAAAATATTTAATAATTCAGCCATTTTTGATATTATTTATTTAAGTTTTAAAATTTTGAATCCATACCACAAAAAATTTAACAAACTTGAGACAAGACTTTCTAAGAGAATGTAGGATGCATAAATCAGAAATTTGGAATCTAGTATACAATTTGATATTTTCTTTAGGTCTGCCAAATTGTAGACAGTACAGTAATTTTCAAACCTGTTGAGATAAACAGAAAAATCTCAGTCTAAGAATGAAAACAACACAGTCTAAGAATAAAATCAAAAATCAAGGAAATTATATTAAATTACAATAGATTTGGATCCACTTTAATTTTGCTTTTAGACTGAGTTGTTTTTGTTTATCTCAACAGGGTTGAAAATTACTGTATGAAATAAATAAAAACAAAAATGATGTTGTGGGATTTTCATATCTAAGATCTTAATTTCAAAGCATAAATGAGGTGAATTTGAGATAATCCAATTGATGGATGTCCTAAAAATGATGTCAAAGGATCTGGTGTGCATCCCTACTGATCCTTTTATGAATTATTAGCATTCTTGAATAATCACCCAATTCCATTCTAGGACAGCTAAAATTTAGATGCTGTATATTTGCCATATTATATTTAATTAAAAATGAAATTGACTATAATATACACTCCTCTTATTAGGGTTAGTTTTTTAACAAAATTTATTACATTGTCTTCTAAAAATAGAAAGTCAACATTGTTTCCCCTGGTCTTGATAAAATAATCCAGGAATAAGCCATGTCTGCCAATAGTGAAGCCTTGGTCAGTGGCAACTCCCAACTCATAAACCCCACCCAGAACAGCAACAGTGCCCATTTTGACACTGAAAATGTTGACAGTGGCCATGTTGACACTTTTAATGTCAACACTATAGTAAAGTTATGACCCAGTTTTACATAATGTTGTCTCCTGGATGTCAATACTTTTTTAAGTAACAAAAACCTTTACCATGAACATTTTTAATAAAAAATTTAAATAAATTATTATACTAAAATGACCCCAGAGAGTCCAAAATACAATAAAAAATTATCATAAGTAATAAGAATAAGTAGATATAAGCAATTGTTTTTCAATTTACTATGTAAATTACACTCTTTATTATAAATTCATTTTTATTCCCATAAAAATTAAAACTCCAATGAACCAAAAATAAATATATTTTACATATCATAATAACTACAAAATATAAGAAAATTATAATTTAAATTTATTATACTTTATATAAGCACAACTGAAAATATCTCATACCTTAAAGATAAATTAACAAAATATAAGATATTTCTTACAAAACCACATTGAAACTGTATCTTAAACTTACCATTTATACCTAAAAAGATTAGCAATATAAATAAATAAAAATATATATAATCCAAAAGTAAAAAATATACAGGCAAAGCAAAGCAAGGTTTATTGGGCTAATTAAAGCCACCAGCAAGAGCAGTGATAACATCTTCAAGGTACTTCTTAATCTCTGCCACCTTGTACTTTTTCTTTACCACCTTCTGAACGTCCTCCTGGTAGTCCTGCTTTTTAGACTTTTGCTTCTTGGGGGCCACCCAGTTGGCCAGGTTGCAAAACTTGGAGATAGTCTGGGCCTACTCCTCCTGCAGCTTCTGGAAGAACTTGTTATATTTGGGGTTGGACCCAAACTTCACCTTCAGGTGCTTGTGCCAAACCTCAAGGCTAGAGGTAGTCTTCATCTCCCCCTTGAGGCAGGCGCCCTGGCAATTCCAAGGGGCAGTGGCCTCGCTCTTACCTCTCTGGGCAGTCATCTTCTTGCCCACCTATTAGCGCTTGAAGTAATCCAAGTAACCTTTGAAGATGGTGGAGTGCTTCTTGATATAAGCGTCCTCCATGAGAGCCTCAAAACCAATCCCAGTATGCTCCAGGCGCATAAAAGCCAAGGCAGCAAACTGAGTCAAGGCAAAGCAGCACTTCCCCTTACCATAGTTAAGATACTTGTCAAAAAGCTCCCTCTTGCTCTTGAGATTCTTGATGAGGGCCTGCCTATAATGGAATAAGCAGCCCTATACTTCTCTGTCAAACTTGGCCTCAAAGGCTCTGAACTAAGCTTGTTCAAAGTCCATTATGATCACCTTTGGCCCAAGTGAGCACACATGAGCAAGCTGCTCTGCAGCTAGGATTAACTCATCTTTATCAGCAGAGGAGGGATTGGCCCTTGTGGCGTGGGTGGGAGGGGGAGCTGGTTGGCGGGAAGGGAGCTCAAAGCATTCCAGAAAATTTTGAAGGCTCTGGCATGGACCTCTGTCTTAGCACCAGGCAGGAGAAAAAAACAAGGGGGATAAACTGGGCATTAAATTACCCATGCAGGACCCAAAGCTGCTTGAAAAGACTGGGGCAGGTTGCAAATGTGCCGTTTCACAGCCAGGTGGTAGCAGTGTTAAGCTGCTCCAGGTTTTGAGTTATGGCGTAGGCAATTATCCTATCCTCCACTTCCTGCCCATTGTCATGAAGCAGGAAATTCACACCATCCTCAGAGTTTTTAAGGCATCTGTGAGGACCAGGTCTTTAATTGTAGTGGCGTTCTTGGACAGGGGGTTTGAGGCTTGGCGCCTATCACTAACAACTTAAACAACTGGGTGTGGGTTGGCACCCTCTTCAGATTGGTGGGGGAGAGGTGCTTACAGGCAAGCATGGCCAGCTGAGTGGTGGAAAGGTCCTTGGAGGTAAGCATAATCTGCATAAAGTATCATTTGAGAAGGCAGGAGATGGTAGTGTTGGGTATGATGCAGATATGCTCACCCTTAATGGTTTGTACCAAGTCCCAGCGCTCAGTATTGAGCCGCACTGGGAAGGAGCAGTCCTTGCAGGTATAGTGTTGGCTCTTGAAGCCCCAGTTGGCATTATTGCATGAGAATATGTAGCCATTTGCTACCATGGCTGGCCCTTCTTTGACACCCATTATGGGAAATTATTTTGGCAAGGTGGAAGGAACCTTGAACTTCCCATTGATATTGCAGATATTGTGGGCCAACAAAAGGTCCCATGGGCCATCAGGAGCATGGCAGAAGCCAGGGAATCAATCAGGGTGGGGCTTTGTATCATCCCCAGATGAATCTGAAGGAGGGGAGTTTGATGGGGGGGAAGCAGAAGGGGGGTTATCTTGGTGCTCCTCATGTATAGGAGACTTATCCTTTGGAGGGAACTTCTTGGCTTGGCGCCGCTTCTTGGTAGGCTCCTTGTCTGAAGCCAAATTGTAGAAACTCTGATAAGTAACTAAAACATCAGATTTCTCTCCCCCAGTGGAGTGAGCGGGACTCTTCTTGGGAGAAGGCTCAGGGGAGGGCTTGGGAGTGGCCTTCTTTGATGATATGCTTCATCTTGGTGGCTTTGGTGGGCTTGGAGGGATGCTTGGTACCCTTTGGTTGTTTTGAGGTGTTATTGTCCTAAAATAATGATTAAAAAGGGTTTAAAATAAAGCAATGTATTTAAAAAAACAAAAAAACATCTATAAAACATACTAAATAAAAGTTAAACCTTATAGGGTTTTATTGGCATTTAAAAGTTAAAAAATACTTGAATAGTTTTTATTTTAATATAGTTTTAAATAAAAAGTTAAAATTTAAGAGGTTTATGTAAAAATTAGTAACTTTATATATAAATATTATTTTAAAAATCAGAGAATATAAAAGAGAAAAGTTAAAATTACAACATCAAAAAATAAGATGTTTTTATTATGTAAAACATAAAGTTTCATATGTGAGAAATGAAAAGTGTCAACATTATGACTGGTGATTAGTAAAAAAGCTCAATTTTCACTGTCAATTAGAAAAATTGTAGAAATTATTATTGAAAACATTAACACTGTCAACATTTTCCTGAAAATTTACTATGAAAAAACATAATACACTTAATTAAATTTACGCAGACTAGCAAATATTAACTGTTTTCTGTGTATTTTTGCTTGCATAATAAAATTAAAAAAACATATGAAAATAAGTAAAAAAATAATCAAAACTCTTTATTTCTTTGTTAAAAATTATATTTGGGTATTGTTAATATGATATTTTACCATAGCATGTATGTTAACTTGTTAATAAGCTGTTTTCAGTAATGAAAAGGGTAAAGTGTTGACAACATCACTTACAATATTCTTTATATGAGGTAGCATATTAATTTAAGCTTAATTGTGCCACTCTAATTTGCTTCAATCCACTCTGGCAGATGATCACAAGCAAATAAATGAAATTTCTGAGTGTCAACATTATTTTTAATAATAAACTCTATAGTAAATTACATAGTAACTCACACCTAAATTATTGAATTGTTGTTATCCACCAATTCACTTAATATATTAAAGCCAGAATAAGTGCCACATATATATTTATAAGATGAACTTTTCAACAATTAGCTATATGCACAAAGTCTTTTTCAATAGAATAATGTAATAAAAAATTAAATCTGCATGTAAATTTTTTATTGTACATGTTTCAGTTTTAGTATTAAAAATAAGTTATGCTTAAAAAGTGTCCACATTGACACTTTTACATCCTGAAAACAAATAAAAAAATAAACCAATTTTTATTATTAACTGTAAAGGAAAAATTTGATTAAATTGGGTTTTTTATTAAGCTTAATATTAAATTGTGTCAAAATGGCCACAATTTTGTTGTGTTTTCTGGGTTTGCACCCCTGAACACTTTTAAAAAAATTAAGCTAGTGCAACTAGCAAAAAACATAAGCAATTTTGAGTTTTGAGTCAACAGCAACCATGTTGTCAAAGTGTTGATCTGGGCGCTGTTGCCTCCAGCACACTACATAGAAGTGAGTTCTTTCTCCCTTGTCCAACATGGCCTGGTTTGTGCATCACACACAGGATAATGCTAACCAGAACCACACTCTGACACTGTTATTCACCAGTAGCCAATCAAGTCAGGCTGTCACTCAGAAAAGTGTAAATACAGGAACAGCCAATCAGGCAATATCTTTTATTTCCCAAGACAGACATGTTTCATCACCAGCCAACCAGCATGTAAGACAGAGAAAAACATCATACCCCCTGAAATTGTTCTGCAAATGGCAAAAAACAAGATATGTATATGTCTCTTGGAGAAATTGCAACCACAATGGGTTTTGCCAAGTCCACTGTGACTGCAACCCTTAAAGCATACTATAACTGTGGCCCAATCCATCAAGACACAATCTGGTTCCTGCACCTCAGCCAATAGGAACAGTACACACCTATAAATGATGGATATAATGAAGTATGACTCACAGGTGTCCCTTGTCCAGGTGTGAATTCAACTGGTACTTCATGGCATCTTTACTAAAAAATATTGTTTGATTACTAAATGCATGGAGCTGTATCTGCTGCAAGAGTTGTGGATAATCAAGTTCTTGATGAGGCAAGTTTGGCAGATACAGATCCTTATAATCTCACATTTGTTAATTTCATCAAAGAGAGGGCAATGAGACCTTTTAAGAACAGCCTCTCCCTAATGTACATAAATATTTTGGCAAGTATCCAAGACTCTGAAACAAAACAAATCTTATCTGGCATCTACAAGTGCTCCCCAGTTTATACAGATTTCTAAGGGTCTTGTTTGCTTTTTCCCTAGTGGGGTTGAATTATTACTCTGAATTTACCAATACTGCTAACGGGCATGCTTATAAGAAGGAGCTAAAAGCTATGCTGGAGGAGTGGGATACCCAGCAATCTGTACAAACAGTTGTATTTAGTGCTGAGATGGAGAAACTTGAGTGGGCTAAACAGGAAATTTCAGCCACATATTATAACTAACAGACCTGCCCACCCAACCATGCCAAGATTTATCTTGCTGATGTGAGTTTGTTTACCACTAGGGCAGTGCTCAGACACCAGGCCCCTGCCATATAAAATAAACTGTGTACCCAAGTCAATCAGGGTTTTGAGCTTTTCCTGTCTGTCTTTGTGCAGGACTTATATAATCTTATTGTCTTCTATGCCATTGATAGTGATAAGTCATATAAAGATCTTCTCCTCCTTCTTACTCCTTAATACAATATTTTAATTCTGCCTATGTGACAAAAGAATTATTTTAATAGAGAATAAGTTGAATTTTGCTGCTTTTTCTCAGTCAACCAACCTGTCCTCCCTGGCCTTCTTCAAGACACCAACAACAAACTACCAACTTGAACATCCAGTACCCCCATTTAATCCCACATTACAGCCACCAAAGTTGCCCTTCATAAAGGTACAGAAAGCAGCAATGTCTTTTCCATCAACATCCTCCCAAACTTGACTCTTGATGATTAACAAGTGTTCCCTTCTTCTTTTGATCAAATAAAATTAGTATTATTGCATTAGTTTTATAAACTGTTGAGATAAAAAAGTCATCTCAGTATAAAAAAGGAATCAAAGTGGAGCTAAATTTATTGTGATTTAATATAAATCTCTTGATTTTCAATTTTTGTTTTTAGACTAAGTTGATTTTTTTATCTTAGCAGGTTATAAAAACTACTTTAATTTACAATTGATAATTTAGTAATATATCTTTGTTAAATAGTATCATTATACATGTTAACCACTATTTTTCAGGAATTTCATTTCTGCCCCCTTCAAAACCCAAGGCATGGAGCAGGTTTCAAACCCTGGTCACAACTGTCCATGGGCTGCCAGCCCTGAGGCCAGAGGGCCAGCTGCCCGCGTTTTTTTGGGATTAAAAACCCTCAGACACAATCCATGAATGCAAAAGAGGTTGATGTCATGATTGACAATTTCCTTTCCCTTGAAACCTGGGGCCAAGACTGGGATTCAAGTCCTGACCCTGAATCCCCGCGGGCTGCTAGCCCTAAGGACTGACAGGCCAGCTGTCTGTGTTTTCCTGGGATTGAGCCCCCTCAAGCTGAAACCAATAATGATGCACTAAATGGGAATACCAGCCAAACCTTGGAAACAGAAGCAAAAAACAAAAGATCAAATGAGTTGCCTAATGAAGGCAAAAAAATTCCTATCATTAGTTTCATGAGTTTGAAGTCTACACTAGTGACCAATCAAGAGCCATCACTGGAAGGAAACACAGGCCAGAATCCTGCTCCCATGACCTCACCTCAAGAACAGAAGAATCAAGCGGCCTATTCTGAAGCTTTGACTAATAAGCAAATGCCCATCAGTAGAGCCATTTTGCTGCTTCCAACCCCGGGTGTCCTGGCCACCTGACCTCATATTTCCTGACCCTATGATGAACCCCAGTTAGAGAATGTAAGTTTGGTAGCAAATTACTATATAAAACCATAGATCCTGTGCTCAGACTTTATCACCATTTTTGAATAAAGGTTATGTCATATTGGCTTCCACAGCTATCACCTTGTTTTATTTTTGTCATCTATCAATTCAGTACAAGACCATCTGGCCCTCCTGCCTGCAGATTCCTGTCCACCAGGTGTTCCCTTTGGCCCTGTTTATTTCATGGAGTATTCATTAAAGCCTGAGTATAAAGACTATACCCCAGAAAAAGTCCTTGAACTATACCCCTTGGCCTATATAAAATCTACAGTTAGATACAACCAACAAGCTCCCTGGGTTCTAACTGAGCCCAAATTGTTTAGAGACAAGCTTGAATTCTTGCCTGCCTACAAACTTGATATGGAACTGCCTGTGACTCCAAGCCAATCCCTGCCTCCTCATCTAACCTCACAATTGATCACACAAACAAGTTAATTGGGATTGTGTACATTGCCCTCACTGGGGTGATTGACACAATAATCCCATCTGCCGGCCTGTGGTCCTGGATGGGGAAGTCCATGTGCTACCTTATAAAGTTAGCCCCAATCTTGTGGTGGGCTTTACCCTCAAAAAACCCAGCCTGAACAATCCCCAAAACCAACAGGCCAGCCGCCCAAGTCTAGATCCCTGGCAGTTGAAGATATTAGCATAAAGTTGCCTAATGAAGCCTAGTGAATAGAATGACAAATTGCCTAATAGAGGTAAAAGAGATTCTCATCATTTTCCAGTGAACTTGAGATCTAGCTTGGTGGATAATAATGATTCCTTGCCTGAAGAAAACGCGGCCCTAAAGGCTGCCCACAAGAATATTGCTCAGAATCAGATGGGTTGTACTACCCTTCCAGAAGATCCAGCTAATGAATGTCCTTTTTACACCAGTGTCATTTTGCTGCCTCAGAACTTGGGAAATCTGCCTGTTTAAATCCACATTTCCAAATTTTATGATGATTCCCCTTTAGTAGACATAAATTCTGGTGGTGGGGTACTATATAAACCCCTGGACCCTGTACCAGACTTTATTACAATCTTCAAATAAAGGCTATGAGATACTGGTATTCCCAAATATTGCCATATTTTATCTTAGCTATTTGCCAATCCAATCCCAATCTTTCTGACCCACCTGCCCACAAGTTTTTGTCCTCCAGGCGCCCCTTTTAGTTTTGTCTACTTTATAGAGTATCCATTGAAACTAAAGAATATAGAATATAATGCTGACAACATCCTAGCACATGATTTCTTGGCCCAAAATAGTTGATCAGATTTAACAGAAAGGATCCTTGGCTTATTACTGAGCGCCAACTATTTTAGAATAAATATTATTCCCTCCCGGCCTATCAACTGGGCATGGAGCCGCCTCTCACCCCCAAATTGATGCCTGTGTCCATACTGGACCTCCCTTTAGACCACAACAACAAGCTGTTTAAAATAATGTACATCATCCTTACTAGATTTATTGACACTATTATCCCAGCCTCCAGCCCATGGTCTTGGATGAAAAAATCTATGTTATATCTCTTTAATTTAGCACCAATCTTATGGTGGGCTTTGCATACCCAGCCTGAGGCCAGCCTGATATCAGAAAATGACAGGGCAGATGCCCAGATTTAGTTCCCTGACACTATTCTTCTAAATTCTCTGCAATAATGTGTGATATAATACATATTCATTTATTTTCTATTGATGGAAAATTAAATACTATTGATGAGAAGCAACTTCTGGGGAAGCTTAGAAGATAGGTTTAGAGAAGAAGAGTGATTTTATTGGATTATATTTCAGGCTTATATATTGTGTATGCTGTGGCAGGGACCTAAGTTAGATCAAATATATTGGAGGTCATGTGTGAGTCAGGTTCAGATAGCAGGATATCTGGAAAATTCATGAAACATTGGTTTGTTGCCATTTCAGGAATGTAAAACAAAACATTGGTTTGGAACCAAACAAGGCAATGACTGGATGTTACTTATGTTGATAACAGCCAGAATACCAGTGGATCCAGCTCTTTTACACTATCATCATTTTATTGGATCAAATAATTGAATGATTTATTAACAGTTAGTGTTATTTGAATATCATGTGATAGTTCATTATATGTGACTATACAATCAGCTTTCTACATTCCTAGTCAACTTTTTGTACTCTACGTGTATATCTTATAATAAAAAATGTATTATGGGTTACTACAATCTTAATTGAAATGTTAAGTTATTATTTTTTTTATAAATTATGTATATTTATCATATGTGTGAAATGAAAAATGCACTTGGAAAATGCAAATAATAATATAGAACTGTATATTATGATTTACCATCATTAATTGGCTACTGTTGTGAGAGAGGGGAGCTAAACTAACTAATATTGGCTCCAATCCTGGGGAAAGGATCCACCAGGGCAGCAACCAGTGTATCATCAGAAAGGCTTTTTGAACAGGGGTCTGCAGAGATGAAGTGGGGACATTTGGGGTAAGTAGGAATTTATTCCCATCAGCAGCATGCCTGAAAGCAACCAATATGTGCAACCTGATTCTGACACCAGAAGTAGAGGTGAGTTTAAGAGGAGAGGTTATCTTTCACATAGCCCAGAGCAGGGACCAGGACCACTCTGGATGAGGGGATGTCAGGAACTATTTGAACAAGGGAAACATTTATGTTGTCAGAATCAAGGCTCTTCACAAGAGACTCTCCAGTTGACAACAAACCCTGGGTCCTACCTGAATTTTTTTTCAACAGATACAGAGGCTTAGTGAGATTCTCTCCCACAGAAATAGCTAAGGAGTACAAGTGCAGCCACAGGTCCATGGAAGCAGTCCATAATAAAATCAAGAACAGAGCTATTGTAGGAAATACAAAATTTGAAAGAGGTAAAATCATTGTGAGATTAGGCTGATTGAACACAAATAATCAGGATAATCATTGCACACATATCTTTATCAGTTACACACTGTATTATTACTATTTTATATTCTATTAAGTGTAGTAATTATACACTGTATAATCATCAATTTATTATAATTGATAAGCTAGTTATACACTGTGTAATTGTTAGTATATTATAATATTTGCAACATTATATGCTGTATTACCACTTAATTATCATTCCTATATGTGAAGTGATTATACTCCATATAATCTACAGTTTAGATAATTGATATGACTAGTATATGCAGTATAATTGTTAGCCATTATAATGATTATCACTGATTACACGCCATATAATCAATAGATCATCAATTGTATATATCTCATTCCATCCTCTGGACGTTGTATCAACTCAGTCCCACCCAGCCTGAAAGGCGCATATGATCATATCAAACAAGTGATATGTGTATGGCTAAGAAATACCAAGTTTGGATCAGCATTACACAGTGTATAATTGGTTCCTTATCAGTTTGGGTCAGCATTACACAGCATTTAATTGGTTCCTTATCAGTTTGGGTCAGCATTACACAGCAAATAATCCATGAGTTTATACTGGATTGAGTCTGCTATTATACAGCATATAATCTCCAAATTGAACCTTTTCATTAATAAGCAGAAGGCTTGCCAGTCAGAAAAGGATCACTGATTAAGCTCTAATAATGTAATAAAGTAATATAATAATTCTACCTCCCAAATTAGGATGATATAACTGGGACCATTTCTAAGCATCAATAAAATATAGTGTAGTTTTCCAGTACCATAATAATTGTGTAAGATACAGCCAATTAATAATTGCCAGTAGGATAGCTCAAGAAGAGCGTAGACTGTAGCTGAAGTGCCATGTACGCCTTGTAAATGCCAGTAGCAGCACACATGCCAAGAAAAGTCAATCAGGATAGGCACAGCCAGCAAATATGGACCTATTGCAAAGGTAGCTGTGGTGATCCACATGTGTGCTGTTTTGCAGGCAAGGGTTGATTTGGATTCAAATAAAGACAATATGCTGAATAGTGACAATATGTGGTTAGCTGGTGACGCTGTAAACTAGTAGGTAACATATGGCTACTAGGGGTAAGAAGGGTGAGCCTAGTAGGTAACATGGCCTACTAGGGTAAGTAAGGCCTGCCTGGTAGGTAACATAGGACTACCAGGGGCAGATGTTGCCTCCACCCAGCAGAAGAAATTGGCTGCTTTGGGCTATAGTGCTTCATCTTGCAGGGAACTGTGGCTGCAGAAGGGTGAAGACTGAAATAGCAAACAGGGAACTTTGTCTGTCTGGGGGAGTAGGTTTTGGACCCCTGGCGGGTAACGCGGGCTTCCAGGGAGGGGAGGAGCTTTGAGATCTCTACGTACCCTAATACACTTGCAGGAGGTCTGTGAGCAAGCACCCTACCTAACAGACTGGTAGGGTGTCCTTTTTTATGCCCCTATGGGAGCTTTGGAGGACCCAAAGTGAGCATTGGAGGGCATAGATTTGCTCAGAGGTGTCACCAAGGCGGTTTTCTTGGGGAAGCAAGCTGCAGAACTTGGTGTAATCAGGCCTCTGGGAAGTGGAGCTGATTACTCTGCAACTGAAAGCCCAGCTTTAATCACCTGGGTGAGTAAAGACAATGCATAGACATTGATCTATGGTTGAATGGCCTAAGTGGATTGCCACTTGCAAGGGCCCAGTCAAACGCCAGTTTGATGTAGACTCATGCCTGGGTCTACAAGCTCTGGTAATGGGGACTGAGATAAAGAACCAAGGTGATTCACAGAATCAACAGAGAAGACTAGCAGGAGGGACTGTTTGGTCACAGTGAAGGCTAGTTGATGGACTGTTATTTCATATTGAATTGTAGGAACCAAAATGGTTCAGTGTGTAGAAGGAACAAAGGAGGTTCCTAGTGAAGATTTGTTGAGGAACTGGCTGAGGGGAAGTTGAAGAACAAGAAGATTATGATGCAAGACTAGCTGATCATAAAGCAGGATGGCCAAAGAACCAGAAGTTTGTGGTGAGGGGCTGAAGAGCTGAAAGGATGAACTAGCCAGACAGGATGCAGAGGCTGGAAGAGCTGATTTTGATGTCTTTTGATAGGAAAATAGATAAAAAGAAGCAATTAAATAATAATTAAATACTGTCTAATTATGATTAAAAATGGATTTGATATAATATAATTAAAAAGAAAGAGGAGAAAAAATAACATAGTTTGTTAGAACTATATGTTATTTTAGAAAGAAGAATGGAAGAGGAAATGAGCCAGAAAAAAGCTGGAAAAAGAACAGAGAAACTGTAAGGGCAAAAGAGCAAATTTTGCCAAGAACAACTAGGAGAGGCAAAAGAAAAAGCAGCAAGCAGGTTTGAAGTTGCAAAACGCTGAAAGAAACATGGGGAAACACAGAGAAACGTTGAAAAATCAAGGAGTCAAAATTTGCTTAAGTAAAACATAGGTGGAAGAACTCAAGATTTGCCTGGAAAAGTGACAGGAATTACGGCAAACCCGTTCAAAACACAGAGCAGTTGTTTACCTGGAGCAAGACAGCCTCAGGTTTGAACCAGGGTCAAGGACAGGTCATCTGGGGAAAACTTTTTGGCAAAACTGTTGAATTGAGGTGTGTGATTGGCTGCAAGCCAGAATCTATTTGATCAGTGTTTTAAGAGCTTTAACTTAAGAGTTAAAGCTTAAAAAATGAGGAGCAGAAGCAGAAAATTCAGGGCTTCCATTGGCTGAAGTAAGTTTAAAGGTTTAATATATTATAGAAGGAGAAAAACAGAATAGGTTAAGCTTTTTAAGAATCAGAGTTCTAAGAGAGGTTTTTGGTCTGAAACAAGGGGCTATAAAAGGGAGAGCTATCTGAGACTCTTCAGGGACTGGATCAAGTGGATTACAAAGGCCACAAAAGCTACATAAGGAGCCAAAGACTAAGAATAGAAAGCCAGAGCTGGAACAGATTTCAGGAGCCTAAGATTAGAACACAGGAGCCCAAACCAAGGAGAAGGAGCCCAAGACCAAAGCGCAGGAGCCCAAGACCAAGGAGCAGGAGCCCAAGACCAAGTACAAGGAGTCCAAGAGATTGTTATAAGGACTCTAAGTATTGGCACAAACCCCTCATTATTCCCTATCCCAAGGCCATATATCAGAAGGTTTCTAAGGGGATATTCCTTCTGACTGTGAATAAAGCGCCTGTTACAACCTCTATCCAAATTTCCAGCGTTAAGAAAGGATATAATTCCTATGAGTCAATTACCCCACATTTTCTATCCTAGCCCAGGGGACAAGGAATCCTATTGCTTAGGGTGCAGGAAGTTTGCCTCTAGTAAGTCTGCCCAGGAGGAGTGGGAGAAGGTGACTAGGCATCTGGAAATGACAAATAGAGGTAAGAGTGTTTATTGGAGGAGAGTTTGTAAGACTATTACAGGATTGGTATTGGCCTACAGAAGGGCTGGCGCCTGCTGAAGTACAAGTGTATGGTTGAGACGCTTGCCTATTAATTGGGAAGGTATTGGAGTAGTTTGCTCTTATGCAGGCCAAGTATAAGCTCCTAATCAACCATTCACCACTGTTGGAGAATGACAACTCCTCCAAGCCAGTCCCTGGCTACAACCCAGGACACACTTTGGGGACTGGTGACCAGGATCCCCACAGTAGCCACCAAGCACTGTCTGAAAGGACAAAAAGAAGGGTTGTTGAAGTATATATAGATGCAGATACCTAAAAGGACAAAAACAAGTTCTTAGTTACACCTGGATAGATTGCAGCCGCTGGCTATATTGTACTCCAGTTTTAATAAATGTAATTATCTTCAAAGCTCTAGTCTATTGTAGTCTGTAGTGCTCTTGCATAGGATTAGGTAGATTACATTGGCAAGGCTAACATCTATTTGTAGCTTTGAACATACCAGCAATAAACCAAGTTGCTCAACAATTATTTTCAAATTCTCCAAGAAAATTCAGAAACTCTTGTGGTGATGCAGGCACTGAAATTGATAGAGTGGAGTGAACTGTGGGATTCCACAAAAACAGAAGAAATTTTTGGGTCTAGGGGGCTGCTGAAAAACAGAAACATATGGGGGTCTTTAAGTAGGCAAAAAATAAGTTTGAAGTTGCTTTAAAATGGTAAATTTAAACTTATAGTAATTCATTATATTAATTATTGATTTAAAACTATATTTTAAGCTGCCAACAATAACAAAAACAGGTAAATAGCAACACTTATTACTAGCACAAGCTATAGTGAGTGGCCAGCAGATGCCAGAAAGCAAAATAGAAAACTTAAGGTGATAAACCTTTTTGTGACTGTGCTGTATTTCAATTTACAAGGGGAAAATATTTGAGAACTAGATCATGGTCTTTATTGATATATGTTGTGAATTTGAATTCACTAGAGGTTTCAATTGACCTGATGAATGATAGTTCACAGATTGATTCATGCAAAAGCATTTGCTTTTGACCTGTAGAGTTTACTTTATCCAAATACAGGTCAACAACAATATCCAAGCCTTTGGGTCCTTATCAGCCTCTTGCAACTTGGGGTCTTCTCTAAGACTACTAGGATTTAATCTTTGGGTATAAAAATAAATTCCCTTTTTTCAATAAAATAAGTTCACTTTTTCCTCGTTAATTTTGACATTGAATCTTCAGTGCACATATTCCATATGCTAGGAAGATATCTATTACTCAAACTCAAATCAAATCAAATGGTCTTAAAGCCAGAAAAAGTATTCTTACATATTTAAGACTTTTCCCCAAATTCTTTATTATTTCAAATAATAAAGAACAACTCAACAAGATATATGACTCATATAGCTTTAGTGAATCATTTTGAGAGGAACAAGTTTGGGACAATCAATCAATTTGATTGGACAGGGGGTGGTATGATTCTTTTAATGAGTAAAAGCTAAATTGAGCTGTCTAGCAAGCAGAGATTATCACTAGTTCTTGTTGCATTTTTTGGAAATCCAAGTTGATTTCTGCATTTGGCTTCAAGTTGTTGAAAAGTCAGTTTGAGTGGCACACAGTCTCAATGTGGAATTTTTCTGGTGGGACAACCCTGCTGTTTTGAAAACTTAAGAATTTTTACTAAACTTTTTAGAAAGAAATGGTACTAAGGAGTGGAGTCCAAAGGCATCATTTTTAAAATTTTGAAACTTTATTTGGAATAATAGACAAGCAGGGACTCACAATGGGCCTGCTTGCCTTTTGAGTGGCAGAATTCCAAACTAAGAACCACAATGAGAGGGGGCCTTGATTAGCTGGTAGACAAAATTTTCAATCCTGTGTCAATGGGGTTGGGAGTTTTTGTATTACTTTCTGAAAATTCTTCTGATTGGCTAAAGATTTTGGAATGGGCTATTAGGTAGGCAATTTGAGCTTCAGAGCTAAGTTGAACCATTGAGATGGCCCCAATTGATTGGCCACACCAAATTTGTTTTAAGAGAGGGAAAACTCAGGCTAATAAACAGTCTAAATTAATCAGAGTTTTTTATGGTTGATCAAGGGAGATGAGGCAATGAGAGAGGGGCTTGAGAGGGGTACACCAAAAAATCTCTTGTCAATTTTATGCGTCAAGTTTCCTAGAGAATTTAGGGGGTTGGTGGGACTTTGAGGAGGTTTTTTGATAGTTGAGGGAAAATAGTTCTATCCAGGGCCAAAGGGGGGATTAAATTTATAACTTCATTTGGTGTGACAATTATGAATTTACTGCTATTTTCTTCCTGTATTTGATTGGCTGGGTTTCTTCTCCAGGTGCACTTGCAATAGGAAATCTGGTTGCACCTCCAATCACAGCTGGTTTGGGGGAGGTAATCTCATTTTCTATTATGAGTGCAACTGGAGGGTAACCCAGACAATCAAAAGCAAGCACACAATTAACAGCAAATTAAAACTTGTTGCAACAAGGAAAACAGAAAATCAATGATAGTAAATTGTAATACAGTAGTTTTCAAAGTATGGTGTTAAGCAAAATCAACTCAACTGTAAGTGAAATAAACTCTACTGTAAATTAAATCAACTCAGGTGCAAAAAATTAAAGCCTGATAAATTTATATTGATTGACAATAGATTTGGGTTCACTTCTATTTTGTTTTCATCTGAGTTCATTCTGCTTACAGATGGGTTGGTTTTGCTTAGCACCATAGCTTTAAAGGTTACTGTATTATTGCTAAAGCTACTTATAAATACTTCATCTAATTTTTTATAAATATGGATGCTTTTCTGGAGGCTACCAAAAGTAAAAACCACCCCTTGGCATTCTGCAGAAAAATATTATGAATGACAACCATCCTTGTACAGTAGTTTTAAAAGCTATGGCAACAAGCAAAAATAATTTTGGATTTAAATAAAAAAACTCAGATGTAAACAAAATTAAAAATAAATAAATCTATTGTAAATTAACATAAATTTATTAGTTTTAATTTTTTTACATCTGAGTTATTTTTGTTTAAATTTGAAGTATTTTTGCTTGTTGCTATAGCTTTTAAAACTACTGTTTGTCAGGATTCTCCTTTTTATTTATCCTGCTGCTAGTATTTACAATAACTATCATCATGATTTATTCCATTATTTTTGGCTTAAAGACTCCAACAACTTATTACTTCTATATACCCATTCATTTCCTTGCTTCACTGGTCAAATCAACCTAAATTAACAGTTAGTTTCATCTTCAAACTTACCCTTTCCTTTATGAACAAGTTTCAAGCCCGGTATCTATACACAAAGTTAGTTCAAACAAGACCAAAATCAATTACCTTTTTCTTTTTGCTTCCTTCTCTTCCTGCTTATGCCAGCAGTTCAGACTGAGTTTTTCCCGTTCTTCTGCCTCCGCTCTTCTTTTGGTCTCAACCAAACATCTTATCACTGGTTTCCTTTGCTTCTCCTTCACCTTTTACTTAGCTTTTTAAAGCTAAGATGACAGAAACATGTGCTTGTGTTTTGCTATTGATTCTAAAACCAACTAACTACTTTTGGTTAGCCATCATCTCCTTTATTTTCACCTCAAAGACTAGACTTGAATAAAAGCCTGAATTTTACTCAGTCTCAACTTAAGTTGAGATTGTTTGACTTGCACCCCAAAAAGGTACTTTTTAGGTTTTGTGGCTTGTGTTTTTCTTCTTTTCCAATCATTTTCTTGAAATTTACTTCTCTTTGAATTCTTAGTTTTATTATTCCATTTGATTACATTTTTTATCAGCTAGGCAATATTTATAGTGGTACACACACTTTAATTGTTAATAATTTCAATCCTCCATCTAATGCTGACCATTACCCAGACTTATAAATTGACTTTTTGACCCAATCTTAAATTGTTAAGACAGGCCTCTATTTTATTTTCTTAGGTTTAATAAATTGCTTTAGTCCTTACTTCACGTCCTATAAACTTTTGGGAGCTTTAGTGCAGTTATTGTTTCAGACCTTACCTACCTTTTTATACTTAAAAAACTTTAATATTCTTGGGTTAAATGCCTTTTTCTACAATAATTTATCCCAAGCCTTCAGACCTTACAGTATGATTAATGCCAACTACCACACTTCATAAAGTGGTTTTAGATTGGCTTGATCTTAGCAAATTGTGTGTCAATATGTGTCTTATTGAACTTGGTCATACCTGATCTTCCACACATGGTAAATCCATCATTTTTATTATAAAAAATGATGGAGTTCTCCTTGTGTGAAAGATAAGGTGACAGAATATAAGGCTAAACGGAACTTCAGTTAAAATTCAAATGGTTTTGAGTTTGAGCTTTGCAAAATCTCCAACCTTGGTATAAAAAATTTCAAACCAAAACAAACTAGCACATGTTGCAAATGGGCCAATGAGAGTTCAGTATTTGATTGCAGAAAACAACAGTCCAATAAAAAGGACAAGAATGAATAGAATACAATGTGGTTTATTGTAGAATATTGTGATTAATATGCCATATGAGGAAAGCCATAAAGTCACAGGGGGTGGCACAGTGGCAGATTCCATGTAAGGTTCAAAGCTGAGGAATAACTTGTGCATGGATCAGCAGGTCAAATTGGTAGTGCTCCTAATTAGGAAATAGTGCCCAAAATTTAACATTGCTATCAGATTGATCCATGCTGTTAGATACGTCCTGGAACAACTCATTGAGTGCCCCCTGTGTATCATAAGATACTGTAAATTCAGAACCTGAACGTAAAAATGTGGGATTGTCAAATCCTTGGTCCAAATTTTGAATCACTTTTGAGGGCAACTCAACTGAGTGAAAAACAAAATATTTAATAAAGTTAACCATTTGATTTGATTTTTTTTTGGTTTATTTAAATTGGCTAATTTCAAATCCCTCAAGCAGATAACTCAACTAAAAAAAGACAAAACTCAGCAAACAAATGCAGGATACATTAATCAGAAATGTGGGGTTCTAGTGTACAATTTGAGATTTCCTGTATTTCAAACAAATAATAGACATCATGTAAAAATTAACAAATCCAAAATTGCGGGATTGTCAGATCCAAGAACCAAATTTCAAATCAAAAATGAGGTGAATTTGAAATAAATATAATTTATTGGCATCTCAAAAAGGATGTTAAAGGATCTAGAGTGGATTTGTGCTGATTCTTTTAGGAAGCACAAGCACTCTAAAAAAACACCCTATTCCAGTTTAGGACAGCTAAAAATTAAGATCATAATATTCACTAACTTACCATATTTAACAATAAAATTGACTAAAATAAACACTCCTCTTTTTGAATTTAACTTTTTTAATAAAAATTTATTATGGCTTCTTCTAACACCAACCAAGTCAACAAGCTGTTCCCTGGCCTTGACGCATTTATGCAGGGCTACACTGAGTCTCTTGACAGTGAAGCCTCTGTCTATGGTCACTCCCAATCCGCAGGCTCCTCTGCAAGCACCACCCAGGAGTATGTTCTTTCTCTTGTGCCTTCCAGCATGGCCCTGTTTGCCCATCACACACAGGCAGCTGCTAACCTAAATCATACAGCAACAATAGCATCTGGAATTGACCAAGTGAGCCATGGGTCCACCAATGGAAGCCAGAATCCAGAAACAACCAATCAGATGGCACTGCCTGGTTCTCAAGACAGGCACACCCTGCCTTCAGCCAATCAGCCTGCAATACTCAGAAGAAAGCTAATTACCCCGGAGATTGTTCTTGAAATGGTTGCAAAGCAAGGGATGCTTATGTCTATTGGGGAAATTGCGGCTGCAATGGGTTTTGCAAATTACACTGTGGCTGTAACCCTGTGAGCCTGCACCAACTGTGGCCCCCCTACCAAGAAGACCCCAACTGGTGCCTGTTCTTTGACTGAAGGTGAAAAAGCCCACCCCATTATGATGGCTATTATGGAGTGTGACCTGTGGATGCCCCTGGTCCAGATCCGTCTCCAGCTGGGACTCCGCAGCATTTTCACCAATAAGAGAACAGTGAATTTGTGGATGCACAGAGTTGTGGTTGCTGCCAGACTCTTATTCAATCAAGTTCTCAGTGGCCCCAGTTTGGTTGATACCAACCCCTATGATTATGCTGTTATCAATTTTATCAAAGGGGCAGCAATGAGAGCCTGTAATGACGTTGTTTTTTGTCATATTCCAAGATTTTGGCAAGTATTCAAGACTTTGGGGAAAAGTGCATCCAATCTGACGTATACAAGTGGTGGTCAATCCTGTATCAATTTGTTGGTTTTTTTTGGCAGTTTCCCCATTGGATGTCAATCATTACTCTGCGTTGTCAAACACAGAAGATGGGTATGCCTACCAGATGGAGCTCAAGGTCATGCTGGAGAGTGGGCTACCCAAAACGCTGTGTACACAGTTGTACTGAGTGCCAAGAAGAGCAACAGAAATGAGAAAATCAAGAAATCAGGGCTGTGGGGCATACCTATTGGTCCTACCCCAACAACCACGCTGACATGCATCTTGCATATGTATGTCCCTAAAATTTTTGTTCTGCTCTCAGGCGCTTAAAGCCTGCCACATACAATGAACTGTGCACCCAAATTGATAAGGGTTATGAGCTTTTCCTGTCCATATTTGTCCAGGATTTATCTGATCTTGTCATATTCTATGCAAGTGATAGTGATAAGTCCAGAAAGAACTCTCACCATCCCCCACGCCAATCCATCCATTTTGTCAAGCCAGTATATGTGACAAAAAAAGATTTTGAGCAATTGAAGCAATCAGCTCTTGCTGCCCCTTCCCAGTCAACAAACCCTGCCTCCCCAGCCCCCCATTAAGCCACCTGCCTTCCAACTCTGACCCCCAAACCACTGTTCAATCCCTCCCCACAATCTTTGATGCCGTCCCTTTCACAGGTGAAGATGAAGGCAATGTTCATTCTGCTCATTCCCTCCCCTTCTTGTCCTTTGATCAGTAAAATAAAACTTTTCTTTGTGACAACTTATTGAAGTCAATATTAAATCATCCAATTCATAATTAATAATATTTTCTTTTTAAAATTATTGTTGCAACTGAGTCTCCAGACTTGCCTGCCAATGTGCCTCACAATACACAGGGGTGCTCAATGAGTTGCCCCTTGATGTATCTAACAACATGAACCAATCTTATGGCAATGTTGAACAACAGGCACTTTCTCCTAATTAGGAGCGCTACCAATTTACCTGCTGATCCTGCACAAGTTATTCCTTGGCTCCAATCCTTACATGGAACACGCCACCATGCCATCCCCTTGTGGCCTTGTGGCTTTCCCCACATAGTATATTAGTCACAGTATTCTATAATAAACAATACATTATTCTTATTATTCCTGTCCTTTCCATTGGACTGTTGTCTTCTCCAATTCAAATACTGAATCCTCATTGGTTCAGTTGCATCATTATCAACATTTCCCATAATTTATACAATGTTTTAAATTTTATGAAAAATATATAATTATTAGCATACATATTTTTTGCTCTCAATAATAAATTAAGAACCACAAATGTAAATATTGCATTAGAATATTGCAATTAAAAATGAACTCTTGATATTTTGATATTATGTGCATAACTCAATTCATTTTTAATAAAATTCATTGTAAACAAGGCCTTTTTAATTGTCAATTTATTTAAATGGACTGTATTTATACAGTAGTTTTAAAAGCTATGGCAACAACCAAAAATACCTCAGATTTAAACAAAATGGTTTCAGATTTGAACAAAATCCAAGTTGCGCAAGATTAAGGATTCAATTAATTTATAAAATTTCAGTTAATAAAATGAACTGTCAAACAAAAAACAAAACTTCACTAGCCTGTTATACAAAATTATATCAAACATTAAGCAGTTTAGTTCAAACCACAAACAAAATGAACTGACGCAACAATTGAAATGGATGGATGCTGTTCCAGAGTATATTATAATCCAATCAGGATTCATATGAGGCACCAATAGAAGGACTAAAATGAAACAAAATCAGAGCAATCTAGAAGCAAGATTTCACAAACACAAAACAAAATGAACTCACACAAGATGTGTAGTATGAGCAGCCTAAAATAGAAAAATAACTGTTTAACAGCCAATCAACAGTTATCCAATTTAGGAGCAGAGACATTTTATGCATTTTCATGGCTCCAGATTTGTATGGAATGGTTTTGAGAATCTTCCAAATATGGGCTCAAGATTACAATAAAAATAAATCATTAAATTTTAAAATTTCCACTTTTAGTGATTTTATCCTAGGTTTTTTTCAATATGGTTTTCAACAGCAACATCTTCAACAGCACAAGCAGCCAAGCCAGCAGCAGCCAAGCCAGCTTCAATGGAGGCAAGGCTCAGAATGTGGAGGCACCTGTTTACACCCAAGCCTTTGAGGCAGGTAACAAAGAAGCTGACCTGTACCTGACCCCTGACCCATATGGCTTTCACTTGTTCAATAGTCACTTTGCACCCAGTGCTACCCCTGCTCCTGTACCCACCCCCGCACAAGCTGCCCACAAACTAACCAATCAGGAAGGCAACCTTGATTTGGAACAACTTCCTGCCACCAGCCAACCTGCCACCCCTACAGCCAATCAGGCTTCAGCTCCCCTAGCCCAGCGCCCCAAGCAATGAATCATCACTGCCCAAATTCTTCAGGAAATTGTGGCACTGCATCTACAGGGGCTGTCCTGGGAACAGATTTCTGCCCAGATGCAATTTACCTAAGCTACTGTCATGTGGGAATTCAACAACCTGATGAACAGGGGGAATCTGATTGGGACAACCAAGAAGCCCAAGAAGGCCCCCAAGTCACAAATATCTGAGGCATACCCAATCATGCTTGACCTCCTCCAGCGGGATCCCAAGCTTCCTCTGACCCAGGTCCAGAAGCAGCTTGTGCACCATAGCATATGGGTCTCTGAGCGCATGGTGCAGCTCTGGATGTATGGGAAGGTGGCTTCCATACAGGTTCTTACCAATTTTGCCAGCAACCAATGGGATGGTGCTGAGGATTCCCTGTATGACACTGCCATCAAATCAACCCTGGTCAAATGCCTGACTAGTCCAACTGATGATGTCTTGTTCATCTCTTATTACAAGCTATCAATAGTCTTTGATGATTTTGGCAAGCAAGGAAGAGCCGCCACTCAAAAAGGAAGAAAGAAGGTCAAGAAGGGGAATTTTTTGGTGCATTTCTGGCTGTTTCAGCCAAGGGTTTTGTCTACTATTGGAAAACCTCAGATTTCATCAATGGCTACTCATACAGCCACATCCTTGGTAGATTACTTGACTCCTGGGATGGCTCAAATTCCAAGTACCAGGTTTTCTTGAGCCACCAGATAGAGGGTAGCTCCACTGCCCTTGAGGCCATCCAGGGACGTGGGCACCAGGCCTGAGTCTACCCCGCCAGCCATGCAGACATCTATCTGGCTGATGTTGTCTTCTTCAACATGGGATCAACATTACGGGAGCTCCGCCCTCAGGCTTTCAACAACCTCTATCTTGGGGTCCTTGACCACAATTTTCTCTTTGACTGCCAGATGGTGGCTGACTTGTTTGCGCAAATGATTTTCCATGTGAACATGGGCAATCAATCACGTAAGGATAAGCGCCTTCCACCTCGGTCCACTGCCACTTACCAGCCCATCCAGCCAATGACCAATGGTGAATACAACAAGCGTTATATGGCAGCCATCACGCAAAATCCTCCTGCCTCTACCCCTGCCACCAACACCCCTCACCTGCAAGCCCAACCCACCCAATCCCAGACCCCCAGGCCAGCACTGCCTCTACGTTTTCCTTCCCACATTATTCTGCCTCCTTGGCATCACTCTCCCCCACCCCAATAAACCCCTGTCACCAAACATTTTCTATTTTTATTATCTTTTTTTGAATTTCAATTGCTCATGTTCTCTTTGTTTAAAGTTGGTTTTATTATTTATGTTCAGCTTATTTCTATAAAATCATATATTTACTATGCCATTATCTAGATCCAGAACACAGTTTTTTTAGCACTTAAACACACCCCTTGTGAAAATATTAACAGCAATTTGGTGATTAGCTAAATTTAAATTAAAAAATTATAGTGTTAACTGTTTTTAGATAAAGTTGTTACTGATCCAAATTCAAAACCTTAATGATAAAATTTAAGCCAATCAGGAGCCAAGTGATAAAGTAATTGTTGTGACATAAAGGGTCATTCAATATATCTTGGGTGTATATGCACTAATTAATATGATTGGCTGGATATTTTGCCATTGTATGCTATTGCTGCTGTGGCAAGTTGTTGGTGGACTAGTGCTAACCCAGCAGCTGATTGGGCACTAGTCCATCAACAACTTGCCACAGCGGCAATGGCGTACAATGGCAAAACATCCAGCCAATCATATTAAATAGCGCACATGCATCAAAGAATTATTGAATGACCCTTTATGTCACAACAATCACTTTATCACTTGGCTCCTGATTAGCTTAAAGTTAATAATTAAGGTTTTGAATTTGGATCAGTAACAACTTTATCTAGAAACAGTTAATACTATAATTTTCTAATTCAAATTTTGCTGATCATCAAATTGTTAATATTTTCACAAGGGGCTATGTCAAGCGCCAAAAATAATATGGTAATCAAAGAAACAATGCCAACACAAAGCAAATGATACATATTGAGATGAGCGTAAAAGATATACAAAATGGGTAAAAAGATGGGATAATGTAGTAAACGGGAAAACAAAAAGGAATAAACAAAGAGGCAACAGTATCAAAATAATACAGAATTTATTGGGGAAAAATCTATAAAACATATTAAAAGGTTAGTAAAAAATCAATGAGGGAATTGGAGAAGATTTTGAAGGATCTTGACTTGGCAATTGCCAAAATCAAAGACATTGACTGCAAGGTCAAAGCCAAAGTTAAGTCAGCTGTCCTTGATGGAGAAAAAATAGACAAGGTGTCTACAAAGGCCCTAATGACAAAAAAGCCAGACACCCCTGAGAAGACCATCAAGCATCTTCTCAACATCCAGAAGATGG
The DNA here is from genome assembly GCA_014839935.2 of Entomophthora muscae. Taxonomy (NCBI): domain Eukaryota; kingdom Fungi; phylum Entomophthoromycota; class Entomophthoromycetes; order Entomophthorales; family Entomophthoraceae; genus Entomophthora; species Entomophthora muscae. The sequence continues at coordinate 136,740 of QTSX02000764.1, read as the reverse complement.
TGGTTGAGGGCCTGCAATTTAAGACATACAATCTTTCTGTGTCATCTGTCTGGGTTGACAACCCAGAGATGTATGAATATCTCAAACCTGCCAAGCGTGCCAGAACAGAGGATAAAAAACTGCCCACACAACTGCTTGCATCAAGAATGGCCAAGCCTGCTAAAGCAGCCAGCAAGGAAGAAACACTTGAAGGTAACATAAAAAGAATAAAAAATAAAAATTTGCAAATACTTACCTGTTTTTTAGAGAACATAGAGGGTGAACTCCACCAAGTCCTGGTCCCCTTGTCCCTGCCTCATTATATGCCAACTACGCCACTCATGTGGCCAAGCAGCTGTATCTGTCCCCCTCTGCCTTGCAGGAGCTGGAGAACCGCATCTACAGGTCCTTTGAATGTCACAAGAGGCATTGGCCGGGCTGACACATGGCAAGAGGGCATACAAGTGTGCAGTTACTGCCTACAAGGATGCCCAACTGGTCTGCCTGGACCCAGTGTACTTTAAAGGAGTTTACCAAATAAACTCTATTGAGCTTGTTTGGGACGTCCTGGCAATGCTCTCATTCAAGAATGTACCAGAGATGGGCCAGGCTCATGCGGTTGCTTGCTTCTGCTTCCTGTTGGAGCACACCCTATCTTACCTTCTGGACAAATTTGGGCGCACAGTGGGTTTATTGGCTGTTGCAGATGCAACAACTGTAAAGAAGACCAGAATTCTCCTTGCCAACTTTGGGTTAGCCTGGAGTGCCAACAAGACAGGGGTACCTTCAGCCATGGAGCTGACCTTTGCTAAGACCAAGCATGATAGGAAGATCAGTGCAGTTTTTAATAAATTATGCAAGTTTACAGAAGCCTTTGCTGGACAAAGGCTTCACTTGGTGGTTTACCTTGGGTATCTTTTCTACTTTAGGATGGGCACCAGCATGGAAGATCTTGATGGGGTCCTTCTAGGAATTGACAAGGCCCAGCTCTCACTTGACAGGAAGAAGGTCCCCCTGGGTATGACTTGGTGGATCATGTCATCCAGGACACCCTGGTCCTGGCTGGTATCTACAGGTTTGCAGCCCCACCAGAAAAGCTGCTCCTTCATTTTCATCTAACTCTACTCCCCTTCACCAGCAGGCAGGAGTTTTTAATAAGGGTGTTTCCACCGTCCACAGTGTGGCGGTGGAGGTTGTGCTCCACTTCTATTGCGGGGTGAGTACATACAGAAGAACTCACTACAGGCGCGCTTAATAAATTCTCTCTTCCAAATAATTACATTGCAATTTAATTTATTTTTATTATAATTAAACTTTCTAATTCTTATTTTAGCAAACAAAATTTGCAGAATATATCCCAGAGAAGGTCTTAATAAAAGCATAATACCGTAGTTTTAAAAGCTATAGCAACAACCAAAAATACCTCAGATTTAAACAGAATGATTTCAGATTTGAACAAAATGCATCTCTCAGGTTAAAATATACACTCTGTTAACAAGTTTTATTGGTGTTAATGGGCAGAATGAGTCAACACAGCAACAAAGGGCTCACACACAAAGCAAAACCATTCAAAATACAATCTGAAATACATTGATTCACAAACAAAATGGTGTGACTTGACTTTTGCTTTACATATGTTTACTTTGTGAATTGGTGACAAAATACACCAAAACAAGGTGTGTCAAAATGCAAACTAAAAACAAAACACAATAGCAACTCACTCGTAAGCAAAATAACTCACGCAATGTGTGCAATGGATTGTAATCATGAATGATACCAAGGTATCTAAAATAAGACACATATCTGAAACATAAATTTTAAAAATATTGTGTTGGGTGTTTGAATATGGCAGTAAAATCTAGGGGAATGGGTGGAAATTATTTTGGGTATTCTAAAATGGGTGTTGTAAAACTAAAAACAACTAATTGAGAAATAAAAAATCTACAATTGGGATATTGGGCGGGAAGAACTATAATTAAATATCCATATTCAGATAAAAGCAAAAATTAAAATTAGGGAGTAACTTAATTGAAATTTATTTAATATTTTATTAAATTTTAAAATGGAAGAACACAATACCAGAGTACCAATACACCTGTTGTGCACCATGGTTGCGGTCACCCCCCACAGGTCAAAGAATAGAGTTAGTGCAACCCAAGTGCCCACTCAAGGAGGAGATGGGAGAGGAGATTTCCATAATGATGCTGCACTGACACAGCCAGTTCAAGGATCATAAGCTGCTAGGGTGCGGAGCATAAACCCTCAGGTCCCAAAGCTTACCTGGAAGCCACCAAGGTTACCACTACAAAGAAAGTTAGAAACAAGGAGGTAGAACTTACTTTGTATGTGTTTGACGTTGTGTACCGGCAAGAGTCGGTCCCGTCAGTCATGCTGGAGAAGGTGAAGCCTGTACTTGATACTAGCTACAAGCCCTACATCAGTGATGACAATCAGGAGGATGACAAGGTGCCTGAGTTCTATCAAACCAATGAGGGACAGCTGGTGTTAAAAAAGGTTGCAGCCTTCTATACCAAGGTACCTATACCCTGTGTTGTGCCCAATGCCAACAAGTCAATCCCCACCGCTAAAAAGCCCGCCCAGAAGCGCATCACTGACATTAAACGCATCATCCTACTTAAGCTAATATGTGAATTGGGCAATTACAAGGCAGCTGCAACCCTTTTTGGGGTGGATCCCAAGTACGCCAGCAATAAATTCAACATATTCAGCAATACTGGCTAAGTCCTTGCCGCGGAGAAATCCTTGCGCGTTTCCACTATGCTCACCAAGGAGCACAAATGGGCAATCTGCCAGTGAATCACCTGGGACTGCCACTTGAACTGGAAAATATACAGACCATGGTTAAATCTACTTTTGGGATTGAGGCCTCAATTTCCTTCTATTATCATTTGGTCAAGGGAATGCTATTTTCCTTGAAAAAGCTCAGGGTATCCCCTACAACAGAAACAGCCCAGCCTTATTGACGTCTGGAAAAACTACGCAGAGGTGTACACTGCCCTCAAAGCCAAGGGGACAGTCAAATTTTACTATATTGATGAATTAGCATTTGCCTTATCTATGCGCAATGCATATGGCTGTCCCCAAAGGCTCCAATGACGTGATAGCTTGGTGTGCTGCAGTCTGCGCCACAGCCTATTCAATGATGGCTCTCCTTGGTCCAAAGAGGGTTGAGCTTTATCAAATGATATTGGGTTCTCACAACAGCCGTACCTTCTTATCATTCCTCCAATTGATCCAGTAGCACCTGAGGCGCACAAGCCTGGGCTTTATCAATGTGATTGTGTTGGACAATGTTGGTCTTCACAAGGTGGCTGACATTCTTGAGGAATTTCCAATGATTGACACAAGCATTGTAGTGGGCCCCCAGCAATTGGCTACAGCAAATTTACGCCTTCTCTTCCTTCCAGCCTATTTGCCCTTCCTAAATCCCATCAAGTAAGTCTTTGGGTGGCTCAAGCAAGTTGTCAAGCAAGGAACCCCAACTGGGACCAAGGACCTGTTTAATTTGCTGAAGGCCGGGATCCACACCCTCCCAGCTGAGACTGTGGCCAAATTCTTTGGCCACGCTGATTTGTTCATCCCCGCGTGCCTAGCCAAACAGCCAATCAATTAAAGGATTTTTGTGTTCAATTTTTTATATTATCTTATTTACTATTCAAGATTTATTAATTATCATTTTATATTTAGATGCTTCCACACCCGCAATCACATTCAGATGATCCATAATAGATGTAAGTAATTTATTTATTTTATTATGCCATTTGAGGTAATCCCAAACGCTAAATATTGGATTACACAAAAATATTTAAATCACTTTGGTCAAATAAACATAAAAATAGTTTTAAAAAATTTAAATGTAAAATGATAATGTTAGAATTTATTTTATTAATATATAATTTTTTACTTTTATGAAACCTGTTTCTGCAATATATTTTGCAAAACTGGTTTGCTGAAGTAAAAATTGTAAAAAATTATTTAATTAGAATACTATAAATTGTAATAGAATTTATTGAAATCATATTTTTATTGTGTGCGCCTGTAGTGGGTTCTCTGGTATGTACCCACCCGCAATGGAGGTGGAGCACAACCTCCACTGCCACACCATGAACAGTGGATACACCCTTATTGAAATACTCCCTCTTACTGGTGAAAGGCAGTAGGGTCAGGTGGGAGTGAAGCAGCAGCTTTTCAGGTGGGGCTACAAACCTGAGTATCCCATCCAGGACCAGGGCATACTGGATCACATTATCAACTGAGTTATATCCAGGGGGACCTTCTTCCTGTTGAGTGCAAGCCGGGCCTTGTTGATTCCCAGAAGGACCCTGTCCAGGTCCTCTACAGACGCGCCCATCCCCAAGTAGAATTGGAACCCCAGGTAAACAACCAGATGAAGCCTTTGCCCAGCAAAGGCTTCTGTAACTCACACAGTTTATTATAGACCACGCTTATCTTCTTGTTGTGCTTGGTCTTTGCAAAGGTCAGCTCCATAGCTGCAGGGAGCCCTGTCTTGTTGGCGCTCCAGGCCAACCCAAAGTCCTCCAGGAGGATCTTGGTCTTCTTTACAGATGTTGTATTTGCAACAGCCAATTTGCCCACCATGCACCCAAAGTTCTCCAACAGGTAAGACATGGTGTGCTCCACCAGGAAGCAGAAGCAAGCAGCTGCATGAGCCTGGCCTATCTCCAGTACATTCTTGAATGGGAGCGTTGCCAGGACGTCCCAAACAAGCTCAATGGAGTTTACACAGTAAACTCCATTGAGGAATACTGGGTCCAGGTGGACCAGTTGGGCATCCTTGTAGGCAGTAACTGCCCACTCAGATGCCCCCTTGGCATGTGTAAGTTCTGCCAACGCCTCCTGCAACATCAGAAAGGACCTGTGGATACAGTCCTCCAGCTCCTGCACAACAGGGGGGACAGATACAATTGCTTTGCCACATGAGTAGCATAATTTGCATAAAAAGTGGCCAGGACAAAAAGGGACCAGGACTTGGTGGAGTTTGCCGTCTACATTTTCTAAGAAAAAAGCTAAGTTTTTTGAAAATTTATTAATTTTGTTTTTTAGGCTACCTTCTTGTATTTTTTATTTTCCTACAGCCTCCGCCACCTTGGCCATTCTTGGTACAATATTTTCTCAGGCAATTTGGTATCCTCTGCCCTGGCCTGCTTGGCGGGTTTGAGATGTTCATACATCTCCTGGTCATAGACCCAGACAGACGGCACAGAAAGATTGTATGCCTTGAACTGGAGGCCGTTGACCACAGTTTTTTAAATATTTAGTAAGCGCTCAATTGTCTTCTCTGAGGTGTCTGGCCTTTTTAACATTAGTTCCTTTGCAGACACCTTGTCAATTTTTCCCCAGTGAGAATGGTGAACTTCACTTTGGCTTTGACCTTGCAGTCAATGTCCTTTATTTTTACAATTGCCAAGTCAAGATCCTTCAGAAGCTTCTCCAATTCTCTCATTGATTTTTTACTAACCTTTCATTATGTTTTTATAGATTTTGCCCCAATAAATTCTGTATTGTTTTGATACTGTTGCCTCTTTGTTTATTCCTTTTTGTTCTTTATCTACTACATTATCCCATCTTTTTACCCATTTTGAATATGTTTTACACTCATCTTAATATGTGTTGTTTGCTTTGTGTTGGCATTGTTTCTTTGATTACCATATTATTTTTGGCACTTGACATAGCCCCTTGTGAAAATATTAACAATTTGATGATCAGCAAAATTTGAATTAGAAAATTATAGTATTAACTGTTTCTAGATAAAGTTGTTACTGATCCAAATTCAAAACCTTAATGATAAACTTTAAGCTAATCAGGAGCCAAGTGATAAAGTGATTGTTGTGACATAAAGGGTCATTCAATAATTCTTTGATGTATATGCGCTAATTAATATGATTGGCTGGATGTTTTGCCATTGTACGCCATTGCTGCTGTGGCAAGTTGTTGATGAAATAGTGCCCAATCAGCTGCTGGGTTAGCACTAGTCCACCAACAACTTGCCACAGCAGCAATGGTGTATAATGGCAATCATCCAGCCAATCATATTAATTAGCGCACATGCATCAAAGAATTATTGAATGACCCTTTATGTCACAACAAACCCTTTATCACTTGGCTCCTGATTGGCTTAAAGTTTATCATTAAGGTTTTGAATTTGGATCAGTAACAACTTTATCTAGAAACAGTTAACACTATAATTTTCTAATTCAAATTTTGCTGATCACCAAATTGTTAATATTTTCACAAGGGGTGTTTTTAAGTGCTAAAAATAACTATGTTCTGGATCTAGATACATGGCATAGTTAATATAAGGTTTTATAGAAATAAGCTGAACATAAATAATAAAACCAACTTTAAACAAAGAGAACATGAGCAATTGAAATTCAAAAAAAGATTATATAAATAGAAAATGTTTGGTGACAGGGGTTTATTGGGGTGGGGGAGAGTGATGCCAAGGAGGCAGAATAATGTGGGAAGGAAAACGTAGAGGCAGTGCTGGCCTGGGGGTCTGGGATTGGGTGGGTTGGGCTTGCAGGTTAGGGGTGTTGGTGGAAGGGGTGGAGGCAGGAGGATTTTGCATGATGGCTGCCATATAACGCAGGCTGTTTCTTCATTGGCCATTGGCTGGATGGTCTGGTAAGTAGCAGTGGCCCAAGGTGGAGGGCGCCTATCTTTTAGTGTTTGGTTGCTCATGTTCACATAGAAAAGCATTTGCGCAAACAAGTCAGCCACCATCTGGCAGCCAAAGAGAAAATTGTGGTCAAGGACCCCAAGATAGAGGTTGTTGAAAGCCTGAGGGCGGTGCTCCCGTAGTGTATCTCCAATGTTGAAGAAGAGGACAACAGCCAGATGGACATCTGCATGGTCAGTGGGGTAAAGTGAGGCCTGGTGCTGCGTTTCTGGATGGCCTCAAGGGCGGTGGAGCTACCCTCCATCTTGTGGCTCAAGAAAACCTGGTACATGGAATTAGAGCCATCCCAGGAGTCAAGTAATCCACCAGGATGTGACTGTATGAGTAGTTATTGATGAAATATGGGTTTTTCCAATAGTAACAAAACCCTTGGCTGAAACAGCCAGAAATGCACCAATGAATGTCCCCTTCTTGACCTTCTTCCTTCCTTTTTGAGTGGCGGCTCTTCCTTGCTTGCCAAAATCATCAAAGACTATTGATAGCTTGTAATAAGAGATGAACAATACATCATCAGTTGGACTAGTCAGGCATTTGACCAGGGTTGATTTGATGGCAGTGTCATACAGGGAATCCTCAGCACCATCCCATTGGTTGCTGGAAAAATTGGTAAGAACCTGTATGGAAGCCACCTTCCCATACATCCAGAGCTGCACCATGCGCTCAGAGACCCATATGCTATGGTGCACAAGCTGCTTCTGGACCTGGGTCAGAGGAAGCTTGGGATCCCGCTGGAGGAGGTCAAGCATGATTGGGTATGCCTCAGATATTTGTGACTTGGGGGCCTTCTTGGGCTTCTTGGTTGTCCCAATCAGATTCCCCCTGTTCATCAGGTTGTTGAATTCCCACATGACAGTAGCTTGGGTAAATTGCATCTGGGCAGCAATCTGTTCCCAAGACAGCCCCTGTAGATGCAGTGCCACAATTTCCTGAAGAATTTGGGCAGTGATGATTCATTGCTTGGGGCGCTGGGCTAGGGGAGCTGAATCCTGATTGGCTGTAGGGGGAAGGCTGGTGGCAGGAAGTTGTTTCAAATCAAGGTTGCCATCTTGATTGATTGCTTGGTGGGCAGCTTGTGCGGGGGTGGGTACGGGAGCAGGGGCAGAGCTAGACACTAAGTGACTACTGAACAAGTCAAAGTCATATGGGTCAGGTGTCAAGTAAAGGTTGGCTTCCTTGTTACCCGCCTCAAAGGCTTGGGTGTAAACAGGTGCCTCCACGTTCTGAGCCTTGCCTCCATTGAAGCTGTTCTGGCCACTGCTGGCTTGGCTGCTGGCGCTGTCAAAGATATTGCTGTTAAAAACTATTTAAAAAACCTAGGTTAAAATCACTCAAAGTAGAAATTTTAAAAATTAATGGCTTATTTTTATTGTAATATCAAGTCCATATTTGGAAGGTTTTCAAAACTTTTCATACAAATCTGGAGCCATGAAAATGGATAAAATGCCTCTGTTCCTAAATTGGATAGCTATTGATTGGCTGGTAAATCTTTATTTCTCTATTTTAGGCTACTCATACTACAAATCTTGTGTGAATTCATTTTTGTTTTGTATTATTGTAATCTCGCTTCTAGATTGCTCAAGTTTTGTTTCACTTTAGTTCTTCTGTTGGTGCCTCATAGGAATCCTGATTGGATTATAATATACTCTGGAGCAGCATCCATCCATTTCACTTGTTGCATCAGTTCATTTTGTTTGTGGTTTGAACTACACTGCTTGATGTCTGATATAATTTTGTGAGATAGGCTAATGAAATTTCGTTTTTTGTTTGACAGTCCATTTATTAACTGAAATTTTATAAATTAATTGAATCCTGAATCTCAGGTAACTTGGATTTTGTTTAAATCTGAAATCATTTTGTTTAAATCTGAGGTATTTTTGGTTGTTGCCATAGCTTTTAAAACTACTGCAATATAATTTAATAAAATCTATTTCTTATTTGTACACATTACATTTAACTTTTTTAATGTTATATCTGTTTTTAAAAAGTGATATTTTTTGTGTTTGCATAATCCAGTATCAAGCGTTTGGGATACCCTTAGATGACACAATAAAAAATTATTATAAATAAATTACTTAGGTCTATTATGGGTCATTTGAATGTGATTGTGGGCTTGGAAGCTTCTAAATATGAAATGATAATTAATAAATCTTAGATAATAAATTAGAGAATATAAAAGATTTGGACAAGCTAAGCCTTTACTTTATTAGCTGCTTGGCTAGGCACATAGGGATGAACAAATCAGCATGGTCATAGAATTTGGCCACAGTCTCAGATGAGAGGATGTGGATCCCAGCCTGCAGCAAATTAAAGAGGTCCTCAGTCCCAGTTGGGGCTCCTTGCTTGCCAACTCACTAGACAACTTGCTTGAGCCACCCAAAGACTTCCTTGATGGTATTTAGAAATGGCAAATAAGCAGTGAGGAAGATAAGGTGCAAATTTGCCATGGCCAATTGCTGGGGGCCCACTGTTCTGTTAGTGTCAATCATTGGGAATTCATCAAGACTTCAGCCACCTTATGGAGACCAACATTGTCCAGTACAATTACATTGGTGAAGCCTGGGCTTGTGTGCCTCAGGTGCTCCTGGACCAATTGGAGAAATGATAGAAAAGTACGGCTGTTATGTGAACCCAATTTCATCTGGTATAGCTTGACCCCCTTTGAACCAAGGAGACTCACCATTGAGTAGGCTGTGGCGCAGACTGCAGCACCCCAAGCCATCCAGTCATTGGAGCCTTTGGGGACATAGCCATATGCATTGCGCATATACAAGGCAAATGCTGATTTGTCAATATAGTAAAATTTGATTGTTCCCCTGGCTCTGAGGGCAGTGTACTCCTCTGCGTAGTTTTCTGGGTCTTGATGTTGGTTGGGCTATTCCAATTTTATGGAGATACCCTGAGCTTTTTCCAGGAAAAGCACATCTTCAGCAGATGGTAGTAAAAGGAAATGGAAGCCTCAACCCCAAAAGTGGACTTGAACATTGCCTGTATATTTGCCAGTTTAAGATGGCAGTCCCAGGTGATCCACTGGTGGATTACCCATTTCTGCTCCTTGGTGAGCATAGTGGAAACGCGCAAGGATTTCTCCGCGGCAAGGACTTAGCCAGTATTGCTGAATATGTTGAATTTCTTGCTGGCGTACTTGGGATCCACCCCAACAAGGGTCGCGGCCGCCTTGTAATTGCCCAATTCACAAATTAGCTTAAGTAGGATGATGTGTTTAATGTCAGTGATGCGCTTCTGGGCAGGCTTTTTAGCAGTGGGGATTGACTTGTTGGCATTGGGCACAACACAGGGCATATGTACCTTGGTATAGAAGGCTGCAACCTTTTTTAACATCAGCTGTCCCTCTTTGGTTTGATAGAACTCAGGAACCTTGTCATCCTCCTGATTGCCATCACTGATGTAGGGCTTGTAGCTAGTATCAAGTACAGGCTTCACCTTCTCCAGCATGGCTGACGGGACCAACTCTTGCCGGTACACAACGTCAAACACATACAAGGTAAGTACTACCTCCTTGTTTCTAACTTTCTTTGTAGTGGTGACCTTGGTGGGCTTCTGGGTCAGCTTGGGGACCCAAGGGTTGATGCTCTGCACCCTAGCAGCTTGTGCTCCTTGAACTGGCTGTGTCAGTGCAGATTCATTATGGAACTCTCCTCTCCCATCTCCTCCTTGAGTAGGCACTTGGGTTGTACTAACTCTTTTCTTTGACCCGCGGGGGCAACTGCAACCGTGGCGCACAACAGGTGTATTGGTACTCTGTTGTTGTATTCCTTGCATTTTAAAATTTAATAAATATTAAATAAATTTCAATTAAGTTACTCCCTAATTTTATTTTTTGCTTTTATCTGAATATGGATATTTAAATAGAGTTTTCTCTCAATATTCAATTATAGATTTTTTATTTCTTAATTAGTTGTTTTTGGTTTTACAAAGCCCATTTTAGAAAAATCAAAAAAATCCACCCATTCCCCTAGATTTTACTGCCAAATTCAAACACCCAACACAATATTTTTAAAATTTATGTTTCAGATCTCATGTCTTATTTTAGATACTTTGGTATCATTCATAATTACAATCTATTGCACACACTGAGTGAGTGATTTTGTTTAAGTAATGAGTTGCTAAGTGTTTTGTTTTTTAATTGAGTTTTGACTCACTTTGCTTGGGTGTATTTTGTTACCAATTCACATAGTAAACATGTGTACAGCAAAAGTCAAGTCACACCATTTTTTTTGTGAATCAATGTATTTCAGATTGTATTTTGAATGGTTTTGCTTTGTGTGTGAGCCCTTTGTTGCTATGTTGACTCATTTCCTCCATTAAAACCGATAAACCCTGTTAACAGAGTGTATATTTTAACCTGAGAGTTGGATTTTGTTCAAATCTGAAATCATTTTCTTTAAATCTGAGGTATTTTTGGTTGTTGCCATAGCTTCTAAAACTACTGTATTGAGAGCCATTATAGCTTAGTATAAATATTAATACATAGTGCAGCTTACCGCCTGTATATTTGCCTATTAATAACAATTCTGTAAACTTTTAAGCCTGATTTTGCAAGGTAAATTATAATGTGATGGATTAATAAATTACTGTTTATTATCATTAATTGGCTGATTTTCTTTGCTTTGGCAATATTGTAAATTCAGAACCTAAATGTAAAAATGCTGGATTGTCAAATCCTTGGTCCAAAATTCAAATCATTTTTGCAAGCAACTCAGTTGAGTGAAAATTTAAAATATTTAATAAAATCAACCATTTATTTTGACTTTTTTTGACTTATTTTATTTGGCAAATTTTGAATCTCTTGAGCAAATAACTCAACTAACAAAAGGCAAAACTCAGCAAACAAATATGGGATACATGAATCAGAAATACAGGATTCTTATGTACAATTTGGAATTTCCTGTATGCCAAACAAATAATAGACATCATGTAATGAACAAATCTTAAGTTGTGGGATTGTCAAATATAAAAACCAAGATTCAAATCATAATTGCGGTGAATTTGAAATAAATATAATTTATAGGTGTCTCAAAAATGATATTAAAGGATCTAGAGTGGATTTGTGCTGATTCTTTTAGGAATCACAGGCATTCTCAAAAAACACTATTCCAATTTAGGATGGCCTAAATTTATATTGTAATGATTAACTTACCATATATAACAAGAAAATTGCCTAAAATATACATTCCTCTTCTTGAGTTTAAAATTATAAAAAAAATTATTATGTATGCTTCTAACACCAACCAAGTCAACAAGCTGTTCCCTGGCCTTGACAAAATCATGCAGGGCTACGCTGGGTCATCTAATAGTGAAGCCTCCCTCTATGGCTACTCCCAACCTCCAGGCCCCTCCACAAGCACCACCCAGGAGTGTGTTCTTTCTCCTGCGTCCTCAAGCATGGCCCTGTTTGCCAACCATGCACAGGCAGCTGCTAACTTAAATCATACAGCAACACTAGCATTTGGAATTGACCAAGTGAGCCATGGGGCCACCAATGGAAGCCAGAATCCAGAAACAGCCAATCAGATGGCACTGTCTGGTTTTCAAGGCAGACACAACCTGCCTTCAGCCAATCATCCTGCAAGGCGCAGAAGAAAATTAACGCTCCAGAGATTATTCTTGAAATTGTTGAAAAGCAAGGGATGCTTATGTCTATTGGGGAAATTGCGGCCGCAATGAGTTTTGCAAATTACACTGTGGCTGTAAACCTAAAAGCCTGCACCAACTGTAGCCCCCCTACCAAGAAGACCCCAACTGGTGCCTGTTCTTTGACTGAAGGTGAAAAAGCCACCCCATTATGATGGCTATTATGGAACGTGACCCACGGATGCCCCTGGTCCAGGTACATCTTCAGCTGGGACTCCACAGCATCTTCACCAAAAAAGAACGGTGAATTTTTGGATGCATGGAGTTACTGTTGCAACCAGAATCCTATCTAATCAGGTTCTTGGTGGCCCCAGTTTGGTGGATACCAACCCATACATATCATAAAAACTTCAATTTTATCAAAGGGACAGCAATGAGGGCCTGTAATGACATCATCTTCCTATCATACGCTAAGATTTCTGCAAGTATCACAGACTATGGAGAGAAGTGTATCCAGTCTGAAGTGTACAAGCGCGGCCCAATCTTGAATTGTTTTGTTGGGGTTTTATTGGCAGTTCCCCCATTGGGCGTCAATTATTACTCGGCAATATTGAACACCGCAGATGGGTATGCCTATCAGATGGAACTCAAGGTCATGCTGGAGAGTGGGCTACCCAAAACGCCGTGTACACAGTTGTACTGAGTGCCAAGAAGAGCAGCGGGAATGAGCAACCCAAGAAATCAGGGCTGCGGGACATACCTGTTGTCCTACCCATCAACCACGCTGACATGCATTTTGCAGATGTATGTCTCTATAATTTTGGTTCTGCGCTCAGGCGCTTAAAGCCTGCCACCTACAACAAACTATGCACCCAAATCAATAAGGGTTATGAGCTTTTCCCTTCTGTGTCTGTCCAGGACTTATTTGATCTCATCATCTTCTATGCAAGTGATAGTGATAAGCCAGAAAGGACTCTTGCCTTCCCCCTTGCACATCCAGCCCTTTTTTGTCAAGCCTTCATATGTGACAGAAGAAGAATTCAAGCAATTGAAGCAAACCGCTCTTGCTGCCCCTTTCCAGTCAACAAACCCTTCTTCCCCAAACCCCCCATCAAGCCACCCACCTTCCAACCCTGACTCCCAAGCCACTATCAATCCCCCCATAATCTCTGATGTCATCCCTTTCACAGGCGCAAATGAAGGCAATGTTCATTCCGCCCATTCCATCCCCCTCCCGTCCTTTGATTAGTAAATAAATCTTTTCATTATGACAACTTATTAAAATTAATATCTCTCTTTCAATTCATAATTAATAATATTTTCTTTTTACATTAGAAACATTTCCCATAATTAATACAATGTTGTACATTTTACAATTAGCTTAAAATTATGAGCATACATATTTTTCACCATCATTAATAAATTAAAGACAATAAACGTAAATATTGGATTAGAATATTACAATTAGACGTCAACTATTAATATTTAGAAATTATGTGCATAACTCAAAGCATTTTGTTTAATAAATGTCACTATAAACTAGGCCTTTTTCATTATAATTTATCTAAATGGACTGTGTTTATATTAGAGAGCCATTAACGCTTAGTACAAATTATTGATACATAGTGCATTTTACATCCTGTATATTTACCTATTGGTAATAATTATGTAAACTTTTCAGTCAGATTTTGCAAGGTAATAATAAAGTCATGTGTCAATAAATTACAGTTTACTGTCATTAATTGGTTGATTTTCTTTGCTGTGGCAATTGTGCATTTCTTATATTATGTACTAGTATTCAATTAGTTGGCTTCACATCCAATTGCACAGGCAATAGGAAAACAAGCTGCCACCCCAAGACTGATGTGGTTGGGATGGCAGCTTGTTTTCCTATTGCCTGTGCAATTGGATGTGAAGCCAACCAATTGGAAACTAGTGCATAAATATCAGAAAATGCACAATCACCACAGCAAAGAAAATCAATCAATTAATGACAGTAAACTGTAATTTATTAACACATTACATTATTATTACCTCGCAAAATCCGACTGAAAAGTTTACAGAATTATTACCAATATGTAAATTTACAGGCTGTAAAATGCACTATGTATCAATATTTGTACTAAGTGTTAATGGCCCTAATATAAACATAGTCAATTTATTTTAAATTTTAATGAAAACTACCTAGTTTACAGTGGATTTTATTAAACAAAATGCATTGAGTTATGCACATAATATTAAAATATCAAGAGTCAACGTCTAATTGCAATATTCTAAACCAAATATTTATGTTTTTTGTCTTTAATTTATTAATGATGATGTAAAATATGTATGCATTGAATATAGTACTATAAAAACCAGTTTTTTGATGGAATTAAACAATATGTCAACAATCTATAACTTGATCAACAAATTAGAAGCACACCTGCAAAAGGTTGTTGAAATAGAAAGAAATATCAGAGAAATAGTGACAGTAAAACTGGGTAACAAGGGCCAGCCACTAATCCAGTCAAAATAAGATGCTCTGGATAAATTACAAAAACTTATAGATGAAAAGAATAAATAAAAATTACTTAATCTACAGGGAACAATTTTATCAAGTCTAAAGTTCAACAACATGGCCTAAAATTTGTGGGAGTCTGGCAGGGGGTCAAAGAAAACAATAAGATCAAACTAATTGAAGGAACAGAAATTCAAAAGGAAATCAACACCAATGAAGAGGAAACTAACCAAATGAAAACAGATGAAAATAAAACACAAGCAAGAAGCAGAAGCACTTCAAGAAATACAGAAGCTTTATCAAATGAAAACCAAGAAGAAGCACAAGTTGCAAGAAAGATAATAAAAATTAAGCCTAAGAAAATCAATGAAGAGCAGCCAACGCTCATAAAGTTTGCTGAGGTAGCGCCTGTGGCTGAGGGTCCACAGGAGAAACAATTAGTAAGTCTTTTTATGTTTTACTTATATTTATTTTAGTCATCACCAGGAATGGGGACAAGGTTTCAGAAGTGGTGGCTTTTACGCCAAGTTGGTTCTACAGGAGTTATCAATCACTGGTAGCCCCTGAAAAAGCAAATAAATAAAAACCAAATAAATAAAATAATTCAACAGAATATGAATAATTTTTCAAATATTGAAGCTAAAGATAGGGAATATTTACTACACATGGGATGCTTGCTGTGGTTACAAGAAGCATACAAAATAGGATCAAATATCAACTTTAAAGAAATGAATGAAATATGCAGGGATGTCAAGCTAAACTTTGATGAATATATCTATGAAAGCATTCAATGAATCCCATTTGCAAACATCAACAAATAGGAAAAAACTTAATAAAAACCAACTTTCAAATAGGAACTGAATATCTAAAAACTGAAATTTTTAATTAAGTATTCAAGGCATTGTCAAATAAAGCGGGGATGCAGTTCTTGTGAGCACATTTAAACCTTTTTTTGTTTGCGGAGGCATGGGGGGCTGATACAAGTCAGGCGCCCCCCTGGAACCCTCTTCAAATTCAATCAAACTTCCTATATTAATACTGTAAATTTAGAACCTGAACGTAAAAATGCGAGATTATCAAATCCATAGTCCAAATTAGAATCACCTTTGCAGGATGGTCTTTTTTAATTCAATTGTTTTTTTGGGTATTTATTAGAATATTTGAAAATGCAGGAACTCATAGACATTTTGCAAAGTTCAAGTCAAACTGCATATTTCCAATGGATAAAATAATTAACTGGAATCAGTTTTGAAGCGTTCAAATCCATCAACCATTTTCATTAAGTTTACTATGTTTTTGAAATTGCAGGATTTTCAAAATCCAGGAACAAAATTTCAAATCACTTTTGAATGCCACTAGTAAGCTCAGATATTAATTGCAGGAACTGGAATCCAAATTTAATGTACAGTAAGCACACTAGGAAACACAAACCCAAATCAAGAAGCTCCAACAACTAAAATCAAACTAAAAATTCAATCTCAATAACCATGTTTAAACAAAAAAAGTGATTAAACTTTAAAACCATCCAAAACTGGAAAGAATACAATATTATACACTTCAAATCACAGATATCAAAATTCTGTTACTATTCAAGGCTAACTCAATAGAAAATAAATACCCACAACAAAACCAAAAAATCTAAATAAATACATATTTAATCTAAAGTATATATTTTATTTTATTTTCTATGGACCGTCAATCACATTCCCAACCAGCTCCTGCACCAGCCCGCGGGGCAGCCTGTCCACAAGGGCGTCCCAGAAGGTCCAAGAACAGACCCAGAACCCAACTCAAGGGGAGTCATGCCAATACATAGGCCTCCCAAGATGTAAGCGCCAGCCAACCATCTTCCTCATCCAAAGCCAGAACTGCCAGCTTGAATCCCAGATAAAAGCCACTTTCAAGGCCTGCTACCAAAGTCTCCTACACCAGGGTCATTGGGAACACTGAGGTTACTTACACCTCCACTGTATACCCAGTCATCACCTGGCCCCACACTCTTGACTCAAGAGTTAATACTTCCTGCCTCAGCGTCTTTGACACTACCTACAAGCCATTGGCCACCACTGAGGAACCATCTGCACCTATTCTGTATTCAACCATTGACGGCGCCAGCGCAACCAAGCGTGATCCCATCTTCTACACAAAGGTCCCTGTCCCCTGTGTTGAGCCTGGTAGCCAGGAAACCATGGTACCTGCCAAGGGCCAGCATCAGTTGATGAATAGTGAGCGTGAAGCTCTCCTCAACTGCTTGAAAAGGGGAATGGCCGTTTGGGATATTGCGTCCTGATTTGGTGTCACAGCCAGATACATTGCCAACATCAACACCAAGTATGGCAACACCAGGCAAATTGCCAAATCCACCAAGGCTAAGTGGCAGCCTAAACTCCTTCAGCCTGTTCATATTGATGCAATCAAGCAGTGGGTAGCCAAGGATTGCCACCTGGGCATGCTTTCTATCCAATCAAAGCTTGCCACAGAGTTTGGGCTTTCTGTTTCCAAAACATTGTTTATAAAACAATGGTTGATTTGGGCTTCTTGTGGAAGGTGCTCTGAGTTTCTCTGTATAATAGGAACAGTTAAAAGACCATTGAGGATTGACACATTTATACCAAGACATATCTGGCACTAAAGGAGACTGGGAATGTCCAGTTCTTCTATATCAACAATTTGTCATTTTCCTCCTCACTCAGGTCTAGGCATGGGTGGGTTGAGAAGGGGTCCAAGGACAGTATAGCCCATTGTGCAGCTGTCTGTTCCCAAACTTATTTCATGTTGTGCTTCTTGGTCCTCGCGGGTTGGACCAGTATCAGATGATTAAAGGCTCCCATAACAGCGGGACCTTTCTCAATTTTCTCTGAGCCGTCAAGGAGTACCTTTGGATAAATTATAGCGGCACAACCAATGTTGTTGTAATTGATAATGTTGGGCTCCACAAAGTGGATCTGGTTATGTCTGAATTCCCCTCCCCCATTGACAAAAACAGCCACACCTCTAGCCACTGACTTACCAATTGTCCAATGAGACTTCTCTTCCTCCCGCCAAATTCCCCATTCCTGAATCCAATCAAGGAGTTGTTTGGTTGGATCAAGAATAAGGTGAAACAAGGCCTTCCTCAGGATACTGAGGATCTATTCAATATTCTTGAGGTCAGCCAATTTGCAATGCCACCCAATGTGGTGGCAGCTTTTTATGAGAACTCAGAATCCTTTCTCCCAAAAGCCCTGGCCTCCAAGCCAATCAGATAAATGGGCACTCTGAGTTTTATTTAGTTTTAATTTTATTTAGTTTGTTTTTATTAGGACTCAATAATTATTATTTATATATAATAATGTGACGTTTGAATGTATTATAGACATTTAAGAATACATAGAAAAGGTAAGTAAAATTAATTACACTAGGTATGAGGACAAATATTTTTATTATAATGCTCTGAATATTATTATTGGCTTTTGCTCTAATAAATGAATAAATTAAAAAAGAAAGAAATAAATTAGTTTATTTAAATAATTGTGAATTGTTGATGGTTCTTTGGTTTTTTTTGCCACAAATTGGACCTTGCATGACATCATCTGATCCTTGTTATTTCAGTGCCACTATAGCCACATGACACAACCACCAATGATTTTCATGTATTGCTTACTAATTAGTACTTAGTATGCAGGACAAGTATCTCAAATATGTTTACCAAATCACATTACAAGGGAAAGACAATTTGAGTTATAAACAAATTTTATTTAGAACAATAGTGGAGCGGGCTGCATGATGCAGATAAATTCAATTTTCAATGTTTAACTATGTGATAAAGAACCCCATACTTGACAAGCTAATAAATAAAAACATTTTTAAATTTTTTTAATATTTGACGTAGTTGCAACTTTAACTAATGTCTTGTAAATAGTTAGATATATTAAATTTATAATTTACATACTAAAATTTAAAATGAAAATTATATTATTAAAAAAAATTATAATTATTAATCTTAAAAGTTAGATATTAAAGTTTAAATAATAAAAATATAACAATTTATTAAATTGTGATTTATTCAATATCAAAATATTTGATTTTAAAAATTTTAATATTGTAATATGTATTATTAAATTTTAATATTAACTTTTAGATACTAAATATTTTTAATACTTAAATATGTAATATTTAAATTTTTATGGTAAAATTTAGGTATATATTTCATTATTAAAAAATTTAGTATTAAAATATAAAAAGTAAAAAAAAATTAATTTTCAAGGGAAAATACTTATTGGGGTATGCTAATTGCAAAGAGATGTGATTATTCCAGGGAACTATACCCTGAAATTAAATTTTTTGGCTAATGCATCTAATTGGATCCATGTACTCTTCTGTATGTGGTGGACAACCCTGGATGTGATTGCTAGAGGGGTGGCGCCGTGTACCCCAGTGGTTGCTGATTGTTTGATAAAAGGCAGGAGGTGAGCAAATTGTCTAGTAGGTTTTTTGGGGGGGGCACATAGTACTTGTATAGCGTTGCCAATGCAAATGAGTCATAGAGGACGTGCTCAACTGTCCTGTATCCCCGTGGTGTCTTCTGGAAGTCAAGGGCTACGCAACAAATATCCATATGAATAGGTACATCCTCCAACTTTTTGACGTTGGTTTTTAATATGCAGTGGAGGAGGATTCCAAGGTATACCGTGACGTGAATTGTTTGCAAGGTATACTTTTCCAAGAACATGCATAATTTTTTGAATGTTTGTACTACCCTATTAATACAGACGTTTGGTTGAACTTGAAGAGGGTACTGGGGGGTTCCTGACTTGAATCAGCCCCCCAGGCCTCGGAAAATGCAATTAATAAAGGTTTAACATTATTCACAGGGACTGCATCCCCAACTTTATTTGATAGTGCCTTAAAAACTTCATTAAAAATTGCAGATTTCAAATATTTATTTCCTATTTGAAAGTTGGTTTTAATTAAATTCTTTTCATATTTGTTGATGTTTGTGAAGGGGAATTGTTGAATGCTTTTGTATATGTATTAATCAAAGTTCAGTTTGACATCCCCGCTAATTTCATTCATTTATTTGATTTTGATAGTTGATCCTAGTTTATATGCTTCCCTTATCCATGGCAAGAGCCCCAAGGGTGGTGAATAATCCCTATCTTGAGCTTCAGTATTAAATAATTATTCATATTCTGTTGAATTATTTTATTTATTTGGTTTTCATTTATTTGTTTTACAGGGGCCACCAGTGACTGGTAACCCCCGTAAAACCAACTTGGTGTATAAGCTGCCACTTCCGCAACCTCATCCCTATTCCTGGTGATGGCTAAAATAAATCTAAGTAAAACATAAAAAGTCTTCCTAATTGTTTCCCCTGTGGCCCCCTCAGCCACAGGCGCCACTTTGGCAAACTTCATGAGTGTTGGATGCTCTTCATTAATTTTTCTAGGCTTTTTTTCTCTTATATTTCTTGCTACTTGTGCTTCTTCTTGGTTTTCATTTGATAAAGCTTCTGTATTTCTTGAAGTGCTTCTGCTTCTTGCTTGTGTTTTATTTTCATCTGTTTCCATTTGGTTGGGTCCTCTTCATTGGTGTTGATTTCTTTTTGAATTTCTGTTCCTTCAATTAGTTTGATCTTATTGTTTTCTTTGGCCCCCTGCCAGAACTCCCACAAATTATAGCTGTGTTGTTGAACTTTAGACTTGATAAAATTGTTCCCTGTAGATTAAGTAATTTTTATTTATTCTTTTCATCTATAAGTTAATGTAATTTATCCAGAGCATCTTATTTTGACTGGATTAGTGGCTGGCCCTTGTTACCCAGTTTTACTGTCACTATTTCCCTGATATTTCTTTCTATTTGAACAACCTTTGCAAGTGTGCTTCAAATTTGTTGATCAAGTTATAGATTGTTGACATATTGTTTGGATTCCATCAAAAAACTAGGTTTTTATAGTACTATATTCAATGCATACATATTTTACATCATCATTAATAAATTAAAGACAACAAACATAAATATTTGGTTTAGAATATTGCAATTAGACGTCAACTCTTGATATTTTGATATTATGTGCATAACTCAATGCATTTTGTTTAATAAAATCCACTGTAAACTTGATAGTTTTCATTAAAATTTAAAATATATTGACTATGTTTATATTAGGGCCATTAACACTTAGTACAAATATTGATACATAGTGCATTTTACAGCCTGTATATTTACCTATTGGTAATAATTCTGTAAACTTTTCAGTCAGATTTTGTAAGGTAATAATAATGTGATGTGTTAATAAATTACGTTTATTATCATTAATGGTTGTTTTTCTTTGCTGTGGCAAATGTAAATTTTCTGATATTTACGCACTAGTTACCAATTGGTTGGATTCACATTCAATTGCACAGGCAATAGGAAAACAAGCCATCACCCCGAGACTGGATGTGGTTAGGGTGGCGGCTTGTTTTCCTATTGCCTGTGCAATTGGATGTAAACCAACCAATTGAATACTAGTGCATAAATATCAGAAAATGCACAATCACCACAGCAAAGAAAATCAACAGATTAATGACAGTAAACTGTAATTTATTGACACATGACTTTATTATTACCTTGCAAAATCTGACTTAAAAGTTTACATAATTATTACCAATAGGTAAATATACAGGATGTAAAATTCACTATGTATCAATAATTTGTACTAAGCATTAATGGCTCTCTAATATAAACACAGTCCATTTAGATAAATTATAATGAAAAAGGCCTAGTTTATAGTGAGATTTATTAAACAAAATTCTTTGAGTTATGCACATAATTTCTAAATATCAAGAGTTGACGTCTAATTGCATTATTCTAATCCAATATTTGCAATTATTGTCTTTAATTTATTAATAATGATAAAAAATATGTATGCTCATAATTTTAAGCTAATTATAAAATGTACAACATTGTATTAATTATGGGAAATGTTGCTAATGTAAAAAGAAAATATTATTAATAATGAATTGAAAGAGAGATATCAATTTTAATTAGTTGTCATAAAGAAAAGATTTATTTACTAATCAAAGGACGGGAGGGGGATGGAATGGGCGGAATGAACTTTGCCTTCATCTGCGCCTGTGAAAGGAGTGGCATCAGAGATAGTGGGGAGGGAAGAGGTGGTGTTTTGGGATTCAGGGTTGGAAGGCAGGTGGCTTGATGGGGGGTTGGGGAGGCAGGGTTTGTTGACTGGGAAGGGGCAGCAAGAGCTGATTGCTTCAATTGCTCAAAATCTTCTTTTGTCACATATACTGGCTTGACAAAACGGATGACTGGCGTGGGGGGAGACAGGGATCCTTTTTGAACTTATCACTATCACTTGCATAGTAGATGATGAGATCAAATAAGTCCTGGACAGACGCGGAAGGAAAAAGCTCATATTGCTTATCAATTTGGGTGCATAGTTTGTTGTAGGTGGCAGGCTTTAATTGCCTGAGGACAGAACCAAAATTGTAGAGACATACATCTGCAAGATGCAAGTTGGCTTAGTTGATGTGGTAGGACCAGCAGGTATGCCCCGCAGCCCTGATTTCTTGGGTAGCCCATTCCCGCTGCTCCATCTCTGCACTCAGTACAACTGTGTGCACGGTGTTTTGTGTGGCCCACTCCTCCAGCATGACCTTGAGCTCCATCTGGTAGGCATACCCATCTGCAGTGTTTAATATTGCCAAGTAATAATTGACGCCCAATGGGGAAACTGCCAATAAAACCCTGTTAAACCAATACAACATTAGGCCGCGCTTGTACACTTCAGACTGGATACACTTCTCTCCATAGTCTGTGATACTTGCAGATATCTTAGCATACAATAGGATAATTACATCATTACGGGCCCTCATTGCCCTTCCTTTGATAAAATTAATAATAGTTGAATTGTAGGGTCAGTGTTTACCAAAGTGGGGCCACTGAGAACTTGATTGGACAAGATTTATAGCAGCAACCACAACTCTGTGTATCCACAAATTCACTGTTCTTTTGTTGGTGAAGATGCTGTGGAGTCCCAACTGGAGACGTACTTGAACCAGGGGCATCTACAGGTTACGTTCCATAATGGCCATCATAAGGGGATGGGCTGTGCAAACTTCAGTTGAAGTATGGGCGCCAGTTGGGGTCTTCTTGGTCGGGGGGCCACAGTTGGCGTGGGCTCGCAGGGTTGCAGCCACAGTGGACTTTGCAACCCCATTGCGGCCGCAATTTCCCTGAGGGACATAAGCTTTCCTTGCTTTTTTAACCATTTCAAGAACAATCTCTGGAGTGATTAGTTTTCTTCTGCGTCTTGCAGGCTGTTTGGCTGGGGGAGGGATGTGTTCATCATGGGAACTGGTCAATGCCATCTGATTGGCTATTTTGGGGTCCTGGGCTCTCTGGATGACCCCATGGCTAAAATGGCTGGTTCCAGATGCCATTGCTAATAGGGATTTGGGGTAGCAGCTGCCTGTGCATGATGGGCACTCAGGGCCATGCTTGAGGACGCAGGAGAAAGAACACACTCCTGGGTAGTGCTTGGGGAGGGGCCTGTGGGTTGGGAGTGACCATAGACAGAGGCTTCACCATTAAGAGACCCAGTATAGCCCTGCATGATTTTGTCAAGGCCAGGGAACAGCTCATTGACTTGGTTGTTATTTAAAGAAGACATAATAAATTTTTATTAAAATTTTAAACTCAAGAAGAGGAATGTATATTTTAGTTGACTTTATTATTATATATGTTAATTTTGTGAATATTATGATAATTATTTTAGCCATCCTAAATTGGAATAGGGTGATTTTTGAGAATGGCTATGATTCCTAAAAGAATCAGCAAAAATCCACTCTAGATCCTTTAGTATCTTTTTTGAGACACCCATAAATTATATTTATTTCAAATTCCTTGCAATTATTATTTAAAACTTGGTTCTTGGATTTGACAATTCCGCAATTTCAGATTTGTTAAGTTTACATGATGTCTATGATTTGTTTGAAATACAGGAAATTTCAAATTGTGCATTAGAATCCCCCATTTCTGATTCATGTATTAGCGTTTGTTTGCTGGGTTTTGTCTTTTGTTAGTTAAGTTATCTGCTCAAGAGATTTAAAATTTGCCAATTTAAATAAATCAAAAAAATCAAATTAAATGTTTGATTTTATTAAATATTTTTTTTCACTCAGCTTAGTTGCCTGCAAAAGTGATTTGAAATTTGGACCAAGGATTTGACAATCCCACATTTTTACATTTAGGTTCTGAATTTAAAGTAGATTAGTTCAAATATTCTAAAAACTGTGCATGTTCTCGGAAAAATACACCTCACAAAGAATTCATATCACGGTATACCTGGGAATCCTCCTCCACTGCATATTAAAAACCAACGTCAAAAAGTTGGAGGATTTACCTATTCAAATAGACATATGCTGCTTAGCACTCAAACGCCAGAAGACACCGCGGGGGTATAGGACAGTTGAGCATGTCCTGTATGACTCCTTTGCATTGGCAACATTGTATGGGTACTACATGCCCCATGAAAAAACTCTATTAATTGATTCACTCACCCAGCTTCCTTTTATCAAACGGTCAACATTCACCAGGGTACAGGGCGCCACCCCTCTAGCAATTGCATCCAGGGTTGTCCACCAGGTACAGAAGAGTATGTGGATCCAATTGGACGCTCTAGCCAAAATTTTAATTTTGGGGTATTTTTCCCCAGAATAATCACATTCCCCTTTGCAATTAGCATCCCCTCAATAAATATTTTTCCTTGCAACTTAAATTTAATTTTTTTAAAATTTTAATATTAAAATATGTAATATTAAAATTTTAATATTGAAATATGTAATATTAAAATTTTAATAGTAAAATTTTAGTATCTAAAAGTTAATATTAAAAGTTTAGTAATACATATTTCAATATTAAAATTTTTAATATATAATATTTCAATATTGAATATATCACAATTAAATAAAAATATTTAATTCAAAACATTTAAACTTAAATAGATTAATTTTAAGATTTATAATTATGTTTTACTTTTAATATTTTAATTTTAATTTTTAGCAGGTAAATTCTAATGTTAATATATCTAAATATATTAAAAGACATTAGATATAGTTGTGACCACATCAAATAATAAATAAGTTAATTTTTTTATTTACTAGCTCATTGAGTACGGGTTCATTTATTACATATACAAACAAAAAGAATTGAATTTATCTGCATCATGACCCCGCTCCACTTATATTCTAAACAAGTGATTGTTTAGAACTCAAATTACCTTTCCCTTGTAATATGATTTAATATATTCAATATGCTTGACCCACGTCCTAAGTACTAATTAGTAAACAATACATAAAAATCATTGGTATTTGTGTTGTGTGGTTATAGTGGCACTGAAATAATAAGGATCAGATGATGACCTGAAAGTTCCAATTTGTGGCTTAAAAAAGACAGAGTACCAACAAGGATTCACAATTATTTAAATAAAATTAATCTATTTCTATCTTTTTTAATTTATTTATTTGTTAGCATAATAGTCAATATAATATTCAGTGCATTATAATAAAATGTGTCCTCATACCTAGTATAATTAATTTTACTTAAATTTTGTATGTTTTCTTATATGTCTATAATACAATTCAACATCACGTCATTATATATAAATAATAATTTTTGAGTCCTAATAAAACCAAAAAAAACCCGGAGCGCCCACTTATCTGATTGGATCAGAGGCAAGGGATTTGGGGAGGTAGGATTCTGAGTGCTCATAAAAAGCCGCCACCACATTGGGTGGTATTGCAAATTAGCTAATCTCAAGAATATTGAAGAGATCCTTGGTGTCCTGAGGGAGGCCTTTCTTCACCTTATTTTTGATCCACCCAAAGACCTCCTTAATTGGATTTAGGAATTGTGGAAATGGCAGGAGGAAGAGGAGTCATATTGGACAATCAGTAAACTGGTGGTTGGAGGTGTGACTGTTTTATTGATTGGTGGGAACTTGGACACAACCAGATCCACTTTGAGGATCCCAACATTATCCAACACAACAATGTTGGTTGTACTGCGGTAATTGATCCAGAGATATTCCTTGATAGTTTGGAGAAAATAAAGAAATGTCCTGCCTTTATGGGAACCCTTGACCATCTGATATTGATCCAACCCACAAGGACCAAGAAGTGCTACCATTGAATATGTATGGGAACAGACAGCTGCACAATGGGCTACACCGTCCTTGGATCCCTTCTTGACCCACCCATGCCTAGACCTGAGTGAGGAGAAAAACAACAATTTGTCAATGTAAAAGAATTGGACATTTCCTGTCTTCTTGAGAGCCACATAGGTCTCAGCATAAATGTCTTGATTCTTAATTTTTTTTGCTGTTCTTATTGTATAGAGAAACTCCAAGTACTTTCCAGGAGAAGCCCAAATCAACCATTGTTTTTTAAACAAAGGTTTTGGAAACAGAAAGACTGAACTGTGTGGCAAGCATTGATTGGACAGCAAGTAAGTCCAGGTGACAATCCTTGGTAACCTACTGTTTTATTGCGTGAATATGAATGGGCTGAAGGAGTTTGGGCTGCCGCTTAGCCTTGGTGGATTTGGCAATTTGCCTGGTGTTGCCATACTTGGTGTTGATGTCAGCAATGTATCTGGCTGTGACACCAAATTGGGACGCAATATATCCCAGACTTCCATTCCCCTGTTCAAGCAGTTGAGGAGAGCTTCACACTCACTATCTGTCAACTGACGCTGGCCCTTGACAGGTACCGCGGCATCCTGGCTGGCAGGCTCAACATAGGGGATGAGGAGCTTTGTGTAAAAGGTGGGATCACTGCTTGGTTGCGCTGGCGCTGTCAATGGTGGCATACAATACAGGTGCAGATGGCTCTTCAGCAGTGGCCAATGGCTCATAGGAGGTATCAAAGACGCAGGTGCAGGAAGTAGCAACTCTTGGATCAAGAGTGCGAGGCTGGGTGACAACTGGGTACACAGTGGAGGTGTATGTAACCTTATTATTCCTGATGACCTTTGTGTATGAGACTTTGATTACAGGCCTTGAGAGCAGCTTTTGTCTTGGATTGAGGCTTTGTGCTCTGGCTTGGGATGAAGGAGGTGGTTGACTGGCACTGACACCTTGGGAGGCCTGTGTGTTGGTATGACTCCCCTTGAGTTGGGTTCTGGGTCTGTTCTTGGACCCTCTGGGACGCCCTTGTGGATAGTCTGCCCTGCAGGCTGGTGCATGAGCTGTTTGAGAATGTGATTGATGATCCATAAAAATAAAACAAAAATATATATTTTAGATTGAATATGTATTTATTTGGAATTATTGGTTTAGTTGTGAGTAGTTGTTTTCTCTTGATTTATCCTTGAATAGTACCAGGATTTCTATTTCTGTGTTTTGAAGTGTATATTATTGTATACTTTCTGGGTTTGGATAATTTTACATTTCACTTAATTTCATGTCTAAACATTATTGTTGAGGTTGAATTTTTCATTTGATTTTATCCAGAGTGGAGCTTCTTTATTTGGGTTGATGTTTCCTAGTGTGCTTACTGTAAATTAAATTTGGATTCCAGTTCCCGTAATTAATATCTGAGTTTACTAGTGGCATTCAAAAGTGATTTGAAATTTGGTTCATGGATTTGAAAATCCCACAATTTCATTAAAACATAGTAAAATTAATGAAAATGGTTGATGGATTTGAACACTTCAAATCTGATTCCAGTTAATTCATTTTGTTCATTGGAAATTTGCAGTTCAACTTGAACTTTGCAAAGTGTCTATGAGTTCCTGCATTTTCAAATATTCAAATAAATACTCAAAAAATCTAATTTAATAAAAAAAGGCCATCCACAAAAATGATTCAAAATTTGGACCAAGGATTTGACAATCCCGCATTTTTATGTTTAGGTTCTAAATTTACAGTAGTGCATTTTCTGATATTTACGCACTGGTTTCCAATTGGTTGGTTTCATATCCAATTGCATAGGTGATAGGAAATCAAGTTGCCACCCCAAGACCAGATGATGTCAGCGTGACAACTTGATTTCCTATTGCCTGTGTGATTGGATGTGAAACCAACCAATTGGAAACCAGTGCATAAATATCAGAAAATACACTATTGCCACAGCAAAGAAAATCAGCTAATTAATGATAATAAACAGAGATTTATCAATCCATTACATTATCATTACCTTGCAAAAACTGACTAAAAAGTTTACAGAATTGTTATTAATATGCAAATATATAGAGTGTAAAATGCACTATGTATCAATATTTGTGCTAAGCGTTAATGGCTCTCTAATATAAACACAGTCCAATTAAATAAATTAAAATGAAAAAAGCCAAGTTTACAATGAATTTTATTAAAAATGCATTGATTTATGTACATAATATCAAAATATCAAGAGTTAATGTCTAATTGCATAATTCTAATGCAATAATTTACATTTGGGTCATTATTTTAAAGATTAATCTTTTTCTCATTAACTATGCTACTTTGCACTTTAAAATTTTGTTTTAATTTTCTTATCAATAAATTTAAATAATTACAGCAATTTTAACAAAATAAATCTTATTTAATCCTTATAATATAAAAACCTATATTAAATTAAGCATTTTCTACTTACAGCTAAATTAAACTGTATTAAAAGCCAGTAACAATACTGTAAATTCAGAACCTGAACATAAAAATGTGGGATTGTCAAATCCTTGGTCCAAATTTTGAATCACTTTTGTGGATAGCCTTTTTTTAATTAAATTGATTTTTTTGGGTATTTATTTGAATATTTGAAAATGCAGGAACTCATAGACACTTTGTAAAGTTCAAGTCGAACTTCATATTTCCAATGGACAAAATGAATTAACTGGAATCAGTTTTGAAGCGTTCAGATCCATCAACCATTTTCATTAAGTTTACTATGTTTTTTGAAATTACGGGATTGTCAAATCCAAGAACAAAATTTCACATCACTTTTAAATGCCACTAGTAAACTCAGATATTAATTGAGGAACTGGAATCAAAATTTAATGTACAGTAAGCACACTAGGAAACACAAACCCAAATCAAGAAGCTCCAACACAACTAAAATCAAACTAAAAATTCAATTTTAATAAGCATGTTTAGACAAAAAAAGTGATTAAACTTTAAAATCATCCAAAACTGGAAAGGATACAATTTTATACACTTCAAATTTCAGATATAGAAATTCTGTTACTATTCAAGGCTAAATCAAGAGAAAACAACTACTCACAACTAAACCAATAAATACAAATAAATACATATTTAATCTAAAGTATATATTTTTATTTTATTTTTATGGACCGTCAATCACATTCCCAACCCGCTCCTGCACCAGCCTGCGGGGCAGCCTGTCCACAAGGGCATCCCAGAGGGTCCAAGAACAGACCCAGAACCCAACTTGAGGGCATTCATGCCAATACACAGGCCTCCCAAGGTGTAAGAGCCAGCCAACCACCTCCCACATCCCAATCCAGAACTACCAGCTTGAATCCCAGGCAGAAGCAACTTTCAAGGCCTGCTACCAAAGTCTCCTACACCAGAGTCACTGGGAATAATGAGATTACATACACCTCCACCGTTTATCCAGTTGTCACCTGGCCCCGCACTCTTGACCCAAGAGTTTCTACTTCCTGCCTGTTGTAAAATATGCAGCCTGGGTGCTGATTTCTACAAATAGTTAGTCTACTACTTCTTTATCTTAATACTATACCTGTTGTAGTATAGTAACAGCCTGGGTAAGGACAGAAGAATATAAGAAGGTAATAAGACAAAACTGGTGTTTATTTAGATAGTATCACACTTATATAGTGTGAGGCTGGGGAATTGCCACCAGGGGCAGGGAGGCACAGCCAGAAGGACTTCCCTAATGGAGGAGAGTGGATTGGCACAGCTAAAAGTCCACTGCAAGAGAACAAACGCTTCCACATGGCTTTCTTTAAGGAGGTAGATATAAATAACTTTGTTGTTTTATTTATAATCCTGGAAGTGAAGCCTGTGCCTTGTGCGCGTTTGAAAGGTGAATTGAACACCTGTTTTAGGGGCGTTTTAAATGTCTTCATCACTAGTAGAATCATGATGCAATAGCGCAATTGTGTGTTGTTCTGTTGCTCAATCCCTAGATAGACAACTTTAATGTCTAATCCATTCAATCTGCAACATTCCCCTCCACTGGATTAGACAACAGGGTCAAGAATGGCTTGGCGTCTCTAGGTATTGGGTATGGTGTTGTGGTCAATCATATGTCTTGTTAGGTGGGGGTTTGTTGCCCAATCCTTGGTCATTGGCTTTGTGGATCTGTAGATGACCAGTTGTGTTTCCTGGCTGTCATTCAGGTGGTAGAACAGTTGATGTGGTACAGGAAGAGTCTTTTTAGTCTCCAATAAACACCTTGCTCTTTTATTCTTATTCCTCATACTTTGGTGCAACACTATTGCAAACAGGACAACAACCCATGGAACTTTTTAATTAGGCTTTTGTTTTTTTGGGTTGTTGTCCTCATTGGGGCTTACTCTTGGTCACTAGGAGCAGCACACATATGCTGAGCGTGTACTCTAGTGATCAATTGCCCAGAATGGGGCTCCTTAAGGGTGTAGGAGTTAGGGCCAGTCTTCTGGATAACTTGAACTGGGCCTTGCCAAAGGGAAGCAAGTTTGGATTCACAGCTGTACCCTCTATTGCTGAAGAAGTAGACTGAGTCTCCTACCAGGTAAGTGGGTAAGGTGGGGTGTTTAGATGCAGCTTGTTCTAGGTCCTGCAACTTATGGTTTAAGTTTATGGTGTAGGCCTTTGATTGCAAGCAAATAAGAGTTTGAACCAGCCTGTTGAAGTATGCCTCTGGGGACACAGCCAGGCTGGGCTTTACCAAGGAATATAGTAAAGGGGAAAGTCCTGGTTGCCGGCTGTAGAGCAGTTGGAAGGGCGGCTTGCCAGTGGCCCAATGGTATCCAATGTTATATGCAAAGGTGGCCGCAGGCAGGAAGGTATCCCATTCAGTCTCATGTTGGTGACTGAGCTTCCAGATTATCTGGACCAGGCTCCCATTAGTGAGCTCTACCATGCCATTTGTCTGTGGGTGGTAAGGAGTAGATAGTGTCCCAAAAATTCCCATCAGTTGGTTGAGGCAGGGGATGATATAACTGGTGAAGTTGGTACCATTGTCTGTCAGCAGAATATGGGGGAACCATGTTTGTATATGATATTCTCCAGGGTGAACGTGGCTGTCACCAGTGAAGATTGGTTGGGAATTGCCTTGGCCTCTACCCATTTAGTCAGATGGTCAACCGCCACAATTACAATCTTGTTGCAAATGTTGGTAGCTGGCAGGGGGCCCACTACGTCAATGGCTACAGTGTGGAAGGCAAAACCAGGGCGTACAAGTCTGTGTTGGAACTTGGCAACCTTAGGCCTCTCAATGTTGCAGTTATGACAGTTGGCTAGCATATCTACTACGTCAGTGAGCATTCCTTCCCAGAAGCAGTGCTGCTGTAGCAGAGCTAACGTCTTCTGTATGCCACCATGGCCAGTAGTCTTGTGAGCGGCCACCACTGAGTCCATGTGTAGGGATGGGCATATGCAGGGTAGCCAAGAGTCTCCACAAAGCTTCAGGAGTTGTCCCTTAGAGACCTTGGTATCAACAGTTAGCTTCTTGAGAGCTCTCTGTATCTCTACTGGCTCCTCCCCCCACAAAGAAGGATCCTCCATAAGCTTGTCATAGAGAATTTCAGCCATGAGGGATACTAAGGCAGCAGTGGGAAGGCAGGAGAGACAGTCAGCATTCTGGTGGGCTGCCCTGGCTTGATGAATGATTTTGTAGTCATAAGCCTGAAGTTTAATGGCCCAACGCGCCAGACGCCCTTTGGGGTCCTTGAGGGTCTTCAGCCATTGCAAGGAGGCATGGTCTGTTATAACTGAGAAATGTACCCCATGGAGATAGACTCTGAACTGTTGGTAGGATTATATCACAGCCAGACACTCTTGTTTGGTGAAAGTGTAGTTCCTCTCATGAACATTAAGCGTACATGAGCAGTATCCAACAGGGTGTTCAAGTCTGTTGGAGTCCAGTTGGGAGAGAACACCCCCAATTGCTGTCAGACTAGCATCTGTATGAACCACAAACAGCTTGGCAAAGTCAGGGTAGGCCAGCACAGGAGCTGCAGTCAGTGTTTCTTTGAGAGCATTGAAGGCCAATTGGCACGCTGGGCTCCAGAAGAATTTCTTATCAGCTCAGAGAAGCTGAAAAGGGGGGTCACCCAGGGATGCAAAGTTGGGGATAAAGCGGCAGTAGTACCCAATCATCCCCAGGAAGACCTTCACATCCAGCTTATTGGCTGAGATCTGCATTTGCTCAATGGCTTCCACCTTCAGAGGTACAGAGCGGAGTCCATATTGGCTAATGATAAACCCAAGGAACTCAAGGTGCTCCTTGAAGAAGTTGCACTTGCGTGGCTTGAGCTTGAGATTAGCTGCAAGTAACCTCTGGAAGACTTCCTCCAAGTGTCGTAGGTGATCATTAAAGGTTCAGGAGAATACATCTATGTCATCCAGGTAGACCAAGACACTGGTGAGTTTGAGGTTGCCCATCACTGTATCCATAGCCTGTTGAAAGGTAGCAGGGGCATTGGAAAGACCTTGAGGCATCCTTGTGGATTGGAATAGCCCTTGGTCAGTGATGATTGCACATTTTTCCTGATCAGCAGGGGGTAAGTCAATCTTCCAGTACCCACTGATAAGGTCCATGGCGCTGAAGAACTTGGCGCCACCCAGTTGGTCCAAGGTATTGTCAATACGAGGGAGGGGATATGAATCCTTCTTGGTAACAGCATTCAGTTGACGGTAATCAATCACCACACAGTTGCTGCTATCCTTCTTTTTGACAATCAGGAGAGGGGAAGCCCGAGGGCTTTTACTGGGGACTAGTAAGCCAGATCCCAATAGCTTCTGAAGCTCCTTGTTAGCCATGGCATGATTGGCTTGACTGCGCCATATAGGTCTGGAGCAGATAGATGGACTGCCTTGGGTGTCAATATGATAAGCAACATCTGCAGTCTTGCCCAGGTCATAATCATCCTTGGCAAACACATCTTTATACTGGGCAAAGAGATCCATAGCTTGATTCTTCTGCTCTTTAGAGAGGCCAGATAGAGAGTTGTGGCTTATGACCAATAGCACCAGTGATTGCTCACAGGGTAGACCCAACTCAGAGAAGTCCACAAAGGGGGCAGTCTCCTGTAGGTTGTCATGCTCTTCCAGTTGTATATAAGCCAGAATTTGGTGTTTAGAGACAGCCATAGCTTCACAACTCATGTTGATCAAGAGTATGATTACCTCCTTCTCACTTGGCATGGGGATGCCTGGTGCAACCCATGGTTCTAGTCTGGAGGCATTAGGGATGCCAAAGATTTCTCCATGAGTGCCAGCTGTTAGAGCCAGCAAGAGGCCTGTATTATGGATCACCTGAGAGCCAGGTGGGATAGTCACATTACAGGAGGCATAGATTGGGATACCCTTGGCTTCCCCAATTGAGAGAGGTAGCACCTTCACCTTCTTACTACACAGCGTATAAGTAACTGTAAGCTCTCCATCAGCGTACTCCAGATTGATGTAGTGCAGACGTTTGAACACTTTTTCCAGGGGTTCCAGGTGTTTGTTATAGATGCAAGAGAAGACTTTAATGTCATCCAAATAGACCAGGGCATATGGGGGCTTGAGGTCCCCCATCACAGTGTCCATAGCTTGTTGGAAGGTGGCTGGGGCATTAGAGAGACCCTGAGGCATCCTGGTAGGTTGGAACAGCCTTTGGTTGGCAAGGATGACACAATTCTCTGGGTCATCTGGAGGGAGATTAATCTGCCAGTAGCCAGGTATCAGGTCCATGGCCAAGAAGAACTTTGATGTGGAGGCTCAGTAGACAAGATCTTCTTGCATTCTCACAGTGCAAGAATCCAACGTTTCTGATTGAGAGGCAAATTCAACCAGCAGAGGGGCATCAGAAGGCTCTGTTGTAAAGGAACAACAAGTGCCAGGGTCAGGCACAGGCTTTTCAGGGGGGAGAGGAGGGAGGTGAAACCACAAATGCAGCCAAGGATTTCTCCTTGTCCTGGCTGCTTAGTAGTTTTTTGAGTGATCCCCATTGTACTCCTCAATGCCAGAATCATAAGTGAATTCTTCCTTGCTCTGACTAGCCTGAGGTTTAGTTGCTTCATAACCATCAGGAGTGATGGAGGGATTGCTATCAGGTTCCCAGGGAGACTCCAGGGTACTTGCTGAAGGTGCAATGAAGGAGACATCCTCTTCATTGCTTCTGCAACAGTGGTGGGAGTCAGTAAGGGACAATGTAGTATGGATCTTCTGAGAGGGGGAACTATCAGCTTTAGCATTACCATGCAATCCCATTAGATTATCAGGGGTACTAATTGCTGAGACATCTTCAAGGTGCTTGCTTAGTTGGTCCTGAAGGGAGTCAAGGAGAGCACGTTGAGCATCCAACTCATCTAGCCACTCTTTCTTTTCCTGAAAGGCCAGAACTAATACCTCTTCCAGAAACCCCATCTGACTCTCTTGAGCCTTTATAGTTTTCTGAAGAGCAGAGAATCTCATGGTGCAGCTGTTATGGATGTCTTCTGTCTTAGGATTTTTTTGTTGATGATCATAGAACTCCAGGGCAACATGCTGATTCATCTGGGTGGGTACCAAGGAAGAAAGTACATATTCTATCTTGCTCATCCATAGAGCCATTTCAGAGTGGGAGTGAACAGCTTCTGATATATTTTGAGCAAGGTTTGGGGGGCCAGAGCAGGGGCCAGAGCATCTAACAGTTTGGAGGGTGCCAGAATTAAGGGAGATTCTATCAGGAGCACAACCAGAAGAAGAAGGAGGAGAATATTGACAGCATACTTTCTTCACCAAGGCAGGCTCCAAGGAGCAGGAGACGCGGTTTATGCCAGCTGCTTCAGCCATGGGATCAGGCTGGATTGGTATCAAGGAGGTTGGACCTTTTCAATGGAGTTCATCCAGGAGATCATACTTGACTGGGAGCTGGCAATTCACAAAAGTTTTTGGCAGTTAGGCAACCACTGGCTTAGTCCTGGTTGACCATAGGAAGATCTATGGAGTCTACCAGATAGAGAGCCAGAAGCAGTGAAAGTTGATCCTGGAGTGGGTTGGGCAGAAGGAGCCGCAGGTATAGGCAAGGACATCTTTCCCTCCACAAAAACAGGGCTGCAGGGGTAGGAAGAGAGGAAGCTGTGGTTTGTAGAAGCCATGAGCGCCAATATTGTAAAATATTCAGCCTGGATGCTGATTTTTACAAATAGTTAGTCTACTAATTCTTTATCTTAATACTATACCTGTTGTAGTATAGTGACAGCCTGGGTAAGGACAGAAGAATATAATAAGATAATAAGACAAAACTGGTGTTTATTTAGATAGTATTGCACTTATATAGTGTGAGGTGGAGGAATTGCCACCAGGGGCAGGGAGGAACAGCCAGAAGGACTTCCCTAATGGAGGAGAGTGGATTGGCACAGCTAAAAGTCCACCGCAAGAGAACAAACGCTTCCACATGGCTTTCCTTAAGGAGATAGATATAAATAACTTTGTTGCTCTATTTATAATTGTGGAAGTAAAGCCTATGCCTTGGGTGCATTGGAAAGGCAAATTGAACACCTGTTTTAGAGGCGTTTCAAATGTCTTTATCCCTAGTAAAATTAGGATGCAATAATGCAATTGTGTGACCGTTCTGTTGCTCAATTCCTAGATAGACAACTTTAATGTCTAATCCATTCAATCTGCAACACTGCCCCTGCGTCTTTGACACCACCTACAAGCCATTGGCCACCACTGAGGAACCATATGCGCCTATTGTGTATTCAACCATTGACGGCACCAGCGCAACCAAGCGTGATCCCACCTTCTACATGAAGGTCCTTGTCCCCTGTGTTGAGCCTGGTAGCCAGGACACCGTGGTACCTGTCAAGGGCTGGTGGTGGTTGACAGATAGTGAGCATGAAGCTCTCCTCAACTGCTTGAACAGGGGAGGTGGTTTGGGATAATGCGTCCTGATTTGGTGTCACAGCCAGATACATTGCCAACATCAACACCAAGTATGGCAACACTGGGAAAATTACCAAATCCACCAAGGCTAAGCAGCAGCCCAAACTCCTTCAGCCTGTTCATATTTTATGCAATCAAGCAGTGGGTAGCCAAGAATTGCCACCTGGAAACACTTGCTGTCCAATCAATGCTTGCCACAGAGTTAGGGCTTTCTGTTTCTAAAACCCTTGTTTACAAAACAATGGTTGATCTGGGCTTTTTGTGGAAGGTGCTCAGAGTTTCTTCATATAATAGGAACAGTGAAAAGACCATCAAAGATTGACACATTTATGCTGAGACATATCTGGCACTAAAGAAGACTGGGAATTTCCAGTTCTTCTATATTGACAAATTGTTGTTTTCCTCCTCACTCAGGTCTAGGCATGGGTGGTTTGAGAAGGGGTCCAAGGACAATGTAGCCCATTATGCAGATTTCTGTTCCCAGACCTATTCCATGGTTGTGCTTCTTGGTCCTTGTGGGTTGGACCAGTATCAGATGATTAAAGGCTCCCATAACAGCAGGACCTTTCTCAATTTTGCCGAGCTGTCAAGGAGTATCTTTGGATAAAAAACAGCGGCACAATCAACGTTGTTGTGCTTGATAATGTTGGGCTCCACAAAGTGGATCTGGTTGTGTCTGAATTCCCCCCCCATTGACAAAAACAGCTATACCTCTAGCCACTGACTTACCAAATGTCCAATGAGACTTCTCTTCCTCTTGCCATATTCCCCATTACTGAATCCAATCAAGGAGGTGTTTGTTTGGATCAAGAATAAGGTGAAACAATGCTTTCCTCAGGACACTGAGGATCTATTCAATATTCTTGAGGTCTGCCAATTTGCAATGCCACCTGATGTGGTGGCAGCTTTCTATGAGCACTCAGAATCCTTCCTCCCAAAAGCCATGGCCTCTGAGCCAATCAGATAAATGGGCGCTCTGGGTTTTATTTAGTTTTTATTTTATTTAGTTTGTTTTTATTAAGACTTAACAATTATTATTTATATATAATAATGTGATGTTTGAATGTACTATAGACATTTAAGAATACATAGAAAAGATAAGTAAAATTAATTATACTAGGTATGAGGATAAATATTTTTATTATAATGCACTGATTATTATTATTGGCTTTTGCGCTAACAAATGAATAAATTAAAAAAGATAGAAATAAATTAGTTTATTTAAATAATTGTGAATTATTGATGGTACTTTGGCTTTTTTAAGCCACAAATTGGACCTTGCATGTCATCATCTGATCCTTGTTATTCAGTGCCACTAAAGCCACACAACACGGCCACCAATGATTTTCATGTATTGCTTACTAATTACTAATTAGGACGCAGGTCAAGTATCTCAAATATATTACTAAATCACAATACAAGGGAAAGGTAATTTGATTTCTAAACAATCATTTGTTTAGAACAATAGTGGAGCGGGCCGCATGATGCAGATAAATTAATTCTCAATGTTTATCTATGTGATAAATAAACCTGTACTTGACAAGCTAAAAAACAAAACATTTTTAACTTATTTTTAATATTTGACGTGGCCGCAACTTTAACTAATGTCTTGTAATATATTTAGATATTTTAATATTATAATTTACATACTAAAATTAAAATAAAAATTAAAATATTAAAAGTAAAATTATAATTATAAAGCTTAAAAGTTAAATATTAAAGTTTAAATAATTGAAATATAACAATTTTATTAAATTGTCATTTATTCACACTGAAATATTTGATATCAAAATTTTTAATACTGTACTGTAAATTCAGAACCTAAATGTAAAAATGTGGGATTGTCAAATCCTTGGTCCAAATTTCAAATCACTTTTGCAGGCAACTAAGCTGAGTGAAAAATAAAATATTTAATAAAACTAACCATTTAATTTGACTTTTTTTGATTTATTTAAATTGGCAAATTTCAAATCTCTTGAGTAGATAACTCAACTAACAAAAGACAAAACTCAGCAAACAAATACAGGATACATGAATCAGAAATGTGGGATTCTTATGTACAATTTGAGATTCCCTGTATTTCAAACAAATCATAGACATCATGGAAAACTTAACAAATCTGAAATTGGGGGATTGTCAAATCCAAGAACCAGATTTCAAATCAAAAACAAGGTGAATTTGAAATAAATATAATTTATGGGCATCTCAAAAAGAATGTCAAAGGATCTAGAGTTGATTTGTGCTAATTCTTTTAGGAATCATAGGCATTCTCAAAAATCACCCTATTCCATTTTAGGACAGCTAAAAATAAGATGCTTGATTAAAGTTGATTTTAAAAATGCTAATATAAAATAGAATCTTATATTACAATCTGTTTTTACCATGTTGCCTTTTCCTTGGTGTGTTGATAGTTCATTTGCTGTTGATAAGGTGTTTGCATTTAATTGGATGGTTTTACCTCTAGTTGCCTTGGCAATAGGAAATCAAGCCGACTCCCCAACATCAACTGTGGTTGCAGAGGCGGCTTGATTTCCTATTGCCAAGGCAACTGGAGGTGAAACAATCCAATTAAATGCAAACACCTTATCAACAGCAAATGAAATATCAACACATCAAGGAAAAGGCAACATGGTAAAAACAGATTGTAATATAAGATTCTATTTTATATTACATTTTTAAAATCAACTTTAATCAAGTATCCTTAGTAGCAATACACAAATACATAGTTAGTAAACTGATGGTTTATCTTTCTCTCTCCTTTCTTCCTTGAAAAGAAGTTTTTTTGGCCCTTTGGCTACGCTGTGGGCCAAAAAACTTTTGAAAAATTTCTGTGTCATCAAGAGAGTAACTCATAAATCATTATATGGGTTTATGGTTGCTATATTAGTGATTTAGAGTGCAGAATATTGCATTATTTCCAGTTTAAAAAATTTTATATTTCACTTAATTTCATGTCTAAACATGGTTGTTGAGATTGTATTTTCCATTTTATTTTATCCAGAGTGGAGCTTCTTTATTTGGGTTGATGTTTCCTAGTGTGCTTACTGTACATTAATTTTGGATTCCAGTTCCCGCAATTAATATCTGAGTTTACTAGTGGCATTCAAAAGTGATTTGAAATTTGGTTCTTGGATTTGACAATCCCATAATTTCAAAAAACATAGTAAACTTAATGAAAATGGATGATGGATTTGAACGCTTCAAATCTGATTCCAGTTAAATTCATTTTGTCCATTGGAGATATGCAGTTCAACTTGAACTTTCCAAAGTGTATATGAGTTCCTGCATTTTTAAAAATTCAAATAAAAATACAAAGAATTCAATTTAATTAAAAAAGGCTATCCTGCAAAAGTGATTCAAAATTTGGACCAAGGATTTGACAATCCTGCATTTTTACGTTTAGGTTTTGAATCTACAGTTTTATGTATTATTAAAATTTCAATATTAACTTTTAGATACTAAATATTTTTATATTTAAATATGTAATTTTTAAATTTTTATAGTAAAATTTTAATAGTACATATTTCATTATTAAAAAATTTAGTATTAAAATATAAAAATTAAAAAAATTAATTTGCAAGGGGAAAATATTTACTAGGGGATGCTAACTGCAAAGAGATGTGATTATTCTGGGGAACTATACCCCAAAAATAAATTTTTGGCTAATGCATCTAATTGGATCCATGTACTCTTCTGTATGTGGAGGAATACCCTGGATGTGATTGCTAGAGGGGTGGTGCCCTGTACCCTGGTGGTTGCTGATTGTTTGATAAAAGGCAGGAGGTGAGCAAATTGACTAGTAGGTTTTTTGGGGGGCACGTAGTACTTATATAGCGTTGTCAATGCAAATGAGTCATAGAGGACGTTCTCAACTGTCCTGTATCCCTGTGGTGTCTTCTGGCGGTCAAGGGCTACGTGATAAATATCCATTTGAATAGGTACATCCTCTAAATTTTTGACGTTGGTTTTTAATATGCAGTGGAGGAGGATTCCCAGGTATACCGTGACGTGAATTGTTTGCAAGGTATACTTTTCCAAGAACATGCATAATTTTTTGAATGTTTGTACTAACCTATTAATATAGGACATTTGGTTGAACTTGAAGAGGGTTCCAAGGGAGCCTGACTTGAATCAGCCCCCCAGGTCTCGGCAAATGAAATTAATAAAGTTTTAAAATTATTCACGAGGACTGCATCCCCAACTTTATTTGATAGTGCCTTAAAAACTTCATTAAAAATTGCAGATTTCAAATATTCATTTCCTATTTGAAAGCCGGTTTTAATTAAATTCTTTTCATATTTGTTGATGTTTGTGAAGGGTAATTGTTGAATGCTTTTGTATATGTATTCATCAAAGTTCAGTTTGATATCCCCCACTAATTTCATTCATTTCTTTGATTTTGATAGTTGATCCTAGTTCACATGCTTCCCTTATCCATGGCAATCACCCTGCAGGTGGTGAATATTCCCTTTCTTGAGCTTCAATATTAAAAAAATTATTCATATTCTGTTGAATTATTTTATTTATTTGGTTTTCATTTATTTGTTTCCCCTGTGGCCCCCTTAGCCACAGGCGCCACTTTGGCAAACTTCATGAGTGTTGGATGCTCTTCATTAATTTTTCTAGGCTTAATTTTTCTTATATTTCTTGCTACTTGTTCTTCTTCTTGGTTTTAATTTGATAAAGCTTCTGTATTTCTTGAAGCGCTTCTGCTTCTTGCTTGTGTTTCATTTTCATCTGCTTCCATTTGGTTGGTTTCCTCTTCATTGGTGTTGATTTCCTTTTGAATTTCTGTTCCTTCAATTAGTTTGATCTTATTGTTTTCTTTGGCCCCCTTCTAGAACTCCCACAAATTGTAGGCCGTGTTGTTGAACTTTAGACTTAATAAAATTGTTCCCTATAGATTAAGTAATTTTTCTTTATTCTTTTCATCTATAATTTTTTGCAATTTATCCAGAGCATCTTATTTTGACTGGATTAGTGGCTGGCCCTTGTTACCCAGCTTTCCTGTCACTATTTCTCTGATATTTCTTTCTATTTCAACAACCTTTTGCAGGTGTGCTTCTAATTTGTTGATCAAGTTATATATTGTTGACATATTGTTTAATTCCATCAAAAAACTGGTTTTTATAGTACTATATTCAATGCATACATATTTTACATCATCATTAATAAATTAAAGACAATAAACATAAATATTTGGTTTAGAATATTGCAATTAGATGTTGACTCTTGATATTTTGATATTATGTGCATAACTCAATGCATTTGTTTAATAAAATCCACTGTAAACTAGGTAGTTTTCAATGAAATTTAAAATAAATTGACTATGTTTATATTAGGGCCATTAACACTTAGTACAAATATTGATACATAGTGCATTTTACAGCCTGTAAATTTACATATTGGTAATAATTCTGTAAACTTTTCAGTTGGATTTTGCGAGGTAATAAAAATGTAATGTGTTAATAAATTACAGTTTACTGTCATTAATTGGTTGATTTTCTTTGCTGTGGTGATTGTGCATTTTCTAATATTTATGCACTAGTATCCAATTGGTTGGCTTCACATCCAATTGCACAGGCAATAGGAAAACAAGCTGCCACCCCAACCACATCCAGTCTCAGGGTGGCGGCTTGTTTTCCTATTACCTGTGCAATTGGATGTGAAGCCAACCAATTGAATACTAGTGCATAAATATTAGAAAATGCACAATCACCACAGCAAAGAAAATCAACCAATTAATGACAGTAAACTGTAATTTATTGACACATGACATGATTATTACCTCACAAAATCTAACTGAAAAGTTTCAGAATTATTAACAATAGGTAAATATACAGGCTGTAAAATGCACTATGTCTCAATATTTGTACTAAGCTATAATGGCACTCTAATATAAACACAGTCCATTTAGATAAATTATAATGAAAAAGGCCTAGTTTATAGTGACATTTATTAAACAAAATGCTTTGAGTTATACACATAATTTCTAAATATTAATAGCTGACGTCTAATTGTAATATTCTAATCCAATATTTACGTTTATTGTCTTTAATTTATTAATGATGGTGAAAAATATGTATGCTCATAATTTTAAGCTAATTGTAAAATTTAAAACATTGTATTAATTATGGAAAATGTTGATAATGTAAAAAGAAAATATTATTAATTATTAATTGAAAGAGAGATATTAATTTTAATAAGTTGTCATAATGAAAAGATTTATTTACTAATCAAAGGACAGGAAGGAAAGGGAATGGGCACAATGAACATTGCCTTCATTTGCGCCTGTGAAAGGGATGACATCAGAGATAGTGGGGGGGATTGATAGTGGCTTGGGAGTCAGGGTTGGAA
Organism: Entomophthora muscae; assembly: GCA_014839935.2. Taxonomy (NCBI): domain Eukaryota; kingdom Fungi; phylum Entomophthoromycota; class Entomophthoromycetes; order Entomophthorales; family Entomophthoraceae; genus Entomophthora; species Entomophthora muscae. The sequence goes on along the minus strand of QTSX02000764.1, from coordinate 94,536 downwards.
GGTGGGTGGCTTGATGGGGGGTTTGGGGAAGAAGGGTTTGTTGACTGGGAAGGGGCAGCAAGAGCGGTTTGCTTCAATTGCTTGAATTCTTCTTCTGTCACGTATGAAGGCTTGACAAAAAAGGGCTGGATGTGCAAAGGGGGAAGGCAAGAGTCCTTTCTGGCTTATCACTATCACTTGCATAGAGTATGATGAGATCAAATAAGTCCTGGACAGACATGGAAGGGAAAAGCTCATAACCCTTATTAATTTGGGTGCATAGTTTGTTGTAGGTGGCAGGCTTTAAGCGCCTGAGCGCAGAACCAAAATTATAGAGACATACATCTGCAAAATGCATGTCAGCGTGGTTGATGGGTAGGACAACAGGTATGTCCCGCAGCCCTGATTTCTTGGGTTGCTCATTCCCGCTGCTCTTCTTGGCACTCAGTACAACTATGTACACGGCGTTTTGGGTAGCCCACTCTCCAGCATGACCTTGAGTTCCATCTGATAGGCATACCCATCTGCGGTGTTCAATATTGCCGAGTAATAATTGACGCCCAATGGGGGAACTGCCAATAAAACCCCAACAAAACAATACAAGATTAAGTTGCGCTTGTACACTTCAGACTGGATACACTTCTCTCCATAGTCTGTGATACTTGCAGAAATCTTAGTGTATGATAGGAAGATGACATCATTACGGGCCCTCATTGCTGTCCCTTTGATAAAATTGAAATTTTATGATATGTATGGGTTGGTATCCACCAAACTGGGGCCACCAAGAACCTGATTAGATAGGATTCTGGTTGCAACAGTAACTCCATGCATCCACAAATTCACCGTTCTTTTTTGGTGAAGATGCTGTGGAGTCCCAGCTGGAGATGTACCTGGACCAGGGGCATCTGTGGGTCACGTTCCATAATGGTCATCAATAGGAGATGGGCTGTGTCACCTTTGGTCAAAGTACGAACACCAGTTGGGGTCTTCTTGGTAGGGGGCCACAGTTGGTGTGGGCTTGCAGGGTTACCAGCCACAGTGGACTTTGCAAAACCCATTGCGGCTGCAATTTCCCCAATAGACATAAGCTTTTCTTATTTTTCAACCATTTTGAGAGCAATCTCTGGAGTGATTAGTTTTCTTCTACGTCTTGCAGGCTGTTTGGATGGGGGAGAGATGTGTTCATCATGGGAACTGGTCAATGCCATCTGATTGGCTGTTTCAGGATTTGGGGCTCTCTGGGTGACCCCATGGCTCAAATGGCTGGTTCCAGATGCCATTGTTGATACAGGATTTTGATTGGTGGCTGCCTGTACATGATGGGTAAACAGGGCCATGCTAGAAGTTGCAGGAGAAAGAACACACTCCTGGGTGGGGCTTGTGGAGGGGCCTGCGGGTTGGGAGTGACCATAGACAGAGGCTTCACTGTTAAGAGACCCAGCATGGCCCTGCATAATTTTGTCAAGGCCAGGGAACAGCTCATTGACTTGGTTGTTATTGAAAGAAGACATAATAAATTTTTATTAAAATTTTAAACTCAAGAAGAGAATGTATATTTTAGTTAATTTTATTGTTAAATATGGTAAGTTGCTGAATAGTAGGATCTAAATTTTAGCTGTCCTAAACTGGAATAAGGTGATTTTGAGAATGCCTGTGCTTCCTAAAAGAATCAGCACAAATCCACTCTAGATCCTTTAGCATCCTTTTTGAGACACCCATAAATTATATTTATTCTAAATTCCTTGCAATTATAATTTGAAACTTGGTTCTTGGATTTGACAATTCCGCAATTTCTTATTTATTAAGTTTTACATGATGTTATGATTTGTTTGAAATACAGGAAATCTCAAATTTTATATTAGGATCCCGCATTTCTGATTCATGTATTCCGTATTTGTTTGCTGGGTTTTGTCTTTTGTTAGTTGAGTTATCTGTTAAGAGATTTGAAATTTGCCAATTTAAATAAATCAAAAAAATCAAATTAAATGTTTGATTTTATTAAATAATTTTTATTTTTCACTCAGCTGAGTTGCCCGCAAAATGATTCAAAAATTGGACCAAGGATTTGACAATCCCGCATTTTTACGTTCAGGTTCTGAATTTAAAGTATTAAATCATATACCATTACTTTTTGGAAGCTGATTAGTACAAAATGACATCATTCTAAAAAGATCAACATAAATTTTTTTATAAAAACTGATATGATGTTTTTTGTTGGAAATTAAATTGCTGCCTAAAATCTTAGGATTTTGCATATTTAATAAATAAATATTAAATAATTTTTAGAGCAATTTATAAAAATCTAGTAAAAATTTAAAAAACTAAAACTAAAATTAAAACTAAATTTTTATTGAATTTGAGTGATTTTCATTTAGCATAAGTAAATTATTCTTAAGTTAAATTTTATAGAAAATATATAATAAGAACTTATAAGAGAGTAAAAGTTTTTTAAAAATTCTTTAGTATTTAATATTAATAAAATAGCTTTATACAACTATTTAATAAAATTAGATTTTTATACTGTATGTTAGAGATAATATATATAAAAAATTCAAACTTAAAAAATAATGTATCAAAATTTTGCTTTATTTAATTAAATTTAATAAAGGTTAAAATTTATTTAAATTAAATTGAAAATGATCTTAGTCATTGTATCTATAAAAATAAGATACAACTTTAATTATACAAGCTAATATTTATATGTGATTAAAAATAATATCTTTATTTTGATAGATTTAAGATATATAAAGTTCATTTTTTAAAAACTGTTAAAAGTTATAATAAACTTAAGTTAATTTAAAAAAGGTTTTGAGTTGGTTACTAAAAGTAAGCTTAATAATGATTTATGCTTTAAATTTAGTTTACTGATTAAAATATCATACTTTAAGATTTAATTAGCATATTTATTTCATTTAATAATTTTATAAGCTTACATTTAAAGCCGCTTCAAGATATCAAACCAGTATTGAAAATAACATTGCAGCACAATTCTAAAAGCTGAGATTAAGGGCTGTCTAATGATACTAGATGGAGCAAGATTGAAGCACTATCTACCAATATATTGGCAGTTAACCAGAATATAAAAAGAAGTAAATAAACAATGATATCTAACTTCAGGGATGCTACTGATAAATTAAGGAGATCAGTTGGGGATCAGTAGGGGATTTATGCCTGCAATGCAAAAGCTCAGCTAACATAGTATTTAACCAGCTCAACTTTACAGAATTTTCCTTTAAAATCCATACGTTTACTCCTCTCTGATAACTTCACATATATTTCCAAGCAAGAACTGCCTGAACCAAGCCAAGGAACCCAACCACTATCATTATGGAACCTATCAAGTTTGCACCTCAGATGACGCCCTTCTTCTCACTGGGGGCTTCTACTAAGAGAGAAAGAATATCTATGCTTAAACAATCATTCCTTTTTACTGCTGACAATGATCTTAACAGCTTTATTGAGCACTTTTTATTAAAAACAGAGTTTGGAAAAAGTACCTTCTTACCTGTCATACAAAATTCCAAGACAGATGATTTCCTTAACAACTTAAAGAAATTGATGTCAGAATCCCCTGCCAAGCACCTTCCTTCCCTAAGAGCATTGGTTACATCAAGCTACAGTCTGAAAGAGCTTTGGGATTGTGGATTTAAAATGACAAAAAATGAGTATTCATATTCTAAAAAAATAAAAATGCTAAAAAAGCATCATTAAATTCAAAAAAGGAAAAAGGGAAAATGATTCAGTAAAGAAAGAAAACATAAAAAATATTTTAAAACAAATATTAAAAAATTCATTTCCAACCAATCAATTCACTAAAAAATCCCCTGGATTGATTTATGAAGAATTACAAAAAGAATTTAGTGAATACTCAACTAAAATACTCATTATTGAAAACAAAAAAAATTATGAAGATATGAAAATAAAAAACAACGTTTCTATTTCACTTTCCACTTTCTATAAGCTTATTCCTAATAATATAATTAAAAGCAAAAAGCAAACTGATATGTGTAAAATTTGCAACTTAAAAAATCATTAGAAATGAAGAAAAGGATTTAAATATAAAGAAGTTGCCATTGCCTAAATCTATTAAAGAAAATTTGAGTCTATTGACCTACATGAAAAGTTTATAAGCATCAAAATAAAGAATATATTAGTGATATAAATAATCTTGATAATAATTGATGTGTTATAGTAATAGACTATAAAGAAAACTTTAAAATAGGTAGGGGTCCTACAGAGACAAATAATTGTTTTTATGAGAAAATGCCTATTTCTTTATTAGGATTTGCAATTGCTTTTAAAGAAAATGAGAAAATCAAATATGAGTATCATGACTTTTTATCTGAAATTTTATCTCATGACTCTTTTTTTCAGGTCAGCGTTTGATAAGTCTGCTTAAAAATAATAAATTTAAGAATATTAAAAATATTAAAGATTGGACTGATAATGGTAATCATTTCAGATCTTATGAATTCTTATATTATCTTTTTAAAGAGGTACCTAAAATTATAAAAGGAACAATTAAGTTTAATAGATTTTTTGAGTGTCATGGCAAAATTATTGTTGATGGTCATTTTGGTATATTATCTAAAATATTTAAACAAAATGAAAATGAAATTTATATAAAAAATATAAATGATCTCAAAATAGTTTTTGAGAGAGAGGAAGAAAAAAAGGGTTTATATGAGTCACTTATGAATAATTCAGATGTTTCCCAAAAAACCTTTTTTTACATCTATGATAGAAAATCCAGGCCTAAAAAAGCTGGCTTGAAGTAAAAGCATTTTATGTTAATCTTTCATATTTAATGAAAGATGGTGAACTGTATGTTTCACCTTTGACATTTGAGGATGTTAAGGAGTACTCCAAAATAAATTACTGTGAAAAGTTCTGAACAGATGACAGAGAAATAAAGAGAGCTGATACTACTAAAGGATTGGTAGGACATGTTCATGAAGTTTGATGCATAACAAAAACTTATATTTCACATAGGGTAAATAGTCTTAAATACAACAACTTTTTTTCTAAAAATAACTAAGAAATTGATTATATGAGCCAAAGATAGGGTAATAGCAATTATAGCTTTGGGGCTGCTATTACTCTCCCATGAAACTCATATATTTGATTCTTGGCTTATTAAAATAGAAAAAAGGGTTTAGCAAAAAATACAGTTAATAAAAGTAAGATTTATTTTTATATTTTACCCTCTTAAACTTTTCTTCAGTAAACTAAACATTATATTAATGTTCAAAAACATAAGTTTATGACTTAAATGATATCAAAGAAGTTAAAATGCTTTGAAATGCTTAAGCTGGCGCCTTGGCTTAATCTAACAAAAAATGACCCATTTATTGGTCTTTAATTTATTATTAATGATGAAAAATATTCATGTGTTGAAGTTAGTACTATAAAGACCAGTTTTTTGATGAAATTCAAACAAAATGTCAAATATCTACAGCCTTATCAAAAAATTAGAGTCAGTCAGCCAAAAGGTTATTGAGCTTGAACATAACATAAGGGAAATTATGGTAAATCAACTGGGAAATGAGGGAAGGGCCTTGGTCCAGAAAAACAAAACCGCAAAAAATAGCCTGGGAACAATAGTCAATGAAGAACACAAGGAAATAATTTTAAATCTTCAAAAGGAAATACTCAAGTGATTAGATTTCAAAAGTAAGAGTTACAACTCGTGGGAATTTGTGAAAATCAACAGAAGGAACACTCAAAAAATCAAATTGATTGAAGGAAATGAAATCTCAAAGGAAATTAACACAAATGAAGAGGAAACCAATCAAATGAAAACAGATGAAAATGAAGCACAATCAAAAAGCAGAAGAGCTACAATAAACAATGGAAATGTATCAAATGAAAATCAAGAGGAAGAAAAAGTAGCACAGAAAATAAGAAAGATCAAGCCCAGAAAAACAAATGAAGAGCAGCCAATGCTCATGAAGCTTGCTGAAGGGGCGCCTGGGGCTGAGGGGGCCGCAGGGGAAACAATCAGTAAGTTTTATGTTTTACTTAAATTTACTTTAGTTATAACTAGGAATGGGGACAAGGTCGCAGAAGTGGCAGCTTTCACGCCAAGTTGGTTTTACAGGGGTTACTAATCACTGGTAGTCCCTGAAAAACAAATAAATAAAAATGAAATAAATAAAATAATTTAAATTTATATTAAAAATTTTGCAAATATAGAAGCAAAAGCCAGGGGATATTACCACCTGTGAGGTGCTTGCTGTGGATTAGGGAAGCATACAAAATAGGAGCAAATATCAACTTCAAAATGATGACTGAAATTTGTGGGGATATCAAAATAAACTTTGATGAATATATTTATGAAAGTATACAACAATTTCCCTTTTCAAATATCAATGAATATGAAAGAACCTAATAAAAACTGAATTTCAAATAGGAACTGAATATCTTAAAACTGAAAATTTTAATGAATTATTCAAGCATTATCAAATAAAGTTGGGGATGCAGTCCTCCTGAATAATTTCAACCCTTTATTTATTTTGTTTGCCAAGGCATGGGGGCAGATACAAGTCTGGCGCCCCTCAGAACCATCTTCAAGCTCAATCAAACATCCTATATCAACAGATTAATTCAAATATACATAAGATTATGCATGTTTTCTGAAAAATATACCTCACAAAGAATTCATGTTGCAGTATACCTAGGAATCCTACTATATTGCATATTAAAAACTAATGTCAAAAAGTTGGAGGATGTACCTATACAACTCAATATATGCTGATTAGCACTAGAACGCCAGAAGACACTGTGGGGGTATAGGACAGTTGAGCACGTCCTATACAACTCCTTTGCATTGGCATTGTTGTATGGGTACTACATGCCTCCCAAAAAATCTGCTGATCAATTTGCTTACCCGCCTCCCTTTTATTAAGCGTTCAGTAACCACTGGGGTGCAGGGCGCTACCCCTCTAGCAATTACATCCAGGGTTTTTCACCACGTACAGAAGAGTATATGGATCCAATTAGACACTCTAGCTGAAAATTTGATTTCAGGGTATACTTCCCTGGAATAATCACATTCCATTTGCAATTTGCATCTCCCTAATAAATTATATTTCCTTGCAATTTAACTTTTTAATTCTTGATTTTTTATTTTATTTCTTTTATTTTAAATATTAAAATTTAAATTATAATAGTAATATATCTAAATATATTATAATACATTAGTTATAGTTGCAAACACGTCAAATAATAAAAAAATAATTAAAAATGTTTTTTATTAGCTTGTCAAGCACAGGTTCATTTATTACATAGTTAAACATTGAGAACTGAATTTATCTGCAACAGACAGCCTGCTCCACTTATTTTCTAAACAAGTGATTGTTTAGAACTCAACTTCTTTCCCTTGTAATATGATTTGATGAATAGATTTTCTATGCTTGACCCGCGTCATAAGTACTAATTAGTATAGAGATATATGAAAATCATTAGTTTTTATTGTTATGTGGCTATAGTGGCACTGAAATATTAAGGATCAGATGATGACTTGTGAGGTCCAATTTGTGGCTTAAAAAAGCCAAAGTACCAACAAGGATTTACAGTTGTTTAAATAAAGTTGATCTATTTCTATCTTTTTAATGTATTTATTTTTTAGCGCAACACTCAATACAATATTCAGTGCATTATAATAAAAATGTGTCCTCATACCTAGTATAATTAATTTTACTTAAATTTTGTATGTATTCTTATATGTCTATAATACAATTCAACATCACATCATTAGATATAAATAATAATTTTTGAGCCCTAATAAAAACAAAATAAAAATAAAATAAATAAAACCCAGAGCACCCATTTATCTGATTGGCTTGGAGGCAAGGGCTTTGGGGAGGAAGGATTCCGAGTGCTCATAGAAAGCCGCCACCACATTAGGTGACATTGCAAATTGGCTAATCTCAAGAATATTGAATAGATCCTTGGTGTTCTGAGGGAGGCCTTTCTTCACCTTATTATTAATCCACCCAAAGACCACCTTAATTGGGTTAAGGAATGGAGAATAGAGCGGAAGGAAGAGGAGTCTCATTAGACAGTCAGCAAGGCGTTGGTTGGAGAAACGGCTATTTTTGTCAATGAGTAGAAACTTGGACACAACCAGATCCACTTTGTGGAGCCCGACATTATCCAACACAACAATGTTGGTTGTGCCGCTGTAGTTGATCTGGAGGTATTCCTTCATAGCTCAGAGAAAATCAAGGAATGTCCTGCTATTATGGGAACCCTTGATCATCTGGTATTTATCCAACCCACGAGGACCAAGAAGCGCTATCATTGAATAGGTCTGGGAACAGACAGCTGCACAATGGGCTACACTATCCTTGGTCCCCTTCTTGACTCACCCATGCCTAGACCTGAGTGAGGAGGAAAACAACAATTTGTTGATATAGAAGAACTGGACATTCTCAGTCTTTTTTAGTGCCAGATATGTCTCAGCATAAATACGTCAACCCTCGATGGTCTTATCATTGTTTCTGTTGTACGGCGAAACTCCCAGTACTTTCCAGGAGAATCCCAAATCAACCATTGTTTTGTAAACAAGGGTTTTGGAAACAGAAAGCCCAAACTCCGTGGCAAGCATTGATTGGACAGCAATTGAGTCCAGGTGGCAATCCTTGGCTACCCACTGTTTTATTGTGTCAATATGCACAGGCTGAAGGAGTTTGGGCTGCCGCTTAGCCTTGGTGGATTTGGCAATTTGCCTGGTGTTGCCATACTTGGTGTTGATGTCAGCAATGTATCTGGCTGTGACACCAAATTGGGATGCAATATATCCCAGACTTCCATTCCCCTGTTCAAGCAGTTGAGGAGAGCTTCACACTCACTATCTGTCAACTGACGCTGGCCCTTGACAGGTACCGCGGCATCCTGGCTGGCAGGCTCAACACAGGGGATGAGGAGCTTTGTGTAAAAGGTGGGATCACGCTTTGTCGTGCTGGTGCCGTCAATGGTGACATACAACACAGGTGCAGATGGCTCCTCAATTGTGGCCAATGGCTCATAGGTGGTGTCAAAGACACGGGGTAGGAAGTGGCAACTCTTGGATCCAGAGTGCAGGGCCAGGTGACTACTGGGTACACAGTGGAGGTGTAAGTAACCTAATTGTTACTGGTGACCCTGGTGTAGGAAACTTTTGTAGCAGGCCTTGAGAGTGGCTTCTGTCTTGGATTCAGGCTGGTTGATTAGGCCTGGGATGCGGGAGGTGGTTGACTGGCTATGACACCTTGGGAGGCCTGTGTGTTGGCATGACTCCCCTTGAGTTGGGTTCTGGGTCTGTTCTTGGACCCTCTGGGACATCCTCGTGGACGGGCTGCCCCGCGGGCTGGTGCAGGAGTGGGTTGAGAATGTGATTGTCTATCCATAAAAATAGAATAAAAAATAAATTTTAGATTAAATATGTATTTATTTGTATTTATTGGTTTAGTTGTGAGTAGTTGTTTTCTATTGATTTAGCCTTGAATAGTAACAGAATTTGTATATCCGTGATTTGAAGTGTATAATGTTGTATACTTTCCGGGTTTGGATGATTTTACATTTCACTTAATTTCATGTCTAAACATGGTTGTTGAGATTGAATTTTTCATTTGATTTTATCCAGAGTGGAGCTTCTTTATTTGGGTAGATGTTTCCTAGTGTGCTTACTGTACATTAAATTTGGATTCCAGTTCCCGCAATTAATATCTGAGTTTACTAGTGGCATTCAAAAGTGATTTGAAATTTGGTTCTTGGATTTGACAATCCCGCAATTTCAAAAAACATAGTTAACTTAATGAAAATGGCTGATGGATTTGAACGCTTCAAATCTGATTCCAGTTAATTCATTCTGTCCATTGGAAATGTGCAGTTCAACTTGAAATTTGCAAAGTGTCTATGAGTTCCCGCATTTTTAAAAATTCAAATAAAAATATAACAAAATCAATTTAATTAAAAAAGGCCATCCTGCAAAAGTGATTTGAAATTTGGACCAAGGATTTGACAATCCCACATTTTTACGTTAAGGTTCTGAATTTACAGTACATTAGCAGATGAGGAGGGAAACTTGATTGCAACACACTTAAGATGGTTTAGTTGGCTGTTACATATTGCTAAGATTTATTTTGTTTATTTATGGTTTATTATATCAATCTTTCACTCCCAATGAAAGAAATTCAATGATGAAAAGTAGACTATTAAGATAGCAATTTTAACCACAAAATACTCTCGGTAGTAAGAATCTTTATATGGAATATTAATTTGAGGGGAGCCGACATTCCTTGGGTTCTGGTTTGACACCGTGGAACTTTTTAGCAGGGGGTCCATAAACTGAAGGGGGAGGTGGATTACTAAGCAAGAGCTCTAAAAAATCAGGGTGTAGCTTTCTAAAGGATATTGTGAGGTTAGAGGGATCCACACGATGCACCGAGGGAATAGAAGCCTTGGCTTGTGGGACAACATTCTTAAATCTGCTAGAGTCTTGCTGGGGCAAAGTTACAGATCCAGTCAGATCCATGGTGCTGTCTGGCTCCTGCTTTTTATTATGGGCATGCTCAAGATGATACTTGAGGCCATTGTTATTTTTGTATGAATGGAAGCAGTTGGGGTAGGTACACCGATGTGGCTTGTCCTTGTCATAGTCCACCATATAAATCTGACACCGGCCCTGAGCTGCATGATATTTTAGGCCATTTGGGTTCTTGTATTTTTTATTACAGCCTTCATTTGGACAAACATAAATTTTGGATTGCTGCTAGATAAGTTAAAATCGGGAATTAAGCTTTCTTACTGAGCCCTTGTTGGCATCTTTAGGTTTGGATGTTTCCTGTCCATTAACTTCTCCTGGCCTCTTTCTGGAGACTACACCAATGCTTTTGAGGTTTGTAGCATGGTGAAAGCTGGGAGGCTTGTAGAATCTATTTGCAAATGGGCCGAAAGGTGGGATTACGGGTTCGCCAGGAGATGTAAGAAAACTGGAGTACCCATGATTCAAGGAAGTATAATGCTTAGGCGACTGTGGTTTGAAGTCGCCGGAAGCTTTTGGTGCGACTGAAGGTACAATGTGAGAGGAAGCCAGATGTGCGGCTGAATACTTAGCGAAATTTGCTACCAATTGAGATTTGCAATCTTCAAAAGTGATCTCTGGTATAGAATCGTCTTGCAGGTTATTTTCAAGTAGTGGAGCTCTATGGCCTAAAACCTTGAAGGGATTGGCTTCTTTCTGCTCAGAAAGCGGTGTAGGCTGCTTGGGCTTAACTTGCAAATCTACATTTTCGTTTTTTGTTTCGTTCGATTGAAGTGCCTTTTCCAGAATAAGATGAGAATTTGCAGTCTTAGAATCAGAATCCTTGGTGCTTTCAGAGAAAGTCAAAGATGGCAAGGAAGAAGTATTTTCAAAGCTAGACATTGGATTGGATCTTTCTACATTTAAGATTAGATATAGGATAACGAGATCTATATATCGGATAAAACTAAACTTAACAGAAAAAGCTGGCAAAAGAGAAACGAAATAAAATGCTATAAAATTAAGAAAGTATTGATAACTTAGAGAAGCTACATTTCTAAATATGAGCAATAAGGCCTATAAATAATAACGTGATAAGCCCAGCTGAAAGAAAGACATCGGCATATACTTCCTCTTAAAACCCCAACTTTGCTCGCAACCTATCTTTTATTTCTTGTACAAAAGTAGATAGCTGAACATAAAGTTGTAGATTAAATAGAAAACATGCGAGCTGCGGTCGCTTCAAAGCTGGAAATGAAGATAGTTTTTAAAAACGTTTCAGTGAGCCTCTAAACATACACTCAAAATAAGCTATCGGTAGACCGTAAGAATAAAAGTGAAGGAAACTTTAAAGCTGATTCTAGGCTTTACTAGCTTCCCTTTGACACTTTGGGAATTGAAATTAGGTCTTAAAAACTATCGAACTGATTCAAGAATATGGGTTTTCTTTTAGAAATTATTAATGATGTTTCCCCAGAGATCTTGTCAGTGGAGGCTTGCTTGACATCCTTTTGTGGTGCCAGCAAACCCTTCGTCCACCACATGTGAAAACAGCTCTGTCTCGGATGAAAAGTACTTTGGTTCTCCATTTGCCAGCCCAGGTAAATTTAATGAGTCCAATCGTGATTGGGCCTTTACCAGCATATCTATTTCGCCTTTTTGATGCCACAATGAAGGATTTAGAGCATTGATAATCCTGAGGCCAATTAAATAGGGCACATTGTAAAATTAGCCGAATCTATCAAGCCATACTGTTACAGCTAGGGCTGTGGTGGAGGAGAAACAACGATTACAGCAATTGCTGCATCTAAGCCATCTTTTGTTTTTGTTTTTGTTTTTTGGATTCCCTCATGTCAGGGAATTCCAAATTTTAAAAAAATGATTGCAGATGGCTTTCATTTTTCTGAAAAAGCCAAATTATATATACTAATAATTTTTTATGTTTGAATAATAATTGAATTCAAACTCTTATATTCTATCATTTTGAAATTTGAAATAATTCTTTTATTTTTTATTTTAAAAAATCTGAAAAAAGATCCTCCTGTAGATGTGTACAGCTATGATTCCAGAAAATTTGTAGCCAAGACAAATTTCCAGAGTTGTTTCTGGATCTGAAATGGTGGCTGCTTTTTTAAAGCAGCCACCATTTCAGATCTGCTGCAGTCCTAGTTAGAACAGTCACAGCAATTGTGTGATCACAGAGGCACAAAGCTGTTTTTAGGATGGCTTTATATTAGGTCACAAAACAATCCATGTGGATCTGTGCCACAACTTTTGGAGTAGGCCACAATTTGTGCCTCACTCCATTGTGTAGGTCACAAAATATAAAAAGGAAGGCAGTTTACAAGGATTAAACAGATTAATTCATTTTATCCAAGGCATAGGATATAAAACTAAAACAGGTTCAGCTGTCAGATTTTATTTTTTAACTAAAATTTATTACAAGCTTTTTCTGTCATCGTCTCACAATGATAGTTTTGATTGAACCACAGTTTGCTTTAGAAATATAGTAAAATACTAATTAAAAATGATAATTATATATTTCAATTGAAATGAATGATTTGCATGCTTATGATTGGACACAACACAAAACAAAGTAGGATTGTGCTAGTCACAGTACAGTTCATGCAGATTTGCTTTGTGACTTTAGGAGCAGGTCACAAAACGTGGCAGTTACAATTATGACCTGCTCCTAAAGTCATAAAACAAATCAGCATAAAATGTGATGCAACTTGAAGGTCACAAATGATTTGTGAACAACTTTTGTAGTCACAAAACAGGTTGTGGTGGGTGAAGCTTGGTCATAACAAAAATTGTGACAATCTTGGTACCCGTCCCTAATCTAGTAGCAACAGTCAGCTTTTTGTTTTCAGATTCCCTAATAAACAGAATCCAAAAAAAGAAAAATAAACGGTCAAAGACAGCCTTTTTTATGGAAGAGCCAGGCTATATATACTTTTTTAATAAAGTTTTATTTTAGACTTAAATTTGAATTCAAATTCTAATTCTTTATTTTTTTTAAATTTTAAAGAAAAATATAATTTTTTATTCAAAAAAATCCCAAAAAATATCTGTCACACACACACACACTTGAAAGTAAACTCCCAAGATGATGGATGATTGCAGATGGATTGAGACCGATGACCAAAGAACCTACAGGAGGGGACACCATTCCAAGATGGAAAAGCTCCCCAAATAATTAGTATTGACCCAAAAGAGGTTTAAGACATCCCAAGAAGAAATACACCCCCAGATAATTCAAAAGAAAAGCTGACACCAATGAATGAAAACCTGTGGGTGTGCCAGGCTTGGAAAAAGCCTGGTACATTTGAGGCTTCTCCTCCAGAGGATGATTATGAGACAAGGGAGTAGCAGTGTACCAAACCCCCAAAATGATGTGACACCAGGACTTCTCTAGATACTGGGAGAAGAGGAGGAGCTATAATCAGCTTTAGTTCCTAGCAAAACACTGGCTCTAAAGGCCTAAATCAAAAGAATCCACACTAAAATTTATACCCAAGTGGCTCCCATAAGGAAGCCTTGGGCAATAACATGGTTGCAATGTAAAATGATTTGGTTTAAAAGGGAGTAAATCAAATGAGTAAATGAAGACTTTATTGATTGAAAATTTTGAAAGACATAATTTACTGGCTTAATAGCATGATGGAAAGATAAATCAGCTGGAGAAGAATATAAAGGAAATGGAGAAATTTGGGAAAGTTTCAGGGAAGTTGGAGCAGTTCTGGGGACTTAACCATGAGAATGCAAATTATTTTCATAGTCATGTTTTAGAGAACATAATTACATAAAACTTAACCTTCATCTCCACAACAGATCATCAAAACAAGGAAGATTTAGTAGGAGCCCCCTCAAGGCTAGGGTCAAGACCGCTAGGATCAACAGGAGAAACAGAAGACAACAGATCAAAGAAACACGGAGCCAGAAGATAAAGACTTTTTTAAGCCATCTGAAGCATGTAATTTACTGTCCAAAAATAGATTAAAAGCCTCTGATTGGCTGGAATTATCAAAAGCAGGTAAAAATTGGCTTAGCCTTTATTTAACTGAATTAATCAAACCTAGGTAGCCAACCATGTTAAAGGAAATAGCAGGTTCAATCCCTGTTCATGGTACTGAGAATTGATTTACTTCATCTGTTGATGAATTTACAGGTGAATCCAAATATTAACTACCTATTAACCCAATATTCCCAGGAGAAATATTATTATCAGCAGTAGAAAAGGCATATGAAACCAATCTCATTGTTAGATTTTTGGCAGGAATACTGTAAATTCAGAACCTGAACGTAAAAATGCTAGATTGTCAAATCCTTAGTCCAAATTATGAATCACTTTTGTGGGATGGCCTTTTTTAATTAAATTGATTTTGTTATATTTTTATTTGAACTTTTAAAAATGCGGGAACTTGTAGCCACTTAGTAAATTTCAAGTCAAACTGCACATTTCCAATGGACAGAATGAATTAACTGGAATCAGATTTGAAGCGTTCAAATCCATCATCCATTTTCATTAAGTTTACTATGTTTTTTGAAATTATGGGATTGTCAAATCCAAGAACCAAATTTCAAATCACTTTTGAATGCCACTAGTAAAATCAGATATTAATTGCGGGAACTGGAATCCAAAATTAATGTACAGTAAGCACACTAGGAAACATCAACCCAAATAAAGAAGCTCCACTCTGGATAAAATCAAATGAAAAATTCAATCTCAACAACCATGTTTAGACATGAAATTAAGTGAAATGTAAAATCATCCAAACCCAGAAAGTATACAATAATATACACTTCAAAACACAGATATAGAAATTCTGTTACTATTCAAGGCTAAATCAATAGAAAACAACTACTCACAACTAAACCAATTATCCAAATAAATACATATTTGATCTAAAATATATATTTTATTTTTATGGACCATCAATTGCATTCCCAACCCACTCCTGCACCAGCCTGCGGGGCATCCTGTCCACGAGGGAGTCCCAGAGGGTCCAAGAACAGACCCAGAACCCAACTAAAGGGGAGTAATGCCAACACACAGGCCTCCCAAGGAGTCATAGCCAGTCAACCACCTCCCGCATCCCAGGCCCAATCAACCAGCCTGAATCTAAGACAGAAGCCACTCTCAAGGCCTTCCACCAAATTCTCCTACACCAGGCTCACCGGGAACACTGAGGTTACTTACACCTCCACTGTGTACCCAGTTGTCACCTGGCCCCGCACTCTTGATCCAAGAGTTGCCACTTCCTGCCCTGTGTCTTTGACACCACCTATGAGCCATTGTCAGCAATTAAGGAGCCATCTGCACCTGTGTTGTATGCCACCATTGGCGGCACCAGCACAACCAAGCGTAATCCCACCTTTTACACAAAGCTCCTCATCCCCTGTGTTGAGCCTGGTAGCCAGGACACTGTGGTACCTATCAAGGGCTGGTGGTGGTTGACAGATAGTGAGCATAAAGCTCTCCTCAACTGCTTGAACAGGGGAGGTGGTTTGGGATATTGCGTCCCAATTTAGTATCATAGTCAGATATATTGGCAACATGAACAAAAAGTATGGCAGTACTGGGCAAATTACCAAATCCACCAAGGCTAAACGGCAGCCAAAACTCTTGCAGCCTGTGCATTTTGACGCAATAAAACAGTGGGTAGTCAAGGATTGCCACCTGGACTCTCTAGCTATCCAATCAATGCTGGCCACAGAGTTTGGGCTTTCTGTTTCCAAAACCCTTGTCTATAAAACAATGGCCATTTTTGGCTTCTCATAGAGAGTCATCAGATTTTCTCTGTACAATAAGAACAGCAAAAAACAATTGAGGATCAACACATTTATGCTGAGACCTATGTGGCACTCAAGAAGACAGGAAATGTCCAATTTTTTTACATCAACAAATTGTTGTTTTTCTCCTCACTCAGGTCTAGGCATGGGTGGGTTGAGAAAGGGACCAAGGACAGCGTAGCCCATTGTGCAGCTGTCCGTTCCCAGACCTATTCAATGGTAGCGCTTCTTGGTCCTTGTGGGTTGGATAAATACCAGATGATCAAGGGTTCCCATAATAGCAGGACATTCCTTGATTTTCTCCAAGCCGTGAAGGAATACCTCCAGATCAATTACAGCAACATAACCAACATTGTTGTGTTGGATAATATTGGGCTCCACAAAGTGGATATGGTTGTGTCCAAGTTTCTACCCATTGACAAAAACAGTCACACCTCCAACCACCAGCTAACTGATTGTCCAATGAGACTCCTCTTCCTCCTGCCCTATTCTCCATTCCTTAACCCAATTGAGATAGTCTTTGGGTGGATTGATAATAAGGTGATGAAAGGCCTCCCTCAGGACACCAAGGATCTATTCAATATTCTTGAAATTAGCCAATTTGCTATGCCACTCAATGTGGTGACAGCTTTTTACAAGCACTCAGAATCCTTTCTTCCAAAAGCCCTCAGCTCTGAGCCAGTCAGATAAATGGGCGCTCCAAATGATTTGTTTTTTTTTGTTTTTACTAGGACTCAAAAAATTATTATTTATATATAATGATGTGTTGTTAAATTGTATTATAGACATATAAGAATTAGTAAAAAAATATAATTAAAATTAATTAACTAGATATAGAGATATGTATTTTTATTATAATCCACCAAATAGTGTATTGACTGTAGAGTTAACAAATAAAAAATTAAAAAAGATAGAAATGGATTAATTTTAATTAAATAATTGTGAATCCTTGTTGGTACTTTGGCTTTTTTTAAGCCACAATTTGGACCTCGCAAATTATCATCTGATCCTTAATATTTCAGTGCCACTATAGCCACACAACACAAAAACCAATTATTTTTATGTATCTCTTACTAATTAATACTTATGACGCGGGTCAAGCATAGAAAATCTATTCATCAAATCATATTACAAAGGAAAATTAATTTGAGTTCTAAACAATTGCTTGTTTATAACATAAGTGGAGCAGGCTGTCTGTTGCGGATAAATTCAGTTCTCAATGTTTAACTATATAATAAAGGAGCCCATACTTGACGAGCTAGTAAATAAAAAATTTAATTATTTTTTATTATTTTTTGTGTTTGTGACTATAACTAATGTCTTATAATATATTTAGTTATATAACTATTAAAATTTAAATATTAATATTTAAAATAAAAAATAAAATGTAAAAAGTTAAATTGCAAGGGAATAAAATTTATTAGGGAGATGCAAATTGCAAACGGAATGTGATTATTCCAGGGAATTATACCCCAAAATCAAAATTTTGGCCAGAGCATCTAATTGGATCCATGTACTCTTCTGTACGTGGTGAACAACCCTGGATGCAATTGCTAGAGGGGTGGCGCCCTGCACCCCGGTGGTTGCTGAACGCTTATTAAAAGGGAGGCGGGTAAGAAAATTGATCAGCAGATCCTTTTCAGGAGGCACATAGTACCCATACAATGATGCCATTGCAAAGGAGTTGTACAGGACGTGCTTGACTGTCCTATACCCCCACGGTGTCTTCTGGTATTCTAGTGCTAATTGGCATATATTGAGTTGTATAGATACATCCTCCAACTTTTTGACATTAGTTTTTAATATGCAATGTAGTAGGATTCCTAGGTATACTGCAACGTGAATCCTTTGTGAGGTATATTTTTTGGAGAACATACACAATTTCTTGTAAACTTGAACTAATCTATTTATATAGGATGCTTGACTGAATTTTAATATTGTACCAGGAGGCGCCCAACTTGTATCCGCCCCATGCCTTCACAAACAAAGTAAATAAAGGCTTGAAATTATTCAGGAGCACTGCATCCCCTACTTTATTTGATAATGCTTTGAATAATTCATTAAAAATTTCAATTTTAAGACTTTCAGTTCCTATTTTAAATTCAGTTTTTATTAGGTTCTTTCATATTCAATGATATTTGAAAAGGGAAATTGTTGTATACTTTCATAAATATATTCATCAAAGTTTATTTTGATATCCTCACAAATTTCAGTCATCTTTTTGAAGTTGATATTTGCTCCTATTTTGTATGCTTCCCTAATCCACAGCAAGCACCCCAAAGGTGGTAAATATTCCCTGGATTTTGCTTCTATATTTGCAAAATTATTAATATTAATTTGAATTATTTTATTTAGTTCATTTTTATTTATTTGCTTTACAGGGGCTACCAGTGATTGGTAACCCCTGTAAAACCAACTTGGTGTGAAAGCTGCCACTTCTGCAACCTTGTACCCATTCCTAGTTATATCTAAAGGTAATATAAGTAAAACATAAAAAGACTTACTGATTGTTTCCCCTGTGGTCCCCTCAGCCACAGGCGCCCCTTCAGCAAACTTCATATGAATTGGCTGCTCTTCATTTGTTTTTGGGGCTTGATCTTCCTTATTTTTTGTGCTGCTTGTTCTTCCTCTTGATTTTCATTTGATACATTTTCATTGTTTATTGTATCTCTTCTGCTTCTTGATTGTACTTCATTTTTGTCTTTTTCCATTTGATTGGTTTCCTCTTCATTTGGATTAATTTTATTTGAGCTTTCATTTCCTTCAATCAATTTGATTTTTTGAGTGTTCTTTCTGTTGATTTTCACAAATTCCCACACATTGTAACTTTCACTTTTAAAATCTAACTGCTTGAGTATTTCCTTTTAAAGATTTAAAACTATTTCCTTGTGTTCTTTGTTGACTATTGTTCCCAGGCTTTTTTTTGCAGTTTTGTTTTGCTGGACCAAGGCCCTTCCCTCATTTACCAGTTGATTTACCACAATTTCCCTTATGTTATGTTCAAGCCCAGCAACCTTTTAGAGGGCAGACTCTAATTTGTTGATAAGACTGTAGATATTTGACATTTTATTTGAATTACATCAAAAAACTGGTTTTTATAGTACTACCTTCAATGCATGAATATTTATCATCATCCATAATAAATCAAAGACCTATAAATGTAAATATTGCATTAGAATATTGCAATTAGACATCAGCTCTTGATATTTAGATATTATGTGCATAACTCAAAGCATTTTGTTTAATAAAATTCATTGTAAACTTGGCTTTTTTCATTGTAATTTATTTAAATGGACTGTGTTTATATTAGAGAGCCATTAACACTTAGTACAAATATTGATACATAGTGCATTTTACAGCCTATATATTTACCTATTGGAGATAATTCTGTAAACTTATCAGTCAGATTTTTAAGGTAATAATAATGTAATGTGTTAATAGAATACTGTTTATTGTCATTAATTGGCTGATTTTCTTTGCTGTGGCAATTGTGCATTTTCTGATATTTATGCACTAGTATCCAATTGGTTGGTTTCACACCCAATTGCACAGGCAATAGGAAATCAAGCTGCCACTCCAAGACTGGATGTGGTTGGGGTGGCGGCTTGATTTCCTAACGTCTGTGTGATTGGGTGTAAAACCAACCAATTGGATACTAGTGCGTAAATATCAGAAAAATGCACAATTGCCACAGCAAAGAAAATCATCCAATTAATGACAATAAACAGTATTCTATTAACACATTACATTATTATTACCTAAAAATCTGACTGAAAAGTTTACAGAATTATCTCCAATAGGTAAATATACAGGCTGTAAAATGCACTATGTATCAATATTTGTACTAAGTGTCAATGGCTCTCTAATATAGACACAGTCCATTTAGATAAATTATAATGAAAAAGGCCTAGTTTACAATTAATTTTATTAAACAAAATGCTTTGAGTTATGCACATAATATCTAAATATCAAGAGTAGATGTCTAATTGCAATATTCTAATGCAATATTTACATTTATGGTCTTTAATTTATTAATGATGATGAAAAATATGTATGCTAATAATTTAAGTTATTCATAAAATGTACAACATTGTATTAATTATAAGAAATGTTGATAATGTAAAAAGAAAATATTATTAATTATGATATGTAAGATTTAACATTGACTTCAATATGTTGTCACAAAGAAATTTTTTATTTTACTGATCAAAGGACAAGAAGGGGAGGGAATGGGCGGAATGAACATCACCCTCATCTGCGCCTTTGAAAGGGACAGCATCAAAGATAGTGGGGAGGGAATGGACAGTGGTTTGGGAGTCAGGGTTGGAAGGCAGGCGTCTTGATGGGGGATTGGGGAGGCAGGGTTTGTTGACTGGGAAGGGGCAGCAAGAGCTGATTGCTTCAATTGCTCAAATTTGTCTTACATCACATATGTGGGCTTGATGAAATAAATGAATTGGTGTGGGGGGAGGCAGGCGTCCTTTCTGGACTTATCACTATCACTTGCATAGAATATGACAAGATCAGATAAATCCTGGACAAATATGGACAGAAAAAGATCATAACCCTTATCAATTTGGGTGCACAGTTCATTTTATGTGGCAGGCTTTAAGCGCCTGAGAGCAGAACCAAAATTGTAGAGACATACATCTGCAAGATGCATGTCGGCGTGGTTGATGGGTAGGACAACAGGTATGTCTTGCAGCCCTGATTTCTTGGGTTGCTCATTCCCGCTGCTCTTATTGGCACTCAGTACAACTATGTACACGGCGTTTTGGGTAGCCCACTCTCCAGCATGACCTTGAGTTCCATCTGATAGGCATACCCATCTGCGGTGTTCAATATTGCCGAGTAATAATTGACGCCCAATGGGGAAACTGCCAACAAAATCCTGATAAATTGATACAGGATTGGCTCGCACTTTATTCTTTAGACTGGATGCGCTTTTCCCCCAAAGACTTGAATACTTGCTTAAATATTGGCATATGATAGGAAGATTGCATCATTACAGGCCCTCATTGCCCTTCTTTTGATAAAATTGATGATGGTAGAATCATAGGGGTAAGTGTCCACCAAACTGGGGTCACTGAGAACCTGATGGATAAGAGTCTGATGGCAACCACAGCTCTGTGCATCCAAAAATTCACTGTTCTCTTATTGGTGAAAATGCTGTGGAGTCCCAGTTGGAGACAGACCTGGACCAAGGGCATCTGCGGGTCACGCTCTATAATAGCTATCTTGAGGGGGTGGGCTTTTTCAACTTCAGTTTAAGAACAGGCACCAGTTGGGGTCTTCTTGGTAGGGGGCCACAGTTGGTGTGGGCTTGCAGGGCTGCAGTCACAGTGGACTTTGAAAAACCCATCACAACTGCAATTTCCCCAAGGGACATAATCATTCCTTGCTTTTCAACCATTTTGAGAACAATCTCTGGAGTGATCAATTTTCTTCTGCGTCTTGCAGGCTGATTGGCTGGGAGAGGGATGTGTTTATCTTGGGAACTGGTCAATGCCATCTGATTGGCTGTTTCAGGATTTGGGGCTCTCTGGGTGACCCCATGGCTCAAATGGCTGGTTCCAGATGCCATTGTAGACACAGGATTTTGGTTGGTGGCTGCCTGTGCATGATGAGTAAACTGGGCCATGCTAGAAGTTGCAGGAGAAAGAACACACTCCTGGGTGGGGCTTGTGGAGGGGTCTGCAGGTTGGGTGTGGCCATAGACAGAGGCTTTACTGTTAAAAGACCCAGCATAGCCCTGCATGATTTTGTCAAGAACAGGGAACAGATTGTTGACTTGGTTGGTGTTTGAAGAAGACATAATAAATTTTTATTAAAAAAATTAAACTTAAGAAGAGAAATGTGTATTTTAGTCAATTTTATTATTAAATATGGTAAGTTGCTGAATAGTAGGATCTAAATTTTAGCTGTCCTAAACTGGAATAAGGTGATTTTGAGAATGCCTGTGCTTCCTAAAAGAATCATCACAAATCTACTCTAATTCCTTTAGCATCCTTTTTGAGACACCCATAAATTATATTTATTTCAAATTCCTAGCAATTATGATTTGAAACTTGGTTCTTGGATTTGACAATCCCGCAATTTCAGATTTGTTAATTTTACATGATGTATATAATTTGTTTGACATACAGGAAATCTCAAATCATACATTAGAATCCCACTTTTCTGATTCATGTATCCTGCGTTTTTTTGCCAAGTTTTGTCATTTGTTAGTTGAGTTATCTGCTTGAGGGATTCAAAATTTGCCATTTTAAACAAACCAAAAAAAGTCAAATTAAATGTTTGATTTTATTAAATATTTTATTTTTCACTCAGCTGAGTTGCCCGCAAAAGTGATTCAAAATTTGGACCAAGGATTTGACAATCCCACATTTTTACATTCAGGTTCTGAATTTACAGTACTGGCCAAAGAATTTCTTACAATATCCTTCTTGTTGTGTTCTGAGGCCCGGCACAGATACACAACTGGGAATCCTAACCTTAGGATTGGATTTGTACTAAGTCTTGGTTAGAATGGCAGGGTAGGCTATGTGATTACCTTGTGGTCCTGATTGAATAATATCTACTAGACATGGCTAGGGAGGCACCAAAGTACTGGGAGACACAAAGACAAAAATGTGAATAGAGCTTAAATTTATTGGGTATAAAGATTGTGAATATACGCTTTGTAGCTTTACCACAAAATAGTACATGGACAGTAGGATCACTTGCCACAAGAATGAGTGGGGCAAGTGAGTTGCGCAGAATCAGGAAACCAAACAGTTGTATTTCCCAATTCAGATACAGACTCATTTTGAGGAGCAAAAGCAAAAGAGAGAGATTTGTCCTCAAAATAACCCATCAAAGGCAAAATCAAAATATGGTGAATAGCGGCATTCACAACACTTTTGTAGATGTGTACGGCTAAAATTCCAGAAAAATTGTAGCCAGTACAATTCCCCATAATCTTTTATGAATCCAATACAAATGACTGCTTCTTTATAAATTAGTCATTGCTTCATACCCACTGCTGCCCTAGTTGCAGCTAGTGACTAAAAAATTGATCTCATCTTGATACAGTGGTTATCAAAGCTATGGCACTAAGCAAAATAAACTCATCTGTAAGCAAAATGAATTTGGATTCAAACAAAAATCTAAGTATCAGTGTAAAGCATGCGCTCTGTTGGCTAGGATTTGGGGTGTTAATTTTAAGTTCAGAAGCCCTTTGGAATATGGGTATAAACTAATGCCTTTAATTTCAAAATGTGCATGCTGGTTAAATATAAAAAGGTTGGTAAAGTTTGAAAAATTAATTGCATTAAAGCACCTAACAATTGTAAGAAGTAAAGTTGAGACTAAGAAAATTAATTCAAGCTAAAAAAAATCAAGTAAAGACCAGTCTTCACAATGAAATATTGATTCAAAAGGTTAACTTCTAAATCTGGGTATTGGTCTGCATCAACTGTAGGATTAAAAATATCAATGATCAAAGCCTGAGTATTAATATAAAATTTTCTTAAATGGTGGTATAGACAATCAAAAGGAATCATGGTGATAAAATAATGACTAAGATAACAAAAAGATTCAAACTAAAATGAAATCTGTAAATGAGACAAGAAAAACAAGCCTCAAAACCTAAATAAAGTACCTTTTTAGGGTGCAAGTCAAACAATATCAACTTGAAGTTGAGAATTAAAACTCAAGCTATTTATTATTGCTTGGAAAATTGAGATGAGATGTTTGAGCTTAAGATTCAACCTGATGCAGTTAATCTTATTATGGTGGGGAAAATCTATAGGACAAGTTAGTTGCAACTCCTTATATGACAGTAAAAACAATAGAACTAACTTAAACAAGTTAGTCTAGTTGACACAGAAGGACAATGCAAGTGGGTTCCAGAGATGACACAATATCCTAGGAGCAAAAGCCAAAAAGTAAAGGAAAAACCAGTACAAAATTTCAGAAGTGGAATTTGAGCAAAATTATAGCAAGATATGTTTGTGAATAGCTAATAATATTCAAGTGTATAGGTTTGAAGTTCAAAACCCATGGCAGGCAAAATATAACTTTAAACTCAAATCTATAGCCTTAAAATGACAAAGAGACCATGTTGAATAGAAAAATAATAAAGTGATGCCAAAGCAATCAAAATGTTCTGATCTTGCTTAGTTGCTTACAAAAACAGATGTGATAATAAAAGAGTTACAAAAAGGATAGACAACAAAATCCAACATAATAGAAATGAAAGTGGATCCTGATATTAATAGGCAAATTTATCCAAAAATGCAACAAAGAGCACACAAAAAATTGAGATAAAATAAAATTAAATATACAGTAGTTTTCAAACCTGTTGAGATAAACATATATTATTCAGTTTATAACGCATTAACTCAGTCACAAAAATTATTTCAACTTGATAGATCTAAATAGAAGATACTTTCACAGAAAATGAGCGCTATTAGGCATAAATGTCCAGTCAAAAAACAGCCTATTCAAACTGGGTACAAATGTACAATGATTCAACAACAAATGTACCAAACACTAGAATACATGAGTTTTGGTCACAGAACGTATCTGCTATTTTTACTATGTTTTTGGTGAATACATGACACTCAGTCACAAAAGCTACAAAATTGATCCAACAAAAAGCCTCAATAGCAACTGAAACAGACAACATAAATATCAAAATGCATGAATGAATCTATAATACTGTTACCAACTTGTCTTAATTAAGAATGAAATCTAGAATACAAAAATGAAATAGATATTCTGAGTGTCTGTTTTGGGATTAGAATCAGTAAAAATATCAAATTTATCCAAACCCATGATCTTCAGTGCACATTTACAACCAAAAAAATTAATATAGAAATATAAAAATCTAATTTGAAATAAAAGAACATGACTGCTAGCTTTCATACTACTATATATGAAGAGATAAAAATTACAATAAATAAATTATATATATAAACTGGTTTTATTTTATTTTTATAGCAAAACAGACAAATCCCAACAACAGAGTAACAATGGACTTGTTGTGCGCCGTGGTTGCAGTCACCCCCACGAGGCAAAGAACAGAGTTAGTGCAACCCAAGAGCCTACTCAGGAAGAATACATGAGAGGAGAGTTCAATAGTGATGCTTCACTGACACAGCTGGTTCAAGGAGCACAATGTGCAAGGGGGCAGAGCATCAACCCCCAGGTCCAGAAGCTGACCAGAAAATACATCAAGGTTGTCACCACCAAAACAGTAAAGGACATCATCATCAAGAGAGTGTTCTTTGTATATGGCCTTGTATACTTCTGTGGAGGTGTTCCAGCTACTATCATGGAGAAGGTGAAGCCAGTCCTTAACTCCATGTACAAGCTTTACGTGAGTGATAACAAAGGGCAAGATGACAACAAGGAGCCACAATACTATCAAACAGCAAAAGAGCAAGTGTTGAAAAAGGTTGCTGCATTCTGAAGCCAAGTGCCTATGCCCTGTGGGCAGCAGTGGCAAAATTGACTGTAGGGATGCAAAAGTGAGAATTCCAAAGTGAGAATCTAAAAGTGGCCAAGTCAACACTTTTTAAGTTTTCAAAATTGCTTTTTATAATAAAGCAACTACTTTTTTTGAATTTTTAGCCAGGAGAATGTATAAAAGGTATTTTATATGGCCATAATAATTTTTAATTCTAGATGAATTGTTTTAATTTAATTTCAAAATTTTAAAATTGTTGACTTGGCCACTTTTAGATTCCCACTTTGGAATTATTAATTTTGCATCCCTACAGTCAATTTTGCCACTATTGCCGCCCTGCGTTTTGGCTGAGCCCGCAGAGTCTGTGCCTGCCTCCAAAAATCCCAAGTACCATGTCATCCCTGAGGCCACCTGTGAGACCTTCATGAGGCTCACAGAAAAAGACCGCTGACTACAAGAAGGCCACAGCTATTGTTGGTTTTTTGGAAAAATCCACGCACAGGCTCCGCGCAACTTACCTGAAAACAGGGACTGTTCTCCTTTCAGAGAAATCCAAGCACCAACCAATCATATTGGTCCAGGAACACCTGTGGGCAATCTGAAAGTGAATAAAGCAGAATTGCCATCTTGAACTGGAAAATATTCAGTCAATGGCTGAGTCTGCTTTTGGAATCCAAGCTTTGATTTCTATGTACTACCAAGCGGTGAAAGAATTAAATTTCTTGTGGAAAAAGCTCAGATGCGGTGAATGCTGCCATTCACCATGTTTCAATTTTGCCTTTGTTGGGTTATTTTGAGGACAAATCTCTTTCTTTTGCTTTTGCCCTTTGAAATGAGGCTGGCTCCAAATTGGAAAAACAATTGTTTGGTTTCCAGATTCTGCGCAACTCACTTGCCCCACTCATGCTTGTGGCAAGTGATCCTACCGTCCATGTAATGTTTTGTGGTAAAGCTACACAGTATATAATCCCAATTTCTATACCCAATAAAATTTAAGATCTATTCACATTTTTGTCTTTGTGTTTCCACGTACTTTGGCGCCTCTCTAGCCACCTCTAGCAGATATTATTCATCCAGGGCCACTAGGTAATCACATTGCCTTTCCAGCCATTCTAACCAAGACTTAGTACAAATCCAATACTAAGGTTAGGATTTCCTGTTGTGACTCTGTGCCGCACCTCAGATCACAACAAAAATGATGCTCACTACAGGGGCTGTAAGCCCCTTGGTTACCCCTTTTGCAACAACAATTTTCAGGACCTTTGCCTCCTCCCATACAAGAGCCAACTTTGCCTGAAATTACCAGTCCTCCTATTGAAGAAGACATTGCCAAACTGCCTATTGTCTCTACTGTGCTGAACCTTGGGAGTGGTCCATGCCTAGTGGTCTATCCTTTGGGTATCCCTGACTTGGAACAAGTCATGGCAGTAGCTCTTGGGATAGCCCATGATGGAGCCATCCCTTGCCTCTAGCTTCAGTTCAACTGAGCAGAATACTACAAATTGATTGTAGCTTCACAATTTCCACAGCACTTCCTCTCAACAGCTGGCTCCCCTTAACACTTATTGTCCTCCTTTGTAAAGCCCACCTTATTCCATCATTAAATGGTATTAGGGCTTCATGTTCAGGAGATTTCATTGCTACAAGATGCCATCACTCATCACTGGGATCAGTTCATGGCCTATCAACAGTGGATCAACTCCCTGTTTTCCTTAGTATTTGACAATCAGTGCAACTCTATCACCTCCTAATATTGTTTGTTCACCTCCATTGAAAGAATATGCCAATCCATCCCCAAGTATGTCAGAGAGAGCCTTCATGAGTTCCACCAGCTGGAACAGCCCTGGCGTGCCCAAGTAGACTCTACTCTGAATGCCTATCTCACTGACTTCAAACAACTTGTGCAACAACTCAACAAGTTCAGTGCTTATTCCTTCAACCAATTACAGAAAGTAGCGGTCCATGCTGCAAAGGGCCTCTGCAAACTTGGCAAGGACTTTGATTAAGAAAGGGCTGCTACTGCTGCTATCATTGCCAAACTCCAGACTCAAGTAAATGAACTGTCTGCCTCCAAAGAAGATGCCCTGCCCTCTCCTCCATCCAATGAGTTAGCAGATAGAGAACAGAGGCTCTGGGATGCCATTAAAGATTTAAGAGCATCTACCTGCAGTCAGGATTTCCCCCTGAAGCCCCTCAGCCTTATCCTCAAGTGCTTGCACTGACAGCTCAGGTTGCTGAATTACAACAAGAGGTTGCTACTTTGCGTGAGGCAATGACATCTGTAGTTAGTCCACCTGAAGTTGTTGGTGAAGATGATTGCTGCCCTGGCTTGTCAGGAGCCCCCCGCATTCATTGTGCTAGAGAGTTGATAGCTCTAGCTAATGAGGTGAACCATCTGAAACAAGACCACTCTGAGCTTGATAAAGACGTACAGGAAATGAGTGAGTTAATAATTTCAGTAAATGACAGGTTCACCCCTTGCCTTTTGGTGGATTAGTCTCTTACTTTCCAACTGGCTGAACTGTCCTTGGTAGTAACTGCACAGGTTCGGCGCCTGAATGTTACTGAGCAGCAGACCACCCTAGCTAATAATACGGGCACCTGCACTGCTGAAACCTTGAATACCCTTGAGGAAAGTGTTCTCCAGCTGTGGGCCAGACAGCCCCCTACTGAGTCCAAGGCAGAATTTTCCCCACACATAAATGTACTTGATAACAGCAATGGCTTCCAACTCCAGAAGCACACTTCAAGCTTACCTTTAAGCAAGTCTTCAACCCCAAAACCTCAACCATTGCAGCTTTCCTAACTATCTACAAAACTGCCAGGAGAAGAGCCTCAGATGAGGTCAAGAAGGAACACATTCTATCCTGTCTACACCTGACCTGTCAAGAGGTAGTAGTGCCAGAGCTGCCCACCATTGAGACCTGGGAAGATATGAAGCAACTTCTGATTGACAAATTTGGTGGTGACCTTAGTTTGGAAGTGAAGAAGGACGCCTTCATACAAATTGCTTTCAAGCCAAAGGAGACCCTAGCTGAATTTGCAGATAGATTATACATGGAAGGACAACAATTAATCACAAGCCTCCAGTTGACTGCACATGAGGTGTACATGGCTTGCAATCAAGCTCTAAAGGTTGATCAGCTTCTGTGCCTTCACTTTAAGGCTCATAAAGCCATGATTTCCTCTGTGAAGAGCATAAAGATAATGTTGCAGGATATGCACCTTACCCATTCTGGAGCAATTGTGCAGGATAATTGTGCCACCTCTACCTCTGGTTTGTCTTCACGTGGCCCGTGTATCCTTACCATGAACTCACATAATTCTCCTCAACGCCAGGGTTGCCATAACTGTGGACATATAGGTCATCATTCCCGAGTCTGCACTAATCCTCAAGTTGAAGGAGCTGATCCCAAAGAACAGGCAGGAAAAGAACAGTCAACCTAGAGGCAGAGACGCTCTTGGTTGACAATTCTTCCCAGTCTCCTTCAATCCCCCCCTCCATTGCTGACTCTGAGCCTGCTGACTCTGAGGCTCCTCCCATTCTGCTGCTATTCCACAATATGTCTGATGACTCTGACATGGATGATTCTGATATAAAGGATCCTGACGCCTATGGGTATTCTGTCCTGGCCGTTCCTGAAACTATTGAAGTCCCTTATAAGCTATGTTCTGAGAAAGCTACAATGACTACTGAGCCTCTTCCTGAAGCCAAAGAGGTTGTCTCTTGCCCTTACCTCACTCAAGCCAAGAGGTCTCCTGTGCTTGTCAAATCTTCTAAAGAAGCTGCTGAGATTGCTGACGCTGTGTTCAAAAATGTCTCTGTCTTGTTCCATCTCAAGACGGTCTATAAGGAGTTCCTGGGCCTAAGATGTATGATCAAAAAGTGGGACAAAGAACTAGCAGAAACCCAAGACATTCTGGCTGTACTCTCTCCCTTTAGTTGTACTACCACTTGTGTGGAAATATCCCATCCAAAAGGTAAAAATTAAAGCTGTCTTAGATACAGGGTCTCCTGTTAATGTTATCTCCTCAAAACTTGTCAAGAAGCTAAAACTTGTCCCCAACCTTAACTATCATCAGCCGTATGGCACAGCTGGGCTGTCCATGACTAGTGCTATAGGAGCTTATTCTGCTTTTCCCATGCAGTTTGGCAAGCTACTCTTGGCCGCGCCTGCTGTTGTCTTAGAGAATGAGAGTTACAACCTCTTAGTTGGTACTCAATTCCTTAGGGAATACAATGGGACCATCAACTTAAAGGACAGCTAACTCTCCATCTTAGGGTACAAGGTCCCTTTGATCTTTCAAGAGTCAGTTAAAGTTCCCGGAAGTGCCTCAAGACATGTGCCTTGAGAATATCCCACTGGTGTTTTCACTTTAAAATACAGTACCCATTCCTCCAACATGAAGTGCCCTCCTATGGCTTGTCCTGTATCTGAAGGGATCCCTCTCTTGGCCACTTCTGCTGTGACTATTTCCCCTGGGTATCAGGCTATCCTAGACTCCCAAATATCATATGAGCTGCCCGGGTGTACATTCCTAGAATTGTACTCTCCTTCCTTGCTAGGATGCAACAAACCCTATCTCTGTCCAGGAATCTTGGATGTCTCTCACAAAGACCCTGTACAGCTGCTGGTCAACAACTTGACTGCTCTCCCCATACATGTTTCTAGAGGACAGATTGTTGGCTATGACAGGTTGTTAAATGCTCCTGACATCCTATCACTATATCCCTTTGGTACATTTCAGGACTTTAAATTACCTGAGGATGAGACACAAGTCCTATCTCTGTTCACTACACAAGACTTCCTGCAGCTGTCCCCGGTTCAACAGAAAGAGGTGCTTGACCTACTGTACCAGTCCTTGGATATCTTTGCCAAAGACAGCACTGAATATGGGCTAGCCAAAGGTTTCATT
This sequence comes from Entomophthora muscae, assembly GCA_014839935.2. Lineage (NCBI taxonomy): Eukaryota > Fungi > Entomophthoromycota > Entomophthoromycetes > Entomophthorales > Entomophthoraceae > Entomophthora > Entomophthora muscae. Next base: position 63,883 of record QTSX02000764.1, on the reverse strand, counting down.
CACCAGATCAATACTGGAGACTCCCCCCTTTTGCACTAAACCCTACTGCTGCAGTCAAGTAGAGGATTCTCAGGTGTCTAAAGAGCTCAAACAACTTCTAGACTCTGGACTGCTTGCTCCTTCCCAAAGTCCATGGGGCTCCCCCTTACTCATACAGAAAAATAAGGATGGAGGTCATTGTATTGTGATAGACTACAAATGCTTAAATTCCTTAACCAAAAAGGATTCCTACCCCTTACCACACATTGATGATGCTCTCTGCTGCCTTGTGGGCTCCAAGTTCTTCTCTGCCATGGATCTAGCCTCTGGTTACTGGAAAGTTGATCTCTCCCCTGAGGATAGACAGAAGGCTGCGCTCATCACTTCCAAAGGATTGTTTGAGCCTATGTGAATGCTGCAAGGGCTCTGCAACGCTCCAGATACTTTCCAACAAGCCATGGTCTCCATCCTCTATGATTTGAAGCTCTTGTGTGTTTTAGTGTACTTAGATGATATAACTGTCTTCAGTGCTACCTTTAATGACCACCTGGCCCATCTTAAGGAAGTTTTCATAAATATTTGTGAAGCTGGTCTTAAGTTAAAACCATCTAAGTGTGCTTTCTTCAAGGAGCACCTTGAATTCCTGGGGTATGAGGTGACTCAGACAGGAATTTGCCCCATGACTAAGAAAGTTGAGGCCATTGAAAAAATGCTTCTGCCCACCAACCTGCAAGAATTCCAAGTCTTTCTGGGTATGAACGGATACTACAGACAGTTCATCCCTAATTTTGCTGACACTAGCAAACCCTTGGTCCAGCTGCTGTGTAACATCCCTTTTGAATGGACTGCTAGCCAACAACAAGCCTTTAAGACCCTCAAAAAAAACTAAAAGAGGCCCCCATCCTATTATATCCTGACTACAATAAAGAATTCATCCTATATACTGATTCTAGTGACCTGGCTATTGGGGCTATCTTGGCTCAATTAGATGATGAAGGTGTGGATCACCCTGTGGCTTATACCTCTTGTGTCCTGAATAAGCATGAGAAAAATTACATTGTGACCAAGAAGGAGTGCCTTGCTGTGCTGCATGCTGTCAAGAAGTTCTGCCATTATGTGTATAGCACTCATTTCACTGTAGTTACTGACCACACTTTGCTCAAATGGCTACAGCAACTCAAGGAACCAGAAGGATGACTAGCTAGATGGGCTCTCTGACTGCAAGGGTACAACTTCACTGTTCTACACTGCCTGGGGATTCAGCATCATAATGCTGATGGACTGTCTGGAATTCCCATCCTTGCCCTACACCCTTCTGAGGCTGACAGGTTGTACAGACTAATTGGATATCCTTTTTCATGAGAGAACAAGACAGAAGAGGTTCAAGTTGCCCTTTCTAAGTTATCTGAAGACACCCTCATTTGTGACAATCAACTTTTTAAGAAGGTACAAGACCACTACTTGCCCTATGTAAGGCCTAGTATTTGCCTTTTGTTGGTGCTGCAAGCCCATAAGGAGACAGGACACGGAGGAGTTGCCAAGACCCATGCCTGGCTCCAGAAGAATTACTTCTGGGAAAATCTTTTCTTGCTGATCCCAGATGTTATTGCTAGTTGCCATGATTGCTAGCTCCAATGTCCTAAAGCCATCACTCATGAGTTCAAGCTAGTCCCCCCTCAACACACCTTTCACACTGTCAGTACTGACGCTGTAGGGCCTCTCCCTTGCTCCTGCTCTGGATGCCACTTTATCCTAATTGCTGTTGATCATTTTAGCAAGTGGATAGAAGCTTGCCCTACTAAATACATTACTGCCAAGACAACTACCGCCTTTCTACTGCAAGATGTATTCTTCTGTCATGGGTGCTCTCAAGTGCTGTTGTCTGACAATGGGACTAGCTTCAACGCCAAGTTAGTGACCTCTGTTGTTGAAGCCTTGGAGTCTCGTCAGTCTTTCTCTGCCCCCTATAATCCTTCCACCAATGGGGAAGTTGAGCCCGCAAACTCAACTCTGGTTTCTATCATGAGGAAGCTCACTTATTCTGATGCCACCAACTGGGATCTATGCTTACCTGCTGCTCTCTTTGCCTATTGCCTTAGCAAAAATTGTGTCACTGGGTATTCCCCTTTTTCTATGCTATATGGTTGTGAAGCCACTACCCTGTTGCTCTTGGGGCCCCTTACTCTCCTCTGATAAGGCTATTAACCCTGATGAGCATATCAAAGATCTAGTCAATCAAATCATTGATATCCAGGCCTCTGCCTACATGTCCGCCTATAAGATTAAGCTGCTAGAGCTCTCCCCTGATAATTCTGGGAGATCCCCTCTGCCTGAGTTCAACATTGGGGACCATGTTCTTTACTATCAACATAGAGTGGGAGGACAAGCTCATAAGCTAGACTTGTTGTGGATTGGGTCTTTGTAAGTGACCTTCAAGAGAGGGTAAGAGTATACTGTGAAACTCCTCTTTAGTGGTTGACTGTTTGCTCACATGCACGCCAAGTTCTTCTGCAAGTACCACCCCCCTAAGGCCAATCTAGAGGGGGGCAATGTTGTGAATGCTGCCATTCACCATGTTTAAATTTTGCCTTTGTTGGGTTATTTTGAGGACAAATCTCTCTCTTTCACTTTTGCCCTTTGAAATGAGGCTGGCTCCAAATTGGGAAATACAATTGTTTGGCTTCCTGATTCTGCGCAACTCACTTGCCCCACTCATGCTTGTGGCAAGTGATCCTACCGTCCATGTACTGTTTTGTGGTAAAGTTACACAGTATATAATCCCAATTTCTATACCCAATAAAATTTAAGTTCTATTCACATTTTTGTCTTTGTGTCTCCACGTACTTTGGCACCTCTAGCCACGTCTAGAAGATATTATTCATTCAGGGCCACAAGGTAATCACATTGCCTTCCCTGCCATTCTAACCAAGACTTAGTACAAATCCAATCCTAAGGTTAGAATTTCCCGTTGTGACTCTGTGCTGCGCCTCAGATCACAACATTAGAGTTTCTCCCTATAACCACAATAGCCCAGAAAACATTGTATGTTAGAAAAAATACTCCAAGACAATAAACTGCTCTCAAGGGGAAGGGGACTTTCAAATTCTATTACATTGGCAAGTCATCCTTTGAGTCCTCCATGAGGAATGAGTATGAGTATGTCCCAAAAGGGGAAAATAATGGCATGTCCTGGCATGAGGCTGTCTGGTCTGTTGCCTACTCAATGGTAGCCCTTCTTGGTCTCCTTGGCATTGAGATCTATCAAATGATCAAGGAGTCCCATAACAGTATGATCTTTCTGGAATTTCTCTGATTGGTTTGGGAGCACCTGAGGCGCACAAGCCCGGACTTCACCAATGTTATTGTATTGGATAATGTTGGGCTCCACAAGGTGGCCAATATTCTTGAGGAATTCCAGGTGATTGATCCTGGTATTGTCATTGCCTTGCAACAATTGGCTACATTGCTTTTATGTCTTCTCTTCCTCCCTGCCTATTCCCCATTCCTCAACTCAATTGAGGAGGTTTTGGGTGGCTCAAGAGATTTGTCAAGAAAGGGGCACCACCCGGGCCCAATGATTTGTTAAATTTGCTGCAGGTTGGTGTCCACACCCTCCCAGCAATAACTGTGGCCAAATTCTATGGTCACACAGATTTTTTTCTCCCTGTGTGCCTTGCCAAACAGCCAATCACTTAAAGGCTTTACTTCTCTCAATGTCTTTTTGGATTTAAATTTTTAATATTTGTTTTTATTTAGTTTAATTCATTTTGACTTTATTTCTGTGATTCTGCATATTGTGTCAGGTATAATAAAAATTAACAAAGCAAAGCCAATTGAATGTATGAATGGAAAAATAAAACACAAGAATGTTTATATTTTTATTATTATGATTTTATTTAGGTTAGTGTTTTCACGTTTTTTATATGATTTAGTTATATACTGTCATGTTTATAAAATTTAACAAAGCAATAAGGGTGAATGAATGATTACACAGTATGTTTTTTATTGTGTATTTATTTGTTGAATATAGATGGTTTAAGTAGTTAATTTTTAAAATAAAAAATTATATATAGAAATTTAAATTAGTATTTGGGTGTAGACTTTTATTGGGGGTGGGAGCAGCAGAATTCAAGGGCATTGTGTTGAAATGAACTAGTAATTTCTATTTACAGTGTGTATGTTGACATTGGACCTGTACTAAATAAATTGTGGCAGGAAGAATACAGGAGCATTGTGACAAAAATTGGCTAGGAGGATTTTTTCTGGTGGAGCAGCCATTCCATAGGTGGCGGCAAGAACAACTGAATCCTGAATAATGTGCTCTATTGAGCTGCATCCAGGGGCAATTTTTTTCTGTCTAATAAATGGCACACTATATCCAGTTTTATTATCATATCAGAGTTGTTGCAGGCTTCTGCTTAAAGGAACATCAGTACAATAAGATCTAGGTAAACAATAAAGTGAAGTCTTTGCCCCACAAACAGGGCAGATAACTCACAAATTTATTAATAGGTTACTAATTTTATTTTTAAAGGATGTAGTGGCAAAGGTTTTTCCCATTGTTTTTGGTATTCCAGTCCTGCATAGAACCAGGAGGCCCTGAAGTCTCTGAGGACGTCTAAAACAGCAGGCATGACAGCAGCAGAACTATAGTTAAGTTTTATTATTTTTTCTTTGAAAATTTTTAGGATTTGTGATATTGTGTATTTGGCCAGGAAACAGAAACATACTTTTTCTTTTCCTCTCTCCATTTAAGGTAAGTTTTGATAGGGCATGATTCTGACAAAGTCCCAGACAAGGAGGACAAAGATGTTGCAGAATTTTGGGAGCGGAACGTACTGGTTGAGGTGGAGGTTAGGAGCCATGGCCAAAGCCAAGACCCGCCATTCAGTGTCATCTGGTAGTGGTTAGAGCTTTGCAAGTTGTTCTGACTTTATAGGGTAATTTGTTTCTAACTTTTTATCATCTCAGAGATGGAAGATGGCATCAGGACCAACTATAGTCCTATGTGAGGGACATAGTTGCTGTAAAATTTTTGGGATACATAGGGTTTTAGGTATTGGTGGACTACTCCTTCCTTCTCTTCTATAAATTAAAAAGTTAGTATAACCTTTTTATTTATTTAATATTTTATTTTTTTCTTCTTCTATATCTTTACCTGTTGCCCTCTTGACAGGGGCTGCTTCATGGGACTTGCCACTAGATGGTTGCTGGTCTTCTTCTGTTAGTTTATGTTCCTTTTTATTTTTTCAGTTGCTCAAACATCTCAGGATCCTTTGACCACGCCTCTGCGGTTGCAAACCCCTGTGGCTTGGACTGTAGGTGGGTGAGAACATATTTATGTACGTTTAAGATCCTGGTTGCAAGTTTTTCAGTAGCATTGAGTATCTTCTTTACAGCCTTCACAGTAAGTTTGTCCAGTTTGTTGCCTTCTAACATCACCTCCTTGAGCATGTCCTTCACCTTTTGATTGACCTCCTTGATTTTAGCCACCGCCATGTCCAACTCTCTGATCATTGCCTCCAATTACAACATGTTTTCCTTGTTCTTACCCTAACCCATTTTATACCAATAAAAATATCCCAATAAACTATATCTATTCTATTGTATCTAATAGAGATTTAATAAATAAATCTGATTTTAATTATGAATTTTTATTAGCTTTTAGTAATACTATTTAATTGATATTAATATTCTTTTTATTGTTTGTATATACCAACCCATTCCTAGTATCATGAACAAAATATTTTTTCCAAGTAAAACATGATTTGTTCTTAAATCAGTGTTGCAACTGAACCAATGAGGATTCAGTACTTGGAATTGGGGAAGACAACAGTCCAATAGAAAGGACAGAATAATAAGAATAAGGTATTGTTTATTGTAGAATATTGTGATTAATATACTATATGGGGAAAGCCACAAGACCACAAGGGGGTAGCATAGTGGGAAGTTCCATGTAAGGTTTGAAGCCAAGGAATAACTTGTGCAGGGATCAGCAAGTTGAATTGGTAGCTCTCCTAATTAGGATGAAGTACCTGCCATTTGATATTGCCATCAGATTAATCCATGTTGTTAGATACGTCAAGGGGTGACTCATTGAGCGCCCCCTGTGTATTGTAAGATATGTTAGCAGGAGAGTCTGCAAGCTTGGTTGCAACATCAGTAATTCAATTTGGGCAAATGCCTAAAGTCAAAGTGCAGAGATCAAAATCTCCAAATCAATGGTTTTTTAATCTTCACACTTTTCCAATAAAATTTTTTCAATAAATTTAATACTTTTCTTAAATTCAACTTTTTTATAATGTTTTAACTAGTAGCTAAAATCAAAAACCAAATTTGAAGTGCCCAAATTGATGAAATTTAAAAACACCTTTGTCAAAACCGCAGGCTCAACCCGCCAGCAAGGTTCCAACCAAGCAGGTTTGTGACCCGCAATCCAATTATCTGGTCACACAAAGCCAGACTAGGAAGTCAACTTGAATTACCAAATCCAACAACATGAGCAGATGATGATCCTTCTTGATGGATACCTTGTTTTGGCGCTTGACTCATTACCAGGATCAAGCCACCCCCTTTTTCCATCCAGCCGTATGATCATCAATCATGTTCCTGTTATCCTTGATTCACATGAACTATATAATCACTATCTCACAATAAAGATTACTATCTATCTTCTAAATATTTTTCCCTGTGTAACTCTGCTAAAACAGCACAGTTACAATACCTTAATTTAATTTGGCTTTTAAAATAGATATTATTCATCCTTTTGAATACAGGGGACAAACTTGAAAGTGCAAAAATTGAAGTCTGAAAGTCTCTTCAATTTAATATTTGAGGCCCCAAAATTAAAAAAATTAAATATCACTTAATGTTGATTCTATCACTATGTAAATGATCAGAAAAGCTTCAAAAACATATCATACTCAACCAAATAAGCTAAAACCTATCATACATATTCACAATCACCTGTAAATCATTTGATTATAATTTTAGTGTTTTTTATTAATTAAAAGATAGAGTGCTAAGTGAAACAAATCTGATATGATCACTTAGTAATTTACTGGGTGTAGTGATAGAGTGCGCAAATTATAAATGCTTCAAATCAAAATTCATAATACACTGACTTAGTGCTCACCAACATATTTTAAATTATGATTGTAATTTAATATTTTATTAACTAGCTCCAATAGGTGTTTATAATTGAAAGTGCATTTAAACCAAACAAACACTCTACTTTACAAAGCCATAATAATTTAACCAGTGTAAATTTAAAGCTTAAAATTAGCGTTTTAAAGGTTAAAGGCTTGCTTTAAAACATAGTAGAGTTTCAGGCATTTTGGGTTTTTTATAATAGATTTTTAAAAGGTTTAGTAAAAACTGCTGATTTTGGCAGTTTTTAAATAAATTTAGTTTAATTTAATATGTTGCTATGATTCCTTATGTTTTTAGGGAGTGTCCAAATTGAAGTGCCAATATAAACTCCCTAATTGTCTGATCAAAAACCCCTTTTTTGCTCCTTTCAAAAGCATTATAGAGTCAACTACCTCAATTAAAATATTTATTAAAACTAACAAAATATAGTAAAAAGCACTCTGGCTTTTAGATTCTTCTTAAAAATGGTATTTTTATTAATAATTTATATTCTTTTTTACTAACCCAAAAATACTAACTTTGAGCCATCTAGATGACCCCTAAGTCAACTCCCATCAACCCAAAGAAGGCCACCCCTTTCAGATCCAAGAAGCCTGGCCCCAAGACCAGCAAGAAGGCTGCAAAAGCCATCAAAAAGACCCCTGAGCCCTGCCCCTCTCCAGAAGAGGAGCCTTCTGAAGAGGAACCTACCCCCAGCCCCTCCAAGAGCCCAACTGGGCAAAAGTTTGTCCACAGTCAGGCAGATGAAGAGGAGACGCCCCTTCACATCTCAGAAGAAGAACATGAAGACCTGTACAAATCTGGAGATGCTACACCAACTGAGGATGGCCTTGAGACCTGGGATATCCTTAAAGTACAAAATATTTGCAACTATGAAGAGGAGTTCTGACTATCAGATGTCCTGCACATCTCCTTCCCAATAATGTCCTCCAAGGGCAATGTTGGGTTCTACCATGATGGTTTTATGTTTAAGTGTAATGATGAGCAGAAGCACTTGGTGCTTCATCATTACAAATGTGAGGGGCCTGCCTGCCCTGCCCACCTGACTACAACTGGGTTTGCCCAGTTTAAGAAGCTGAACAATCAGCACACCTGCCTGGAACCAGCTGGTATCTATCAGCGCCTAATAAAATGGTACCTGCACCAGAGGCAGCCTTTCAATAGGGGCCTTACCTTCCAGGGATAGTTACTAGGGCTATTCACAACTTGACCAGTTTTCAAAAAATAGCTGTTGGTACTTTTGGATCCTTTCAAAAGTATGTGAGCAATAATTGCTGGAAGTCTGACAATGTGGGAAGAAGTGCCACCTCCCTCCTGGAACTGGATATACCCAATGAGCTCAGAGTCACCTCCAAGGATGAGCAGTTTCTCCTTCATGACAATGGTCCTGATGAGCATAAAAGAACCATCTGCTATGCCACCCAGGAAAACCTTAAAAGATTGATGGTAGCCAATATCTGGTTAGCTGATGGGACCTTCTCATCATGCCCTAAGATTATTTTCCCAGCTTTGGTGCATCCATGGGAAGTATGGTGATAAGGTTTTGCCAATGGCTTATTTTCTAATGTCAGGACAAAATGAGGATGACTATACTCATGCCTTGGAGATTCTAAAGGGGAAGTTGGATCTCCTCCCCCCTACTGATGCCCCCAAGAGGAAGAAGTCTAAAACCCTAAGCCAGCCTGATGATGAAGAAATATAAGAGCCTCATCATACCCACCTCCTTGTTGAATTTGAGCCTTCTCAAGTCAACACCTTCAAAAAGTTATTTAAAAGCAAGTCCCATGGCTACTTTTTTCACTTCAGACAATGCCTTAGAAAAAAACTACAGAGCTTTACTGAGCTCAACAGACTGGTCACTAGATCAACCTCCCAGGAGCACAAAGTGGCCTTCAACTCCTTTTCTGCCATTGCCTTGTTGAGAAAAGAGAACTCCAACAAGATATATGAGGCCTTTAAGAAGACAAAGTATATGGAGGACAATGCAGCTGTCTTTGCTCCATTTGTTGATTACTTTGAACGCCAATGGATTGGAAAACTTAAGACCAGACACCATGGTAGAAAGGAAAACAAGATTTAATGGAACCAGTTCAAGTTTGTTAAGAATAAGACCATGAAGACTACTTCCTCCCTGGAAAGCTGGAACAATAAGTTTGCCAACTGTGTTGGGGTGAAGAAACCCAAGTTCAATGTCCTGATCAACAAGCTCAAAGTTGAACAAGCAGCCAATGAAACTCTGTACCAAGAGTTTTTAGATGGACGTCAAAGTTTATTCCAGAGCAGCAAAAATATCAACAGCTTTGAGATAGTCACAAAAAACTCCCTTTTTCCTACAACTCCTCTACCTGTCTTACTCATCTTGAGAATTTTGCAAAAGTTCTTTAATATTACAAATTAAATCTTGCATTGCTTTTGCTCTCTTTTAATTTTATGCTGTGATAATAAAACATTTTACTATACAAATAATTTTTAATTAGTTTTTTGTGTTAATTTATATTTTATATTTAATTGAATACAGTTACATATAAACTCTAGTCTGATTTTGATTTTAAAAGTAAAAAAGAGTTACTTTAAGAAACAGCTAATTTAAGAATTTTTTTATTATCTAGCATATACTTTTTACTACAGAAATAAATTTCTTGGGGTCTCCTTAGTCTAGAAAAGATTTTATAATATATGTCTTTATATTAAGAGCTTTATTTTATTTGGCTACAAAGTTAACTTCTGGGAAATCAATTTTTGCACTTCAATCTTTGATATTTTTGATTTCTGCACCCTACATAGTGTTTCAATTTCTGCACCTTTTGGGGGTCCCATTTTTGATTTCTGCACTTTCAACCTCAGGAGCTTTGACCTTAGGCACTTGCCTGCCAATTTTGACCCAAAGTACACATTTATTAAAAGATAACCACTTTCATGGGTCATATGTAGATAATATATTTCAGAGCGTGTAAACCAACCCATTTCAGTATCATGAAAAGCATCTTTTGTTCATGTACATGTTTTGTCCAAGTACAATATTTTTTTCTTGAATCAGTATGCCAATTTTGAACCAAATTACACATTTATTAAAAGATAACCTACATTCACAGGTTATATATAAATCTCATATTTCAGAGCATGTAACCCATTCTTAGTATCATGAATGACTTGTTTTGTTCAAAGCATATGTTTTTTCCAAGTACAATATAATCTATTCTTGAATCAATATGCCAAGTTTGACCCAAAGTACATATTTATTAAAAGATAACCACTTTCAAAGGTTATATGTAGATCATTTATTTTAGAGTTATATGCTTTTTAATGGATTGTTTCAAGTATTTATATTGTTTTCTGTTATAACTTTAATATTTTCAAAGCGCCAAAATAAAGAAAATTCTAAAAACTACAAGTGTTACAGACCAGCCAATTGGAATGGGTGTACATGAGGTATCTTTGTGCTTGGCTCAGACCAGAAATGCCTCAGTTTGTGCAAAAAGTTTAATTTAATGAAATAAGCCTGATGAAATAAAGACATGTCTTTTTTTCAACAGGCTTGTTTCATCAATTTAAACTGGTTGCACTAACTGAGGTGTGTCTGGTCTGAGCAAGCACAAAGACATCACATATACACCCATTCCAATTGGCTGGTCCTTAGCACTTGTAGTTTTTAAATTCACTTTATTGTAGTGCTTTGAATATATTAAAGATATAATAGAAAATAATATAATGAATAATTATTAAAGCAGCCAAATCTAACTTGTGTTATGATGAAAATCAATCCCCACTTTATTTAAATGTAAATTATTTATTATAACTATAAAAACTTGTAAACATCAAACCAATATAAATTAAAAAATAAAAATTATTGGGGGCAAGTTTTATTGGGGAAATGGGATTGGGCGGTGCAAATTAGGTGGCAGACTGGGTTGAGGGGGGAGGACTTGATTGGCTGATGGGGTTGGTGCTGGTCACCTGGGAGAATTTGATGGGTACTAGGGCGGCTGAAGGACCCAACAGGAATTGGGTACCTTGATTGGCTTAGAGGAATTGATTGTACAAGACATCATATTCCAACTGGGGGAGGACAGTGATTGGCTTGTACACTGGGGAGTCACAAGGTGGTAGTTGAGGATTCTTTGGTGATTGGCTGTTGCCAAGAGCATTGAATGTCATCTTTGTAAAAATGTAAGCAATTTTCTGATGAGGAAACATCACTGAGGAGTTGTTGGCCATACTAAGCACCTGGCTGAAGGTTGTGGGGTTGCACGCTTGATTGGTGTCCCTGATGTTAAAGAACAATGTGTCTCCCAGGTGTAAATTAGCATAGACAGCAGAAAAATTTGAGACTTTGTGGCCTTCTGCTTGTATTTTCTTGGAGGCCATTTCAGAGCACTCCATTTGGTAGCTCAGGAATATTTAGAGTTTTGAATTGGCCAAACTCCAGGTGGCAAGCAGGTCAGAGAGGAATTTCCCGTACCAGTAACTATTGGTGTAACTGGTTGTAGTCCAGTAAAACACAGTCCCTTTTGGGGAAACTTCAAGGAATGCACCAATCACCTTCCCCTGTGCACCCTTCCTTTTGCCCTTGGGAGAGTTTTTTTTACTCAAAGTGCCATAATAATGAAACTGTAATGACAATTTATAATAGGATATAAATATGACATTGTCCAAAATGGAGGACAGGCAGTGGGTGAGAGTGTCACTAATTATACAGTCTTAGGGAAAATCAGATCCATCATACAACTCATTGGCTGGACAATTGATCATAATCAGAACACCAACTACAATCCCATGCATCCAGAGCTACGCTGTGCGGCTGGCAATGAATATGCCCTAGAGCCCAAGTAGGTGACGTACCTCAGTCAATTGAAGGTATGGGTTCCGTTGCAGAAGGTTGAGCATGAAGGGATAGACCTCCTTGATCTGAGAGTCAACCTGCTTCTTTGGCTTTTTGCCCAGCTTTGCACCACCTCTCTTCAAGAAGTCTCAGACTCTTGCTTAATCACTGCCTCAGCAAATTGAAGCCAAGTGGCTATTTTAGAAAAACTAATGCTATTCTGATTGAGGCTCACAATCTTCTTTATCAACTCATTGGTTATGATTCAACGTTTTTGATGGGCTTCAGTAATAAGGGTACCTGGATTAGGCAGGTCAAGATTTGATTGGCCTGAATTCTCAAGCACTGGTTGGATTAGGTTGGAGGGAGCTAAAGTTGTCCAGTCTCCAAAATGTGGCACAGGCACAGGTTGGGCCTGGTCTTGGGGAGCACCATATTGGCTATTGGAAAAGCCATCTGTGGATGGGCCTGGTGACACATACAACTCAGCCTCCTCATAACTTGCATTGAACTAGATATAGACAGGAAGCGTGACAGTTGTGCTCCCTTGACCAGCAGCCTGAGCTTGTAGTAGCTCCTGGTACTTTTTCTCAACAATGTCAAAGTTATCTTCACTTGAAAAACTCATTGTAAACAAAAAAACAATGAAGCTTTTATTAAAACAGAAAAGCAAAGTATTTCTAGAAAATTACCTTTTTTAATGAGCTCTCCTTTTTGAGATATTTTCTCAGACATAAATGCCCAAATTTAAAAGCACATACATTGAAAATAATGCTGTAGTTCCCTGAATATATTTTGGTGGATTCACCCCTGAAATTCACTATTTCTCATTTGAGTCCCAAAAATAATCAATATTTTCAAAAAATGAGTCATTTTGTGTTTGAGCTCATCACTTTTGTGACTGAACCTCATGTTTTCTCTGTTTGTATCATATTTGCCACACACTCATAATCAAATTTGATGTAGAATGCTTCAGCAAGTGACTGGATTGCAAGTGTTATGAATTTGAGTTCCATGTGTTTGCTATCTCATTTTTGGAATTCAGTATTTGTTTTATTTTTGTTTTGTGATTGACTAATTTTTGTTTTCTGGCTCTAGATAAATGGAAGCTTTATTGAGTAAATTAACCTTCAGCTGGTTTCTGTCACAAGTGACAAATTCTTATCAACTATGCTTATTGAAAGGCCTCAACTACAGGATTCAAACCCTGGCTCCCCGCAGGCCGCCAGCCTGCAGGGCCAGCCACCCACAGTTTTTTGGGCTCAAACCAGAGCAGGATTTGACTTCAGAAAATCCTTTGAAGCTTGATAAATCTAATTCACCTACATCAATACTCCCCACGCTAAAGGTTCATGTTAACTTGACCAATCAGTGGGCAGGCTCAGCCACAGATCCCAGAATAACTCAGGCCCACACAGAAGGGGAAACAGAGAACCTTCCCATAGAATGCAGGCAACCCAGAGACAACCAATACCACAACCTGACTAGGAAATTTGAGCATTCTCAATTTGAGCCAGCCAATGGAATAACCCCCGCAATTGATGCCACCAAAGACTGGGAAGACCTGGTGAACAGGAAAACCTGGGCCAAAGAATTTTGTGAAAGTTTTACCATGACAGATGGGCATACTTATACCCTGGACCACCAGGAAGATGCCCATTGTCATTCTTGAAATAAAGTGACATGAACCTTTGGTTCAACCAGATTATACCATGCTTGTTATTAGTTCTATTTCCTTTACAGCCTACCTTCTGCAGTTCTGCACCTCACACTCAACAACCCCAAGAAACTGTGGACCAGCCGCTCAACCTTTACCGTCCACCAGGAGCTCCCTCTGGCCCAGTACATTTCACCAAGTACCCACCCAACCCGGCATATTCTGAGTTTACTCTAGAGGAAATCCTGATCCACAACCCCAGAGCTAGAACTAGAGAGGCGGAAGTCCTTTACAGAGAAGGCACCAAAATCATCTGGTCCCCTCTGCTATTCCAAGACAAGTATAATTTCTGGCCCAAATATTTGGTTCCAATGACACTGCACCCTCACCCTGCGGCCCAACCACCCACAAGAATCCGTTGCCACTAATGAATCCACCTCCAACCAGATATTTGGGTTGATTTATATCACCCTCACAGGGTTGATTGATTCTATGGTGCCTGTGAACAGACCTTGGGCAGTCCTTAGAAAAAAATTTATCTTATATTGTAAAGTTAGCCCCAATCTTGTGGTGGGCTCTCCCTACTGGGCCCGCAGCCGCCTGCAAGTTCTCAGGAACCCCCCACTGGTTGGATCACTGACAGTTTCAATTGAAATAAGTTTTGTGACTGAGTTCATGCATTCTAAACTGAATAATATACAATTATCTCAACAGGTTTGAAAAATACTGTATCATAAACAAATTGGATGCAGTTGTCCCTCAGTATACACATGGGTCATTATTTTCTTGTTATGCATAAGTGCCAGATTGATATTTTATAAATTAATACTACATTAGTCATATTTGAATTATTCAGAAAAGTTAAAATCCAATCAATAACAAAACTTTAACAGATATTTGGCTTAGATGAATTTTTTAAAAACAATTCAACAATTTTATAATTGAAAATCTCAACTTATAATATTGCTGAAAATATCTTAAGTGCTACTAAAAACTAAAAAAAGTTCTATGATGAGTTGCACAAGAGAGTAATAGCAGCCCTAAAGCTATATATTTGCTCTATTTTTGACTCATTATAACTACTCTTAGATTGCTTTAGAAAAAATGTTGTTGCTTTTGAAAGACTGACAACTCTATTTAAAATACACCCTCTGTTAAGCTGCACTACTTCATGAAATTGCCCTAATACACCACTAGCATCTTCTGATTTTTTGTTTCTCTGGTATCATCACATGATTTCAAATGATAATTTATCTCATAATATTCTTAGAAGCTTTCAAATGTTAAAGGCAAAGTATATAACTTTCTATCTTTCATCAAATATGAATATTACAGCATAGATTTTTAGCTTTAAGCTACCTTTTTATAGTCCTACTTTTTTTTCATAAATATACAAGAGTGAATTTTGAGAAATATTTGTGTTACAGTAGGATACCAAATGGAAGGGATAATGTGTCCCTGGAAGACAAGGAATCAAAAAAGAACTGCAGACAAACCATTAACCATGATTACTGATTTAAATGTCATCATTGACAAAAATGGTGTTGCAACATCTTTGATTACTCCCTCTCAGGGAATTAACACCCCAAGTAGATCACCAAATGGTTCACTGGCCAGCCAGTAAACTGGTG
Organism: Entomophthora muscae; assembly: GCA_014839935.2. Lineage (NCBI taxonomy): Eukaryota > Fungi > Entomophthoromycota > Entomophthoromycetes > Entomophthorales > Entomophthoraceae > Entomophthora > Entomophthora muscae. The sequence goes on along the minus strand of QTSX02000764.1, from coordinate 48,645 downwards.
GCACTGTTATCAGTCAACCATCTATGACAGGAATCAACTAATCCAGATCCTAAATAGAACACAACTTGAATAAGCCTTGTGACCCAAGAGGAACATTACTTATATATGCCCCATGACCCCCATGATGTACATGGACAGTATGTGACTTGTCACAATACTATATATTAGTCTATTTTCATATTCAATAAAGTATAATTCTCTTCTTAAATCTTCCCCTTATCTCATTTATTATACTTCTCAGAAGTATATACACAACAGTGGTAGCACAGGTAGGTTATCCATACCTACTCAACTCAAAGGAAAAATTCCTCCTAAGAAAAAGACCCAAGCAATGGTACTCCCTAACATCCGGAGAGACTACAAAGAAGGACAAGACGTTCCTGCAGTCCTTGTTATCTACAACAACGTTTTTTACAAGTTAACCAATACTATACTCTCAAAGCCCGCAGATTGTTACCCACAGTGCCAACCACAACAGGACCACAGCAGCCTGAGATACTCAATATTGTATTCCAGAGCCTGTGTAAAGCCAAAATTGGTGCCTTTGCAGGACTACACCAGTAAATGCCTCTCTTTGGATCAACAGTACACAAAGCAAATTTGAGCAAGTGGACTACCCCCAAAGACTCTGGGTCAGTGAAATTGCCCTTTGCGTTACAGGAACTGCATCATGTTTTGTAAGCAGATGGCTAGCCCAACACCCCAACCAGAAGGAAAACTGGAAGCTATTCAAAAGTACATTCATTGAAAAGTTCTCCATGAAGGATTCCAACATAGTGATCATGAAAGAACTTCAAACCTTCAAGATGACAGTAACAATTGAGGAGTACATTGCTGCATACAAAGACCTATGTGAACGTGTACCCAAAACCATCAACTTTGATGAGCCTGGGCCATATTTGGGCTTCTACAATGGCCTTCCCACACACATTATATGTCAGTTTGATATGACCTGCTGCAAGAACCTTGAAGATGTAGTCCTGGAAGGGAAACATGAAGCTCAAAAATCTGATAACCTACATGCAACCAAAAAGGGCAAAGAGAGTCCTACAGCTAAGAAGGATCCTTGACCCAATAAGCAGAACAACTGAGCCAACAACACCCATCCTTGAACTGGGAATCACACTTCACAAGCCAAACAGGCAGGCACCAAAGATATCAACAAGGAGGGAAAAGCTCAGGGGAGTGCTTAGTCAAGCTGCCCTTCCCCAACCTACAAGACTCATACAAGGACCAGGACGTGGATTCAATCACCATGATCCAAGCACCTACCAGCAATCCTCTACTGTTTGCTGCCCAAACTGGAAATAAACTCCTCACTTATCCTTTTTGTTTTTGCAGATATCAGGGAACTGCACTATTTGACACTAGATCAGACCAATCCCTTGTTGACAAGGAGTTTGCTGACCTCATGAAACTACCTACCACCTGAAGCAGTATCAGGAGAGTCATCATGGCGGACAACAGAAGCACACCAGTCATTCAAGAGGAAAACCCTTTCCACGCCCAGATTGGAGATGTGCAAACCACGCTCAGTGACCCAATCATACTAATCCCCAAGTATGAAGTTATACTTGGCCTGGACTAGATGAGAAAGACCAAACCTCACCTTGACTGGGATAGTGCTACCCTCACCATTCAACAAGGAGAAGTACATCACCATGTTTACCTAACTCACTTTGATACACTTATGAGCAACCATGTATTTGTGAAAATCATGGAAACAGAAGAGGAAACTAACCTTAGCAAAATCAATTGGAGCACTTGCATGTACAAGGTTATCCACTTTAAAAGTACAGAGACTTGATGTGAAAAAGACCACATCCAAGACCAGCTAGTTAACAAGTTCCCCTCTTTTTCCCAAGAAGCACTACCAGGATTACCACCTGACCATGGCATACAACATGAAATTGACCTCAAAGGGAGTGTAACTAAGGCACAACCTATCTACTGCCTCACACCACAAGAAGACAAAACCCTAAAAGCCTGCCTTGATGAAGCACTTGAGAAAGGACTCATACAACCATCAATGTCGCCATTTGGTGCTGCTGTCTTTTTGTAGCAAAGAAAGATGGAGGACTCTGCCTGGTCACCAACTACAGAGCACTCAACAAGGTCACAATTAAGAACAGGTATCCCCTACCCCTAATTGATGACCTTTTTGACGCCCTGGGGGGTCCTAAATCTTCACAAAAATTGATTTGACAGCAGGTTACCACCAAAATTTGTGTGAAACTTGAAGACATTCCAAATACCGCATTTAGAACTAAATATGGATCCTTTGAATGTGTTGTTCTCAACTTTGGCATGACAAACACTCCCAGTACCTTTGTGACCTTCATGAACAAGGTCTTCAAGGAACACATTGGAAAACATGCAATCATCTACCTGGACAACATAATCATCTACAGTTCAACCTTAAAGCAACACTGGGAAGATGTTAATCTGGTCCTCTTCACCCTTGAAGAGAACCAATTGGTTGCAAAACTGTCAAAGTGTGAATTCTTCTCAACAGAACTTCCATTCCTTGGTCACATTATCATCAAGGATGGAATCAAACCAGACCCAGACAAGATATGCGCCATAACTTAGATTCCAGCTCCAAGAAATAAGAGTAGGCTCTGGACCTTCCTTGGAATGATAGCCTACGTAAGAAGGTTTATTCCTGACTGGGGTGCCCTAACAGCCCCACTGTCTGCCATTACGGGCAAAACAACCAAGTTTTTCTGGACACTGCTATGTGATCAACACTTCTGCCAAATGAAGGAACACATGGTCACTGCTCCTATCCTCCAATACCCAAATTGTGAGGGAATCTATTAGCTAGAAACCAATTCTTCTGATTATGTCATAGGAGGAGTACTATGCATTCAAACAGCAGAAAAAGACTTCCTCCCTGTGACATATGAATAAAGGAAGCTATCTGACGGCAAACAAAGATATCCTATACACAACAAGAGGTTGGTAGCCATCATACACTTCCTCATGAAGTGGCAATGCTATCTAGAAGGAGCCCAAACAAATAAAGTACTCATCAACCACAAGTCACTGATATTCTTCAAAACACAACAACACTTGTTAAGAAGACAAGCCAAATGGATGAATCTCATACAGAAATACCCCATGTAAATTTAATATAAGCCAGGCAAGTAAATGCTTACTGCAGATGCCCTGTCAAGGCTATACAGCAAACATGACCTCTGCGCTGATGGCGGCCTCAACTGGCCCATGTTAATCATGGAGAATCTCCAGGAAGGGTTCCCACCTGGCACTCTAATGGACATCCAAGAGAAGGTCCTTAATAACAATCATCTGTTCAAAATGTATATGGTACACTACACCAAATACTTTCAAATGGTGATACCGTACCATACGTCCCGTCAACACAAAAGATTGACACAATCCTCTGATATCACCAAGACCTGGGACACACCCATAGCAGGAACTTTCATGAATATCTCAAGATATGCTACTGGTGGCCCAATATACTAGATGATATCAGAGAGGTACTAGAGCAATGTGAAGTCTGTGAGAAGTACACCCAAACCAAAACACCACCCAAGTCAGTAGTACCTGTATCCATCACACAACCCTTCAAGTCATGGTTGCTGTATATTATGGGACCAATGCCTGGCAAAAAAAGGGCAAAAAGTACATCATCACAGCTATTGGCTATGCAACCAGATGGCCTGTGGAATAAGCCACCAAAGAGCACAAAGGCAACAATGTGAGACAATTCATTGGAAAAGAGATCATAGCCAAATTTGGGAAACATGACTTCCTGATCACAGATGGAGGCACCAAACTTAAAGCCATTGAAACCAATATTTACCTTGTCAAAAATGGGATAAACACATTTCAACCAGCCAATATCACCCTCAAGCAAATAGACAAGTAGAACAAATAAACGGCGTGCTCATAGAAGCCCTCAGTAATTTATCTGCTAACAATCCAAAGGCCTAGGTCAACATGCTCCCAACAGCGCTCATGGTCTGTAGAACACAAGTTAACCGCAATATAGGCAAAAGCCCTTATGAGCTTTTCTATGGACAAAAGCCTGCTCTTGTTAGTCCATCCGCAGGACCACAATTACCTCTGCCCAAAAAGGTGCCAGACAACAGTGACCCCAATGTATTACAAGCAAGAAAAGACCAAGAGGAAATGGAACACCAAAGGGTTAAAAGGGATGCAATCCAATTGCAAATAGAGAGATTCCAATCCGGGAATAAAATTGGTGTTTTCAACCACAACCAACACAAATTGAATTCAGGGTTACATGGACCAGGCATTGTCATGGAGGTCAAACCAAATAACACCTACCTCATCAAAGGAATTGGAGCTCAGACTGAACTGAAACGCATGCACCACAACCAATTCCGCATATGCAAAGCAAGAACAGCCCAAAAAATTCCAGACTCCCTGTTCCCAACTCCAAACTGGATCAATACCAAGCATGCATCCCTGACACTCTTAAGAAAATTCCCAAGGTTCTGACTTCCAGCACCTCAGGGGGAGATGTTGCAAAGTCTTTGATTACTCCCTCTTGGGGAATTAACGCCTCAAGTAGATCGCTGAATGGCTCACCAAATGGTTTACCGGCCAGCCAGTAAACTAGTGGCACCATTATCAGTCAAATATCTATGACAGGTATCACCCAATCCAGATCCTAAATTGAAAACAATTTGAATAAGCCTCATGACCCAAGAGGAACATTACTTAGATAAGCCCCATGACCCCCATGATGTACATGAACAGTATGTGGCTTGTCACAATACTATATACAGTAGTTTTAAAAGCTATGGCAACAACCAAAAATACTTCATATTTAAACAAAATGATTTCAGATTTAAGAAAAATCCAACTTTCAGGTAAAAATATACAGTCTTTTAACAGGGTTTATTGGCATTAATGGACAAAATGAGTCAACACAGCAACAAAGGGCTCATGCGCAAAGCAAAACCATTCAAAATACAATCCAAAATACATTGATTCACAAACAAAATGGTGTGAGTTGACTTTTGGTGTACATATGTTTACTATGTGAACCAGTGACAAAATACATCCAAGCAAGGTGAGTCAAAACTCAAACCAAAAACAAAACACAATAGCAACTCACTACGTAAACAAAATCACTCACGCAATGTGTGCAATGGATTGTAATCATGAATGATACCAAGGTATCTAAAATAAGACACAAGATCTGAAACATAGATTTTAAAAATATTGTGTTGGGTGTTTGAATTTGGCAGTAAAATCTGGGAAAAAGGGTGGATTTTTTTGAGTATTCTAAAATGGGCATTTTAAAACCAAAAACAACTAATTAAGAAATAAAAAATCTATAATTGGGATATTAGGTGGGAAAAACTCTAATTAAATATCCATATTCAGATAAAAGCAAAAATTAAAATTAGGGAGTAGCTTAATTGAAATTTATTTAATATTTTATTAAATTCTCAAAATGAAAGGAACACAACAACAGAGTATCAATGCACCTGTTGTGCGACGCAGTTGTGGTTGCCCCCGCGGGTCAAAGAACAGAGTTAGTGTAACCCAAATGCCTAGTCAGGAAGGAGAAGGGAGAGGAGAGTTTGATAGTGACGCTTCACTGACACAGTCAGTTCAAGGAGCACAAGCTGCTAGGGTACAGAGCATCAACCCTTGGGTCCCAAAGCTGACCCAGAAGCCCACCAAGGTCACCACTACAAAGAAAGTTAGAAACAAAGAGGTAGAACTTACTTCATATGTGTTTGACGTTGTGTACCGGCAAGAGTTGGTCCCGTCAGCCATGCTGGAGAAGATGAAGCCTGTACTTGATACTAGCTACAAGCCCTACGTCAGTGATGGCAATCAGGAAGATGACAAGGTGCCCAAGTTCTATCAAACCAATAAGGGACAGTTGGTGCTCAAAAAGATTGCTGTGTTTTACACCAAGGTGCCCATGCCCTGTGTTGTGCCCAATGCCAACAAGTCAATCCCCACCACTAAAAAGCCTGCCCAGAAGCGCATCCCCAACATTAAATGCATCATCCTTCTTAAGCTAATGTGTGAATTAAGCAATTACAAGGCAGCTGCGGCCCTTGTTGGAGTGGATCCCAAGTATGCCTCCAAGACCTTCAACAAGTTCATTAACACAGGTCAAGTCCTTGCCACAGAGAAATTCATGCGCCTTTCCACCATGCTCACCAAGGAGCACAAATGGGCAATCCTCCAGTGGATCACCCAGGACTGCCATCTTGAACTGGCAAATATACAGGCAATGATCAAGTCCACTTTTGGGGTTAAGGCCTCAATTTCCTTTTACTACCATCTGCTGAAGGGGATGCGCTTTTCCTGGAAAAAGCTTGGGGTATCTCCATACAATTGGAATAGCCCAACCAGCATTGAGACCCAGAAAAACTATGCAGAGGCGTATACTGTCCTCAAACCCAAGGAGACAGTCAAATTTTACTATATTTACAAATTGGCATTTGCCTTGTCTATTTGCAATGCATATGGCTATATCCCCAAAGGCTCAAATGACGGGATGGCTTGGCGTGCTGCAGTCCGCACCACAGCCTATTCAATGGTGGCTCTCCTTGGTCCAAAGGGGGTTGAGCTATACCAAATGATATTGGGTTTGCATAACAGCAGGACCTTTCTATCATTCCTCTAATTGGTCCAGGAGCACCTGAGGCGCACAAGCCCTGGCTTTACTAATGTCATTGTGTTGGACAAAGTTGGTCTCCACAAAGTGGCTGACATTCTTGAGTAATTCCCAATGATCAACACTAGCATTGCTGTGGGCCCCCAGCAATTGGCCACAGAAAATTTGCGCCTTCTTTTCCTCCCAGCCTATTTGCCCTTCTAAATCCCACTGAGGAAGTCTTTGGGTGGCTCAAGCAAGTTGTCAAGCAAGGAACCCCAACTGGGACCAAAGACCTGTTTAATTTGCTGCAGGCTGGGATCCACACACCCCCAGCTGAGACCGTGGCCAAATTCTATGGCCACACTGATTTTTTTATCCCCGATTGCCTTGCCAAACAGCCAATCAATTAAAGGCTTAGCTTGTCCAACTTTTTTATATTCTCTAATTTACTATTTAAGATTTATTAATTATCATTTTATATTTAGATGTTTCCAAGCCTGCAATCACATTCAGCAGGAAAATCAATGAAGGTTAGTAATTTATTTATTTATAATCATTTTTTATTGTGTAATCTAAGGGTATCTCAAATGCTTAATACTGGATTACGCAAACACATTAATATCACTTTGGCAAATAAATATAAAAATCAAATTAAAAAAGTTAAATGTAATGTGTATGAATTAGAAGTAGATTTTATTGATATATATTATTATGCTTTTATTAAGACCTTCTCTGGGATATATTTTGAAATCTTGTTTGCTAAAATAATAATTAGAAAATTTTATTATAATAAAAATAATATGAATTGTAATGAAATTTATTGTAAGAGAGAATTTATTAAGAGCAACTGTAATGTGTTTTTCTGTATGTACTCACCCCCCCAAAGGAGGTGGCGCACAACCTCTACCGCCACTCTGTGGACGGTGGATACACCCTGGTTAAAATACTCCTGCCTGCTGGTGAAAGGAAGTAAGTTCAGGTGCAAATGGAGGAGCAGCTTCTCTGGCGGGACTGCAAACCTGTAGATACTGGCCAGGACCAGGGCATCCTGGATGACGTGATCCACTGAGTCATACCCAGGGGAGACCTTCTTCCTGTCCAGGGAGAGCCTGATCTTTTTGATTCCTAGGAGGACCCTGTCAAGATCCTCCACGCTGGCGCCCATTCCAAAGTAGAAGAGATACCTGAGGTAAACCACCAGATGAAGCCTTTGTCCAGAAAAGGCTTCCATAAACTTGCATAATTTATTGAAAACTGCACTGATCTTTTTTCATGCTTGGTCTTTGCAAAGGTCAGCTTCATGGCTGCAGGGACCCCTGGCTTGTTGGCACTCCAGGCCAACCCAAAGTTGGTAAGGAGGATTTGTCTTCTTGGTGGCTGTTGTGTTTGTAACAGCCAATTTTTCCACCGCGCGCCCAAAGTTGTCCAGCAGGTAAGAAATTGTGTGCTCCAAGGGGTAGCAGAAGCAAGCAGCTGAATGGGCCCAGCCCATCTCTGGTATATTCTTGAATGGGAACATTACCAGGATGTCCCAAACAAGCTCAATGGAGTTTATACAGTAAACTCCACTGAGGGATACCGGGTCCAGGCAGACCAGTTGGGCATCCTTGTAGGCAGTAACTGCCCGCTTGGATGCCCCCTTGCCATGTGGCAGCCCGGTCAATGCCTCCTGCAGCATAGGAAAGGACCCATGGATGCAGTTCTCCAGCTCCTGCAAGACAGGGGGGACAGAAACAGCTGCTTGGTCACATTAGTGGTGTAGTTGGCGTAGAATGTGGCAGGGACAAAGGGGACCAGGACTTGGCAGAGTTCATCATCAATGTTCTCTAAAAAAGGTAAGTATTTACAAACTTTTATTAATTTTATTTTATTATGTTACCTTCATGTGTTTCTTCCTTGCCTGCAGCCTCAGCCAGCTTGGCTATTCTTGGCGCAATCAATTGCGCTGGCAATTCAGTATCCTCTGCCCTGGCACACTTGGCGGGTTTGAGATGTTCATACATCTCCGGGCCGTCAACCCAAACAGACGGTGCAGAAAGATTGTACTCCTTAAACTGGAGGCCCTCAATCACTGTCTTCTGGATATTAAGAAGACACTTAATGGTATTCTCTGGGGTGTCTGGCATTTTTGTCACCAGTGCCTTTGTGGACACCTTGTTGATTTTGTCCCCAGTGAGGACAGCAGACTTAACTTTGGCTTTGACCTTGTGGTCAATGTCCTTGATTTTGGTAATCACCAAGTTGAGGTCTTTGAGTAGTTTTTCAAGTTCTCTCATTTAATTTTTTTACTAACCTTTTCATATGTTCTTATAACTTTTGCCCCACTAAATTCTGTATTATTTTGTTACTGTTGCCTCTTTTTTATTCCTTTTTATTTTCCCATTAACTATGTCATCCCATCTTTTTACCCATTTTGTATATGTTTTACGCTCATCTCAATATGTGTTGTTTGCTTTGTGTTGGCATTGTTTCCTTGATTACCATATTATTTTTGGCGCTTTGCACAGCCCCTTGTGAAAATATTAACAACAATTTGGTGATCAGCTAAATTTTAATTAGAAAATTATAAGTTTATTATGTTTAGAGAAAGTTGTTAATGATCTAAATTTAAAACCTTAATGATAAAATTTAAGCCAATCAGGAGCCAAGTGATAAAGTTATTGTTGTGACATAAAGGGTCATTCAATAGTTCTTTGGTGTATGTGCGCTAATTAATATGATTGGCTGGATGTTTTGCCATTGTACGACATTGTTGCTGTGGCAAGTTGTTGATGGACTAGTTCTAACCCAGCAGCTGATTGGGCACTAGTCCATCAATAACTTGCCACAGCAGCAATTGTGTACAATGGCAAAACATCCAGCCAATCATATTAATTAGCGCACATACACCAAAGAACTATTGAATGACCCTTTATGTCACAACAATAACTTTATCACTTGGCTCCTGATTGGCTTAAAGTTTATCATTAAGGTTTTGAATTCAGATCAGTAACAATTTTATCTAAAAACAGCTAACCTATAATTTTCTAATTCAAATTTTGATGATCACCAAATTGTTGTTAATATTTTCACAAGGGGCTGTGTCTGGGTAATAAAAATAACTGTGTTCTGGATCTAGATACATGGCTTAGTAAATATATGATTTTATAGAAATAAGCTGAACATAAAGAATAACCCCAACTATAAACAAAGAGAACATGAACAATTGAAATTCAAAATAAAGATAATATAAATAGAAAATTTTTGGCAACAGGGGATTTATTGGGGCAGGAGAGAGTGATTCCTAGGAGGCAGAATAGCGCAGGAAGGAAGACGTAGAGGTGGTGCTAGCCTGGGGGGTCTGGGATTGGGTGGGTTGGGCTTGCGGGTGAGGGGTGTTGGTGGTGGGGGTGGAGGCAAGAGGATTTTGTGTGATGGCTGCCATATAACGCTTGTTGTATTCCTCATTGATCATTGGCTGGATGGGCTGGTAGGTGGCAGTGGCCTGAGGTGAAAGGTGCTTGTCCTTCCGTGATTGATTGTCCATATTCAAATGAAAGACAATTTGGGCAAACAAGTCAGCCACCTTTTGGTGGCCAAAGAGAAAAATGTGGTCAAGGACCCCAAGATAGAAGTTGTTGAAAGCCTGAGGGTGGCGCTCCTTTAGTGTATCTCCAATGTTAAAGAAGACAACATCAGCCAGATGGATGTCTGCGTGGCCAGCTGGGTACACAAAGGCCTGGTGCCCACGTTGCTGGATGGCCTTAAGGGCAGTAGAGCTACCCTCCATCTGGTGGCTCAAGAAACCCTGATGCTTTGAATTTGAGCCATCCCAAGAGTTGAGTAATCCACCAAGGATGTGGCTGTACAACTTAGCCAACAATGAAATCTGGGTTTGTCTGATAGTAGACAAAACCCTTGGCTGAAACAGCCAGAAATGCACCAATAAACGTCCCCTTCTTGACCTTTTTCCTTCTATTCTTGGCAGTGGCTTTTCCTTGCTCACCAAAATTGTCAAATGCAATTGATAACTTGTATTACAAGACAGACATGATGTCATCTGTTAGACTAGTCAGGCATTGGACCAGGGTTGATTTGATGTCTAGATTTTACAGGGAATCCTCAGCGCCATCCCATTGGTTGCTGGCAAAATTGGTAAGAACCCGTATGGAAGCCGTCTTTCTGTGCATCCAGAGCTGCACCATGCGCTTGAAGACCCATATGTTATGGTGCGCAAGCTGTTTGCAGACCTGGGTTAGGGGAATCTTGGGGTCCTGCTGGGGGAAGTCAAGCATGATTGGGTATGCCTCAGATATTTGTGACTTGGGGGCCTTCTTGGGCTTCTTGGCTGTCCCAATCAGATTCCCCCTGTTCATCAGGTTGTTGAATTCCTGCATGACAGTAGCTTGGGTAAATTGCAACTGGGCAACAATCTGTTCCCAGGACAGACCCAGTAGATTCAGTGCCACAATTTCCTGAAGAATTTGGATGGTGATGATTTGTTGCTTGGGGCGCTGGGCCGCCGGAGCTGAAGCCTGATTGGCTGTAGGGGAGCAGGTTGGGTGGTGGTGGGAATTTGTTCCAAATCAAGGTTGCCATCCTGATTGGTTGGTTGGTGGGCAGCTTGTGCAGGGGTGGGTACAGGAGCAGGGGCAGAGCTAGACACTACGTGACTACTTAACAAGTCAAAGCTATAGGGGTTGGTGGTCAGGTACAGGTCAGCTTCCTTGTTACCCGCCTCAAAGGCTTGGGTGTAAACAGGTGCCTCCACATTCTGATCCCTGCCTCCATTGAAGCTGGCTTGGCTGCTGTTGGCTTGGCTGCTGGCTCTGTCAAAGATATTGCTAGTAAAAACCATTGTAAAAAAACCTAGGATAAAATCACTAAAAGTAGAAATTTTAAAATTTAATGGTTTATTTTTATTGTAATCTTGAGTCCTTTTTTGGAAGGTTCTCAAAACCATTCCATACAAATCAGGAGCCATGAAAATGGATAAAACGCCTCTGTTCCTAAATTGGATAGCTGTTGATTGGCTGTTAAACTGTTAATTTTCTATTTTAGGCTTCTCATACTACACATCTTGTGTGAGTATATTTTGTTTTGTGCTTGTGGAATTTTGCTTCTAGATTGCTCTAATTGTGTTTCATTTTAGTCCTTCTGTTGGTGCCTTATATGAATCCTGATTGGATTATAATATACTTCAGAATAGCATCCATTCATCTCACTTGTTGAATCAGTTCATTTTATTTGTGGTTTGAACTACACTGCTTGATGTTTGATATAATTTTGTATGATGAGCTAGTGAAATTTTGTTTTTTGTTTGACAGTTCATTTATTAACTGAAATTTTTAAATTAATTGAACCCTGAATCTTACGTGACTTGGATTTTGTTCAAATCTGAAATCATTTTGTTTAAATCTGAAGTATTTTTGGTTGTTGCCATATCTTTTAAAACTACTGTATTATTCTATATTCATATTCAATAAAGTATTGTTCTCTTCTTGAATCTTCCCCTTATCTTGTTTATTATACTTCTCAGAAGTATATACACAACAATGGGTTAAAGCTGGAGTTGCCTGGATAGCCCTCAAAAATCTGGACCTACCCTGCTAAGCACCAATCAATTATGATAAGAAAAAAATGTGGTTTACATTGTACAGATAAGGTGGCTCTTGAACAGCTGGCTGATGGAATTTTCCAAATTATTACTTCATTGATGTGGCTTCCAATGCAGGTCCTTCAACTGCTGAAAATATTTCTTTTAGCCAATCAGATGTTGCAGAATATCTACCACTCCCATCATAAACCCCTTAAAACTTCACCCATCCCACTATAAAAACTTGTTTCTAGATACTTTACTCACATTGGAAAATAAAGGAAATCAATTTAAAAATACTTGAACATTTGGGCCTTTTGGCCCCAGTGTTTGGTAATTTTGCTACTGCTGTAGTCTAGTTAGCAGCAGACTCCTTTGCCATCCCTTGACCTGCCCTTTATATCTCTTCCACTTCAAATTATTATTCTGATTTTCCTCTTAGTATAATTTCATAGCTTCAATTTTGACCTCCATCTTCTGTTACACAGCTATAGGTTCCTGAATTCTTGCGCCACACTACCAATTTGGCTTGTTGCTCCTCAAGCAGCTCAAAATTTGTTTACTTTATCCACATTGCTTCTTCTTGAATAGTGCCGCCCACCACTCAACCATAACAATTTGAGTCTGATGGTGCTGAATTATAAAATGTTTTTTTTTCTTCCTGCTCAAAAATATTTTTAAGATCATTTATATTACTAATATAAAGCTGATTTTGTTTCTCTTTTGATGTTTTTATATTTTCAGAAATCCTGAGTTATATGGTAGACTGAACCAGCACCCTTCTAATTCATAGGCAGCCAACAACTAAGCAGCACCCTGCCATCAAATCTTAATAAAGTACTGATGTGATCCTACTGATAGATTCAGGTAATTGAAATGTAGCTATTACTCTGAAGCTTGATTTATAATATGAGCACACATAATCTGATTGCTTGATATCAAGCTGAACAAATTTAGGATTTGGGACCATGACAAAATTCCCATGTGACATGCTACTGCCAAACCTTATTGCGTCTGGGAAGGGTTCTGAAAGATCATCCTTGTACAGGAAGTTAAATATCCGCCAATACAGAATGCAATTATCCATTTTAATGAGTAAATGATTACTCAAAGCTTCAATAACATTGTACAAGATACCACCAGAACCCTGTTATGTATATATGAGGTCTAAAAATTAATTGTAATCACATGCCAGCATGGTATGGATGACTAACTCTGGGGGTTTTAATTGCAGTATGAGAAAAAGTGAACTGGTCAATAAGAGTTAGAAGTACCAGATGGTAATACTGAAAAGAGGACTTAACCCCTTATTATAAGGTGCTCTTCTAATTAGATATTAAGCATAATTAACATATTGTAATAGAGAAGAAGATTTCCTCTATTGTACAAGTATCACTACTGTAAATTCAGAACCTAAACGTAAAAATGTGGGACTGTCAAATCCTTGGTCCAAATTTTGAATCACTTTTGTGGGCAACTCAGCTGAGTGAAAATAAAATATTTGATAAAATCAAACATTTAATTTGACTTTTCTTGATTTATTTAAACTGGCAAATTTCAAATCTCTTGAGCAGATAACTCAACTAATAAAAGACAAAACACAGCAAACAAATGCGGGATACATGAATCAGAAATGCGGGATTCTAATGTACAATTTGAGATTTCCTGTATTTCAAACAAATCATAGACATCATGGAAAACTTAACAAATCTGAAATTGCAGGATTTTCAAATCCAAGAACCAAATTTCAAATCATAATTGCGGTGAATTTGAAATAAATATAATTTATGGGTGTCTCAAAAAGGATGCTAAAGGATCTAGAGTGGATTTGTGCTAATTCTTTTAGGAATCATAGGCATTCTCAAAAATCACCCTATTCCATTTTAGGATAGCTAAAATTTATATGCTTGATTACAATAGATTTTAAAAAATGCTAATAATAAAATAGAATTATATATTACAATCTATTTTTATCATGTTGCCTTTTCCTTGGTGTGTTGATAGTTCATTTGCTATTGATAATTTGTTGCATTTAATTGGATAGTTTCACCTCCAGTTGCCTTGGCAATAGGAAATCAAGTTGCCTCCACAACCACAGTTGGTCTTGGTGAGGCAACTTGATTTCCTATTGCCAAGGCAACTGGAGGTGAAACTATCCAATTAAATGCAACAAATTATCAACAGCAAATGAACTATCAACACACCAAGGATAAGATAATGTGAGAAGATAGATTTTAATATATAATTCTATTTTATTATTAGAATTTTTTAAAATCAACTGTAATCAAGTATCCTTAGTAGCAATACATGAATACATAGTTAGTAAACTGATGGTTTATCTTTCCCCCTCCTTTCTTCCTTAAAAAGAAGTTTTATGTGTCATCAGGAGGGTAGCCCATATATCATTATATGGTTTTATGGTTGCTATATTAGTGATTTAGAGTGCAGAATATTGCATCATTTCCAGTTTAGACAATTTTGTGTTTCACTTAATTTCATGTCTAGACATGGTTGTTGAGATTGGATTTTCCATTTGATTTTATCCAGAGTGGAGCTTCTTGATTTGTCCTAGTTTCTTAATTTACATTAAATTTGGATTCCAGTTCCCACAATTAATATCTGAGTTTACTAGTACCATTCAAAAGTGATTTGAAATTTGGTTCTTGGATTTGACAATCCCGCAATTTCAAAAAACATAGTAAACTTAATGAAAATGGTTGATGGATTTGAATGCTTCAAATCTGATTCCAGCTAATTCATTTTGTCCATTGGAAATATGTGGTTCAACTTGAACTTTTCAAAGTGTCTATGAGTTCCTGCATTTTTAAAAATTCAAATAAAAATACAAAGAATTCAATTTGATTAAAAAAGGCTATCCCACAAAAGTGATTCAAAATTTGGACCAAGGATTTGACAATTCCACATTTTTATGTTTAGGTTCTGAATTTACAGTATTAGTTGCAGTTAGTATTCAAAGTCTATGAGTATTGGGAAAAGCCTTGTCAATAATCACAGTTAAGTGTTATCTCCCCTGGGTTGGAAAAAAGAAACACCAGCCTGCTGAGTATCAACCCCAATTGATAGCATTGTATTGTCTTCATACAATCCCCTAATCAAACCCCAATAAATAATAGCAATAAAGATCAATCTCCCAAGATGTAAAATCTTGACACAGGCATATTATTTTAATAATTTTTATTGAAATAGTGACATTATTCTAATGAGAAATTGTTATATAAGCTTACTATTAAAAGAATGAAAATAAATCACTTAATTATTAAAGTTATACTAGACAGTAGTTTTCAAAGCTATGGCACTTAGCAAAAGCAACTCAGATTTAAATGAAATGAACTCATATTTCAGCAAACTCCAAGTTGGGCAAGTTTCATATGGCAAACAATTTTAGTGTTTTTAGTGAACTGGCAAAAGGCAAAACAAGAAACATAATATCACCAACATAAAATAAAAACTACATCAAAATCACATGACATAATCTAAACTACAAACGCAATGACTTGGTACAACAACTGAAATAGATTGGGGTTTCTCCAGATTACATTATAACCCTATCAGGGTTTAGACAAGGCAACAACAGAAGGGCTAAAATGAGACATAAATAGAGTAACCTAGAAACATAACTTTAATATCACAAAATGAAATGAAGTCACACAAGATATGTAATATTTTTATCCTAAAATAGAAAAGGAATATTTTAGAAGACAATCAACAGCTATCTGATTTGGAAACAGGGGCACTTTATTGATTTTTAAGGTTCTTTATTTGTATAAATAGGTTTCAAGAACTATCCAAATATGGACTTTGATTATAATAAAAATCATCCTTAAAATTTTAAACTTCTTTCTTTAATGATTTTTATTGCTTTTATTTTAAGACAATCTTAACTAGAAATAACAATTGTTACAGCCTCAGCAAACAAGGAAGAAGCCAACCTGTACCTATACCTGTCTCCAAACCCATATGGGTTTGACTTGATTATCAGTCCCCAAGAGTCTAGCTCTGCTTGTGCCCCTTTCCTGTTGCAACCAAGATTAACTCCCTTCCCACCAATATATCTTACAATATACAGGAGGTGCTCATAGAGGTACCTCATGATGTATCTAACAACATTGGGCATCTTGTTACCGAGGTTAAACTGCAAGCAATATCTTCTAAATAGGAGCACTGCTAATTCTATGCGCTGATTCCTTGACCAAGATATTCCTAGCCAAAACCTTATACCAAACCTGCCACAGTGCCACCCTCTGGTGAACTTGTGGCTCCCAATATAGTATATAACATTTTATTCTCCAATAAACATTATTTTATTCCTATAATTTTATTTTATTTGGACTCTTGTCTTTCCCAATCTAAATACTGAACTATTATTGGTTCAGTTGCAACAATTTGATTAGTTTGATCCAACAAAGAGGTTAAATCAAACTTCAAGTCTGAGTCAGCACCCTTTTTCTTTTCTGCTGGCACCATAACACCAACAATCCTTGACAACAGTGTTGTGGCACTCCAATTACGCCCCCAATCTAATACATAATTCCCTTCTCCAGCTGCTGGGCTCATTTAATCCAGTGTAACTGTTCTTATTAGCTGTCCAAAATCTTCTAGTAAACAAGACTCCCCACATCCCTGGTCAGCAGTTCTTGACATAGTAACCTTTTGATCCTTTCTTGTAAGCCTTGGCACCTTGGGTTTGATGCTTCTGGCTCTCTCAGTATAGCTGGCCTGGCTCTGGGGTTGGGTTGCCCCATTCTCACCTCCACTGGGTGTGATGTTGGCTGCTTCACTGTCCATACAGACAGGGGTTCTGTTGGTATGTCACAAGTGGCACTCACTTATTATTGATCCATAAAACATAATCCCATTCCCAGGATTTGAACCCTGAACCTCTGCGGGCTACCAGCCCAGCTGCCCAGGTTCTTTGGGCTCAAGTCAAGAATGAGGTTGACCCTGGAGAAACCTTGAAACCCTGCCTTTGAGCTGCATTCTTTGATCAAACCCTGCTCTCTGAGGGATCCCCTTAGCTTATACAATAGGAGTGCCAGTCCAAGTAATGCCCCCGTGATAACTCAGGCCGCTGCCAATAGAGTGCTGCATGAATTTCCCCAAGAACAAGGTCCACCATATGATGAAAAATCTTATGTCCCAAAGAAGGAGATAATGAGATCCCCACTTTAGTCCAGCCAATGATGATCTGTTGACCTTGGATGGCACCAAAGATTTCCAATCCCTGGTAAACTGCTATTACCTGGCCCAAAGGATACTTTAAAAAGATTCCCATGGCTGATGAGCATGCTTATACTCTGGGCCCGCCAGAAAGGTGCTTGTTGCCATTTGTGCAATAAATTGTTATGACCCCCTGGTTATCTCAGGTTGTACCATACTTAATTTCAGCACTCTTTCATTTGCAGTTCAATTCCTCTGGCTCCACCCCCTTCACCAACCAGCCCCAAGAAACCGCGGACAAGACCCCCAAGTTATACCATCCCCCAGGAGCACCTTACAGCCCAGTACATTTTACTGAATATCCACTCAGCCTAGCATATTCTGAATTCCCCTTAGAGGAAATCCTACTCTACAGCCCTGAAGCCAGAGCTAGAGAGCCAGAACTCATTGGACATGAAGACACCTGGCATATCAAGCAACCACTGCTTTTCTGCAACAGATATAGCTACCTGCCCTCCTTCCTAGTGCCCATGACTCCCCCTGTGACCTGGCGGCCTGACTGCCTCCAAGAATCTGTGTCTGCCACTGAATCTGTAGCCACTCAACTATTTGGTGTCCTCTACATAACACTTGCTGGCCTGGTTGGTTCTATGGTGCCTGCCAATGGTCCTTGGGACCTGCTTGGAAAACCATTCTCCTATATTGTAAAGTTAGCTCCTATCCTGTGGTGTGCCCTTCCCTCTGGGCCTGCAGGCTGTCTGCCAACAAGTTCCCCAGAGCCTGCTGCAGGCTGGATCCCTGACATGGTAGACCCTCTTGGGTGCCTGCAGCCTGGGTGCTCTCTTCTAGGTGTGGTTACCTGTTGTTTCGGATGTGAAATATTTCCCTTTTCTAGCGGATAAAGGTTGTCAGAGTGGTTTTAAGAGCTGTTGAGATAAGCGAACCCAAGGTAACCTGAAGCAAGGCCATCCCAGCTGAGAACGGGATCCGCTCGGCTTACCAAGAATAGAGGGGGTGGAGATATCTGGAATTTAGGTTGGATCCCGAGACTTCCAACTCTGTTTCGATCTGGGTCGGTTCGGTTCTTGGCTGCAAAGGGGTCTGGTTTAGGGTGGAAAGGTTCTGTTGATCTTAGCAGGTGATGGAGCTGCTGTATAGCTATCCCTGCTATATTGGATTTCAGACATTCTAAACTGTTTTGGATACCGGATGCCTCACTCTGGCTTAGTGTGGTATGCTTTTGTGTTGGGGTGCTATACTTATCCTGGCAAGGGCAGGTATTTCTGTCACCTTCCCATACCCTGTTAATTCTGTGTTGGCTTTATGCCTGGACCTGGGTTTTGTTTAGGCTGTGGGGATTGATTTAGATGGCTAGTTATGGTTTGGTTATATGTGTTGTGGATTTGATTTGTTGTTGGTTTAGTTTGTGTGTGAGTTTTGCATTGTAGTGCATGACTTTTGTATGCCCTGCTTGAACATAGTAAATATAATAGAGGATTGGGTGTATGTGAGTTGCTTTGTTGGTATCGTGAGATCCTGATTTTACTATATGGCTTTAGTGTGTTGTGTATGATATGAATGCTGTATGTTTGATTTGGTTTGCTTATTGAATGTTGGATTTCTGTTAATTTGTATCAAATTATGGATGTAATGTTATATTTCATTATATGTGCAGCTGTAATTTGCCCTAGTCTGACTTTGATTTGTTCATCTCAACAGCTGTGAATAGTACAGTATCTCCTGGATAAGATGTTGCTAGCTAATAGAAGAGTGGATTAAATGCTCGCTTTATTTAAAGCACCGATTGGCTAGGGAAGCTTAAAGATTGCGACATTTTGGGCAGGAGGGCATGGCTCTTGACGAACCCGAATTACAGGCAAAATGTGCCAGATGCCCACAGGGAAACATGATGACTTCTGGCGTAGCGGGTGTAGGGGGAGCAAGGAGCCGACCCCGGCAGATAAGGCACCGGGGGGCGAACCCTCGGCGGCCACGACTTCGTTGCGCGTATTGGGAGCTGACGAGCCTGAACAGATCCTGGGATTGTAATTTCGAAGTTAATTGAAGCCAATTCTGTTCTGTCTGGCAATTGGTTATGATTCCCTGTATGATATCTCGGAATTCCCCATACTCAGGACTAGACGAGCTGGTATCACTAATCAGACTAGACAGGATTCGTGGTACCGATACCATCTGATGATGCTTTGAAGCTTGGGGGCGAAGGATGGAGCTGAAAATTGCTTGGATCAGACTGGGGAAAATTTCTTGGGCAAGGCTTTCTTTGGTGGCGCCAAGGGTCTTGAAGTGTTCGATGACGCTTCCCAGCAGTTTAGCATAGAGCCACTCGCATTGAGTTTCGTTGGTAGATGACAAAGAGGCTTGGACATATTTAAGATGAGTTCTCTCGCATAGGCCGATGGCTATTTCGGCAACACTCTGGATTCGCAAAGCCTCATTCAAGTCATTGGCTGGACTAGCAGCAATAGAGCGTACTTTACGATCCATGACCCCGAGGATTTCTGTCATGGCAGCATTGATGTCCCCTGTCTGCTCCAAGAGCCACACCGTAGCGTCAGCAATGGCATGGCGCTTGGTAATAGGAATACATTCCATGGATGAGAACCCGCGAGTCTCTTGAAGACGCATGAGAACAGGCAATACGTTGTGGGGGTCCTTCCGGCAAAGAAGATCCAGGTACAGGTGTAGCGTTTGCGGAATGATTTCTTCTGGTAGGGGATTCAGAAGCTTCTGCATGTATTTAAATTGGGCATCGGGATTGTCTGCTAGCCTGGCGCAGATGCTGTCGTGTTCGCCACCTAACCAAGTCTTTACTACATCGATGGTTGATGCTGAGTCGACTTGAACAAGCACTTCGATGTTATCCCGGAGGAGCTGGGCTACAGCAGACTGATCATTGGGTGGAAAGTCATCAGGGATGCTTCTGATTGCTTCAAATATACAAACATGCAGTGCCGGGCATTTAAAGCATACCTTCAAGGTGTTTAGACACTCTCTGCGCCGCTGATATAATTCGTAGAGTGGCTTAAAGAATCCTGCTCGCTCTAGCCGCATATGGATTTCAGGGTAGATATCTTTGGTGCTATCGCAGGAAAGAAGCGTCGAAATGGCAGCCTCTTGGAGAGAAAAGCCCTCGGCATCGCGACAAGTGTGGGTAAGGAGCTGATCCATGGCACGGTTAAGTGGCCGAGAATCGAATTCCACCACCCCAGATTTATGCGAATTGGCAATGAAGATGCATAGCTCTATGGGGGCAGATCCCGAATCAACCAGGTAAACACAGGGCACAGCAATGCTTTGTGCAACCTGGACTGTTGGCATTGGGTGCAGAAGCTTTTCAAGGACACGGGTGAACCTTTGAGCGTCAACATCAAGAAGGAACTCAAAGTAAGGAAAGCGAGCTTGGGAAAAGGCAGGACTGGGGAGTTCTAATTTTGAGGTGCCGTTCGGCAATTGAATGTAAGACTCGGCTGACACCAAGCCAATCAATTGTAGCCGAGCTGCTTCGGCATTGCTGGATGTTAAGGGCAGTCTGTTGGGGAAACTCTTTCCTGCCGCACTGTCCAAGAGAAAGTCTAAAAGCTTTTTGGAAAGCCTCGACTCTGGGGAGGCGGTTGGAGAGGTGGGTTCCCCCATGTCCCAAGAGTTGGTCCAAGGTGGGAGGGAATCAGGATCAGACCATGCAGCGAATATTTCCATGACTGGAGAGATGAAGTCCAAGAAGGCAACCGACCAGAGATACATCAGCCCATCTAGCATATTCAACTGGCGGCATGTCTCGATGGCGTAGTTAAGATCGAGCAACCCAGGATTTAACCGAAACAACACTTGTTCAAGCTGAGGAACGTGGTCGGGTTCCGTCCGGAGGTACGCCAGCATCTCTTTGATGACGCCAGGAGGCATGTGATCCACCATGTCAATGGTGGTAGGGGTAGGACGCAATAGAAGGCGTTGCAGATGAACAAAGAATGGGGGAGCAAGCCCGGTTTCCTTAAAGCCATCGAATACCTCCTGGAAGAGCAGGTCAAGCGAGCCCATTTCGATGCAGGCTTTCATGCAGACACGTACAAACTCAGCGGCTTCAGCGCTTAAAGCTGAGCCGGGCTCTTGCCATCGCTCAGACAAAACCCTTTGGGATGCGACAATCAATTCCTGCAGCTGATCCTTAATAACGGCAGCACGCTCGCTGGTGTCTTCGGGCAACCGACAAAAGTAAAATGGCGCACCTTCACGAAGGTACTGTGTGGCCAAACCAATGGCGCCGACAGGATTCCTGTCCTTTACAAGGCTCATGACGTGGTCTAGCCATGAGATGGGCACGCCAAGGAACATTGCGTTCCATCCTAGGACATAGATGTTTCCTTTGTGGGCTTGCGTGCTATGATTGATGCTAGGATGGATGCGGAACTCTTTAACACAGCTTGCCGATTGGATGTTGGTCGACATGGGCTGCCATGAGGAGTAGGACCCAAGTGTAGTTGGGGCACTTGGGTTTTCAATATCAAAGATGTGCATGAAGTCACGGTGGTCAAGCACCACAATGTTTCGAGGGTTGAGCCAAAAAACTTCAACGATGCTGTAGTCGCAGCTAGAGTGCCCAAGCTTAACCACCTCGGCTGGCAGCTTGTCCAGTATTTTGACGCGCAGAATCGAAAGGTGACTACCCCACCCTACCGCAAGGAGTAAAGAAGAGGAGCCGAATTGGTGCTCCTTCGTCAGGTGGCACCAGGAAGCAGATGCACTTGACCCATGCTGATAAAAGTCGCCAAGTCCAAGCTGAGCTGCCATGCCTGATTCAAGGTGACTCCGTTCAAGAACAGCTATCGCCTCGAGCTTGGGCCGGGTGCGGAACAGAGTCAATGTGTGAAAGGTAACCACAACCAATAAGCCGGCCTTTTCGTGGTGCTCCTTTGAGCCTGTATTGGTAAGGCTCTCTACACAGAGGATGGGGCTTGGTTTGTTTGGGGCATTCTTGAAAAGCGGCTTGGCGATTGCGCTTGTGCCCACAATAGAACTAGACAGGCTATGCACCAGAGCAGTTCCAGAAAGGTCTACTGAAATAAGTCTACGTCGATTCCCTGCAAACTTAAGGCAAGCGATGGAGCTCCCTGGGGCATGGGAGAAGCGTGAAGGTGTTCCGTTGAAGAATCTGGCTGGAGCTGTTTCCTTGGGCAAGATTGTGACGATTGATTTGCCACCTTTGAGTTCCCAGATCATTATTAGCCCCTTGGAAAACCCAGCCGCAACCCATAAGCCATCAGCAGAAATGGCGACAGTTGTAATGCCACCATGCTGGACAGAAAGCGCTGGATTTCCGAGTCGCCATGCAAGTTTTTGTTTGAAGTCAAACATCAAAACCAAGCCTCTGGATGTTCCGAATACGATGGAGCGTGAAACCTATATGCGTGTTGAGTCGCAAGTATTGAGTCTCAAGAAAGACCTTACTGCTAAAGCGGTTGGGAACCCGATACTTTCCCGTGACTCGGCCGAATAGAGAAGATGCGAGATCCTCTGGAGTTGGATCCAACGAAATAGAGGGTTTCCCGAAGAACCACTCTCATCTAAAGCCTCGGGCTCTTGGTCGTCAAGTGCAAAGCCGTCGTCAGGAATACTGGGCGGGAATACGCTTTCAATTCGAGTGGTAGGAGACATAAATCCAGACTCCTAAAGCCAATCAGCCATGGGTCAGCTACAAACGAATTTACCGATATAAGAATAGAAGGTGGGGCGCTAACAAAGGGGCTAAGGATATTGGCTGATGAACTGTCACGATCCGTTTCGGTGGTTTCGGCTTGGAGAATCACGTCTAAATCAAGTTCTTGCCCTAGAATAGCGTGTTTCGTTCACCACTTGAAACCCCAGGACAAGCTTACCTCCAGAAATGAACTCGGCATACAGGGCTACTTCTCGGTCAATCAGCTCAATCAAATCTAGAGCTTTCGACCGAATGGTCGCTGGAGTTTTATTCAAGGCGTTGGTATCCAAAAGAACATTAGTATCGTCCAGCCGGCGGCGGATCTCTTTGGCGAGGCTTTCTAGCTGCCGAGTAACAAGACTTAGATGTTCTTTACTGGAATCGGAAAGATCTTCGTCGGGGATGGAGGCGTTTTTAAACGAGGAGCGATAACGGCTGAGTTCATTCGTAGTGAGCGGCTCTTGGCCCTGTACTGAAGTTTTGGAACTGAAGGGGATGGAAAGGCGTAAAGATTCTGAAAGAGGGTTGGGTTTTCTCATGCTGTTGGAAACGGCCCAGCTTAAGTAAAGGCTTAGTCTACTGATCGAGCCGCCTAATCGCAGCAGCCGAAAATTGACGTATGAAAATAGTTGTTTCTTTCAAGTTGCGAGTAAAAATAGTAAAAACTTAAACTAATAGGTAGCTGTAGTGGGCTGGATATAATGATTGCATGTCTCTTTAAGAGAACGAATATTCCCAACCTGATAAAGGGTTAAGAGCTCATGCTACAACCAAGAATTAAAAATGCTGCGGCAGAAAATTTTCTATTCATACTGAAAACCTATATTAG
Source organism: Entomophthora muscae (assembly GCA_014839935.2). Classification (NCBI taxonomy): domain Eukaryota; kingdom Fungi; phylum Entomophthoromycota; class Entomophthoromycetes; order Entomophthorales; family Entomophthoraceae; genus Entomophthora; species Entomophthora muscae. The sequence continues at coordinate 24,725 of QTSX02000764.1, read as the reverse complement.
AAAAACATGGAGATGGGAGTTTCAAAAAAACAGGCGGTTTAAAAGAAAGAATAACGGACTAAATAAGACTAATTTTAACTAAACATTCAAGCCATATATACCTTTTTAATCGCGAAGAGTAGATTGGTAAATATGGGTTGATTAATAGTACTTAATTTCTATAACCGAAAGCTCCTCTGTGTTTTAAAAAATAAAATTACACCCTTAAATCTACTAACCACTTGCAAGTATATTCCAAGTCTAGGAAGCTTAATTGAACCCAGGGGCCCCTTGTGCACGTCACAAAATATGCCACTCGCTCACTATGCGCCTTTGAAGTGCAGGGACACATGTGAAACCGATGCAATTTGGTCACGCTCCAGTGATCTCGAGTTCAAACTTTGATGCTGGGACTTTTGGTCCACTCTAGGCTTATCAGATCTGCTAGCTTTGTCCCCCAGTTGTGGTGAACTCTGATTGGCTACAAACATTCAGAGTTCTTTCCTGCCAGCTCGAATATAAATTTGTAACTGACCTATATTCTCACCTCCTTGATCCCTAATAAACTATCTTTATCTCTTTGAGTTTTTGTTTTACTCCCTGAAGGAAGTAATTAAGTGTGTCACTCAATGGGATTAGACCTAGCAGCTCACACCTTGACACACTTAATTGCTGTGGGAGGTGGTTTGACCCACCCACAACTATCTTTATCTCTTTCACTACACTTTTGGTGCTTGTTGTAACTGATCCACAGAGGCAGGCTGTCAGGGAACCAACCCTGGGTGGCCAGCCTGTTAGTGTCTGGGAACAGGCGGAGTGGGCAAAGCCCACCAGAGGATTGGTGCTAACTTAGTTAGGTAGGACATTGATTTGCCCATCCTAGGACCACAGGCCGGTGGTTGGGACAATAGTGTCTATTACCCCAGTGACAGTAATATACACTATCCCAAATAGCTTGTTGGTATGATCTAGGGGGGTCCAGTGGCAGATGCGGGCATCAGTTTGGGGGTGACGGCCGGCTCCATGTCTAATTGGTAGGCAGGGAGGAAGCTGTATTTACCCTTAACAGTTGGGGCTCAGTAATATGCCAAGGGCCTTTCCTGTTGTATCTGGTTGGCTCTTTAGATCAGGCCAAGGGATCCTGTGCTAATATCTTGTTGGTGGTGTAGTCTTTATGTTTGGGCTTTAAGGGGTAATCTGTAAAGTGGTCAGGACCAAATGGAGCACCTGGCGGACGATAGTTAGCTGGCGGGACAGAAGGAGGATCAGAGGATTTTGGGCTTACCTGGCAGATGACTAGGATAAAATATGGTAATATTTGGGAAAACTATTATCTCATAACCTTTATTTAAAAATGACAATAGGGTTCGGTCTTGGCCTGGCAGGTGCTTATACGGCTCTACCAGGTCTCATTGTCTGGTCTGGTTTCTTGAGCTTGGGTGGGCTGGTGTCAGGATTCTAGAGGGGTCAGGGTGGCATCAGGCACAGGTGGGTTACCATTGGCTACCTCTGCAGAATAGGCTCTTGAACCCTTCTGTTTGACACTTGATAATTGGTGTTGAGCAGGTATTCAGAGCCAGCATCATTTTCTAGACTTTGGGCAGGTTTGAAGCAATTCTCATTGGTGGACTTGATTATTTTGCTGCCCAGCCCACCAGTGTCATGTGTTGGTATTGTGGGGAAACTCCTGGCATCTGAAGCAGGCAGGTTATCATTGGTTGCTATAGAGTTAGGTGGGTTTGCAAAGCAAGGATCAAGTCTTAGGACAGGAGCAGGTTTGGGGGATTTCTCATTGGCGAGATTGCTGATTTCACTGCCCAAACTGCCAGTGTTGTGAGTCGCCACTTCATGGAAACTTCTATTGTCAGGCATGGCTGATCACTTTCAAAACCCTGTGATGTTTGCAAAGATTCAGATTCCTGCGGGTTGCCATTGATTTTACTAACAGGATCACTGTGCATAGGCTACAGGCAGCCGAGCTCCTGGCCTTCTGAACTGGCAGGCCGCGGGAAATTAGGCTCAGGGTTTGAACCTCACCCCATACTTGGGTTTCAGATTGGGGAAAATTGACATTCCTGACACAGGAACTGCTGTATCCTGCTGTGGTTTGCCCTTGCATTATCCCTTTTCTACTTGTGTTGAATATCCAATAGTTGTTGTTCACTACAACACTACCTTAATTGTTTAAGGAATCAAATAGCTTTTTTGGGGTTCAGCTAAGCAAGTAGAACCCTAGCTACCCTTACTGCTGAGCTCAAAAATATATTTGCAATGCTAAAAATCTGTAAGGTCTTGGGCTGCAGGGTAGGTTATTATAAACTAAAGCCTTTAATCCCAAGATATTTATATTAGTCAAATATAGGAAAGTAGGCAAGGTTTGTAGTAACAACTGAATTAAAGCTCCTAACAACTTATAGGAAGTAAAATATGGACTAAGGCAATTGATTAATCCTAGAAATATAGACAGAGTCCAGTCTTAATAACAGAAGACTGGGTTAAAAATTCTACATCAAGGTCAGGGTATTGATCACCGTTAATTGATGGGCTAAAGCTATCTACTATCAAGGTTTGGGTACCACTAAACAGGTTTCTTAACTGATAGTAAAAATAATCAAAGAGGATCATAAATTTAAGACTAAGATTTCAAAGAATAGAAAAGATAAAAGATTCAAAGAAAGAAAAAACACAATTGTCAAGTATATACTTCTGGGAAGTATAATAACCAAGATAAAGGGGAAAATTAAGAAGAGTGTCAGAAGCAATAAACTTCTATTGACCATGCTCACTGGAAACCCTCAACTACGGGATTCAAACCCCAACACCCTGTGGGCCGCCAGCCCGCAGATTTTTGGGCTCAAACCAGAGCAGGATTTGACTTTGGAAAACCCTCTAAAGGTGGATGAGTCAAAATCATCTACATCGACACTCCCCACATTAAATGTTCCTGTTAACTCGACCAATCAGCGGGCGGGCCTAACCATAGAACCCAAAATAACTCAGGCCTCCACAGAAAAGGAAATAGAGAAACTTCCCAATAAACGCAGGCCACCCAGAGATGATCAACCCCGCAACCCAACAAGGAAATTTGAGTATTCTCAGTTTGAACCAGCCAATGAATTAACTCCCACAATGGATGCCACCAAGGACTGGAAAAACCTGATAAACGGTAACACCTGGGCCAGAGAAATTTGTAAAAGTTTTCCCATGACAGATGGGCATACTTATACCCTGGACTGCCAGGAAGATACCCATCACCATTCTTGCAATAAAGTGACATAAACCTTTGGTTCAACCAGGTTATTCCATATTTGATATTAGTTCTATTTCATCTACAGTCTACCTCCTGCAGTTCTGCACCTCACACTCAACAACCCCAAGAAACCACAGACCAGCCGCCTGAGCTTTACTGTCTACCAGGAGCTCCCTACAGCCCAGTACATTTCACCAAATACCCCCCCAACCCTGCGTATTTGGAGTTCACCCTAGAGGAAATCCTAATCTACAACCCTGAGGCCAGTACTAGAAGACCAAAATTATCTACAGGAAAGGTAACAAGATCACTAGATCTCCTCTGTTATTCTGCGACAAGTACAACTACCTGCCCGCATATTTGGTCCCAATGACTCCGCCCCTCACCCTGCGGCCTGATTGCCCGCAAGAATCTGTTGCTGCCAATGAATCCACTTCCACTTAGATATTTGGAGTGATGTACATCACTCTTACCAGCTTTATAGATTCTATTGTACCTTCCAGCGGACCTTGGGCTCTCCTGGGCAAATTATTATCTTATATTGTAAAGTTAGCCCCAATCTTGTGGTGGGCCCTCCCTGCCAGGCCTGTGGGCCGTCCGCCTGCAAGTTCTCAGGAACACCCCACAGGCTGGATCCCTGACAAAGAGAATTATACTTTATTAGATATGAATATATGATATATGATAATATATAGTATCATGGAAAGCCACATACTGTCCATGTATGTCATGGGAGTCATGGGGCTTATCTGAGTAATGTCCCTCTTAAGTCACAAGGCTTATTCAAGTTGTGTTCTGCTTAGGATATGGATTGTTTGATCCCCATAATATATGGTCAAATGATAGTAGTGCCACCAACTTAATGATTAGTCAGTGAGCCATTTGGTAAATCATTTGGTAAATCATTTGGTGAACTACTCAGGGTGTTAATTCCCCAAGAGGGAGTAATCAAATATGTTGCGGCTTCTCCCCCTGGGGTGCTAGAAGGTGGAACCTTGGGAATCTTTTTGAGAGTGTTGGGGATACAAGCTTGGTATTGGTCCAGTTTGGCGTTGAGAACAGGGAGTCTTGAGTTGTGCTGAGCTGTTCTTGCTTTGCACAGGCAGAGTTGGTCATGATGCATGCGTTTCAGTTCAGTTTGGGCGCCAATTTCTTTGATGAGGTAGGCATTATTGGGTTTGACTTCCATGACAATGCCTGGCCCACGTAGTCCTGGATTCAACTTGTGCTGGTCATGGTTGACAACCCAGATTTTGTCCCCAACTTGGAATCTTTCCTGCTGTAGTGGGATTGCCTCTCTCTTGATTCTTTTTGTTCCATATATTCCTGGTCTTTTCTAGCACTCTGTACATCAGGATAAATATTGTCTGGCACCTTCTTAGGTAGAGGTAATTGTGGTCCTATGGTAGTACTAACAAGGGCAGACTTTTCCCAAAACAAGTTCATACGGGCTTTTGCCTGTATTGCAGTTGACTTGTTTTCTGCATACCATGAGTGCTGTAGGTAACATATTGACCCAAGCTTTTGAATTGCCAGCAGATAACTTACTGAGGGCTTCTACTAGCAAGCTGTTTAGTCAATCTACTCTTCCATTTGCTTGCAGGTGGTATGGGCTGGCTGTGATGTGTTTTATTCCATACTTTGGCAAGGTAGATATTGGTGTCAATGGCCTTAAGTTTGGTCCCTCTGTCTGTGATCAGGAGGTCAGGTTTCCCAAACTTGGCTATGATTTCTTTACCAATAAATCATATCACATCATTGCCTTTGTGTTCTTTTGTAGCTTGTGCTATAGGCCACCTGGTTGCAAAGTTGATAGCTGTTATGATGAACTTTTTGCCTTTGTTATTGCCAGGAATCGGTCCCACAATATCCAGTGACCACACCTTGAATTATTGGGTGATTGATACTGGCATTGCAGGTTTGGGGGGTGCCTTAGGGCATGCATACTTCTCACAAACTTTGCATTGTTCCAGTACTTCCTTGATATCATCTAACATGTTGGGCCACCAGTAGCGTGTCTTGAGGTATTTGTGCAAGATCCTGCTACAGGTGTGCCCCAGGACTCTGTAATATTGAAGAATTGTGTCAATCTTTTGTGTTGAAGGGACGTAGAGTACAGTATCACCATTTGGAAGTATTTGGTGTAGCATACCATATAAGTTTTTGAAAAGGTGTTTGTTCTTGAGGACTTTCTCTTGGATATCCATTGGTATGCCAGGTGGGAACCCCTCATGGAGTTTTCCCATGATTAAGATGGGCCAATTGGGGTTCCCATCAGTGTATAGGACATGTTTACTGTATAGTCTTAATAGGGTATCTGTAGTAAGAATTTTTTTGCCTGGTTTGTATTTAATTGTCATGGAGTACCTTTGAATAAGGCTCATTCATTCAGCTTGTCCTCTTGATAGGTGTTGTTGGGTTTTGAAGAATTTCAGTGACTTGAGGTTGGTTAGACCTTTGAATATTTGTGCACCTTCCAGGTAACATTGCCACTTCATGAGGCCGTGTACAATGGCAATCAATTCCTTGTTGTGTATGGGGTATCTTTATTTGCTGTCAGAAAGTTTTCTTGATTCCTATGCTACAGGAAGGAAGTCCTTTTCTGCCGTCTGGATACAGAGTACCCCTCATATGGAATAGTCAGATGCATTGGTTCCTAAATCATATATTCCTTTGTGATTTGGATACTGGAGGATAGGAGCAGTGTCCATACGTTCTTTTAGTTGGAAAAAGTGTTGGTCTTGTAGCGGTGTCCAGACAAACTTGGTTGTTTTTCCTATAATGGCTAAGAGGGGAGATGTCAGGGCGCCCCAGTCAGGTATGAACCTTCTAACGTAGGCTATCATGCCAAAAAAGGTACAAAGTATCACTTTTATTTCTTGGGGCTGGCATTTTGGTTATGGCACATATCTTTTCTGGGCTGGTTTAATTCTGTCCTTGCTGATAATGTGGCCAAGGAATGGAAGTTCAGACAAGAAAGAAGTCATACTTTGAAGGCTTGGCAACAAGTTGGTTTTCTTTGAGGGTGCAGAGGACCAGACAAACATCTTCCCAGTATTGCTTTAAGATTGGACTATAGATGATTATGTTGTCCAGGTAGATGATTGCATGTTTTCCAATGTGTTCCTTGAAGACCTTGTTCATGAAGGTCATAAAGGTGCTGGGAGTGTTTTTTATACCAAAATTGAGAACAACACATTCAAAAAACCTGTACTTGGTTCTGAATGTGGTCTTTGGAATGTCTTCAGGTTTAACGCAAATTTGGTGATAGCCTGCTATCAAATCAATTTTTGTGAAGATTTGGGACCCCCCAGGGCGTCAAAAAGGTCATCAATCAGGGGCAGGGGATACCTGTTCTTAATTGTGACCTTGTTGAGCGCTCTGTAGTCTATGACTAGGCGGAGTCCTCTGCCTTTCTTTGCTACAAAGACAGAAGCATCAAAAGGCAATTTCAAAGGTTAAATGAGGCCTTTCTCAAGGGCTTCATCCAGATAGGCGTTCAGGGCATCAACTTTTTGGGATTTGAGGTAATAAATTAGGTGTGCCTTTAGTACACTTCCCTTGAGGTCAATTTTGTGTTGTATGTCACGGTCAGGTGGTAAGTCTGGTAAGGCTTCTTGGAAGACAGAGGGAAATTTACTGACCAGCTGTTCTCAGATGTAGTCTTTCTCACGTCTGGTTTCTGTGTTTTTAAAGTGGATAACCTCATACATGCAGGAGTTAAAATTGATTTTTCTGGGGTCCTTTTCCTCTTCTGTCTCCATGATCTTCACAAACATGTGGTCTCTCATAAGTGTGTTGAGATGAGTTGGGTAGGCATGGTGGTGCAACTCTGCCTTGTTGTATGGTGAGGGTAGCGCTATCCCAGTCAATATAGGGTTTGGTCTTTCTCATCTAATCTAGGCCAAGTATAACATCATACTTGGGGATTGGTATATATGGACCACTGGGTGTAGTCTTCATGTCTCCAATTTGGGTGCGGAAAGGTTTCACTTTCTTGGTGACTGGTGTGCTCCTATTGTCTGCCATGATAACTCTTTTGACATGGCTTTGGACTATGGGTAGTTTTATGAGGTTGGCAAATTTCTTGTCAAAAAGGGATTGGTCTGCTCCAGTGTCAAATAATTCTGTGCCTTGATACCTGCAAAAGCAGAAAGAATAAGTGAGGAGTTTATTTTCAGTTTGGGCAGCAAATAGTAGAGGATTGATGGAGGGTACTTGGATCATGGTGATTGAATCCACGTCTTGGTCCCTGTACAAGTCTTGTAAAGTGAGGGAGGGCAGCTTGCCTAAGCACTCCCTGAGCTTTTCCCTCCTTGTTGGTGTCTTCAGTGCTTGCTTGGTTAGCTTGAGCGGTGTGGTTCCTGCTTCAAGGATGGGTGTTATTGGCTCAGTTGTTCTGTTTATTAGGTCAAGGGTCCTTCTTTGCTGTGGGACTCTCCTTTTGTTTGTTTGTTGCATTTAAGTTTTCAGTTTTTTTGGGCTGTGTGTTTTCCTTCCAATATTACACCTTGGAGATTCTTATAGCAGGTCATGTCAAACTGATGTCTGATGTGTTTAGGAGGCCATTGTAGAAGTCCAATTGTGGTCCAGCTTCATCAAAGTTGATGATGTTGGGGGCTTGGTCACGTAAGTCTTCATATGCTGCAATGTACTCCTCTAATTAATACTGTCATATTGAAGGGTCTGAGATCTGTCATAATTACTACGTCAGAGTCTTTCATGGCAAACATTTTGAGGAAGGCGGCCTTGAAAATGTCCCAGTTTTTATTTTGATCAGGATGTTGATCAAGCCATTCACTTACAAAGTGTGAGGCAGTCCTTGTGACACAAAGGGCAATCTCACTGGCCCAGAGTCTGCAGGGGTAGCCCACTTGTGTAAACTTGCTTTGGGTGCTGTTAATCCAGAGGTTGGCGTTTTCTCAATGTAGCCCTGCAAACGTCCCAATTTCTGCATAGTGTAGACATTGAAATATGATGCTGGGTATCTCAGTTGTCTGTGAGCCTGAAGTTGGAGGCAGGTTCAGGAGTTTACAGGTGTTGAGGAGGTTATATGTTCAGTGGGGACAAGAATGTTGTTAAAGACAACAAATTATGTAGGGATGTCCTGTTCTTCTTTGTAATCTCTCCAACCTGTAGGGAGGGCCATTTGCTGGATCTTTTTCTTGGGAGGAATTTTTCCTTAAAGTTGTGTAGGTGTGGATACCTACCTGTGCTACCACTATCAAGTATATAATTCTGGGAAGTATAATAAATGAGATAAAGGGGAAAATTAAGAAGAGAATGATACTTTATTAGATATGAGTATAGGATAACATATAGTATCATGGAAAGCCACATACTGTACATGTACATCATGGAAGTCATGGGGCTTATCTGAGTAATGTTCCTCTTGAAACACAAGGCTTATTCAAGTTATGTTCTGCTTAGGATATGGATTGTTTGATCCCCATAATAGATGGCCAAATGATAGTAGTGCCACTGACTTAATGATTAGTTGGTGAGCCAATTGGTGACTCATTTGGTGAACTATTTGGGGCGTTAATTCCCCAAGAGGGAGTAATCAAAGATGTGCCAACACAAGAGTCACAACCTAAAAAGTAACTTTTGGAGTGCAAGTCAAAAAATCTCAACTTAGTGTTGAGACTGGTAAATCAAGTCTTTTTATTCTGCTTGGAATTGTGGTGAAAATTGGGACAAAATAAGTTTAGCCAAGAAAATATAGGAACCATCAATAAAGGAAACAAGGCTTGGTAAGTTAAATGTGAGTAAACTAACTTAAAATAGGTAAGTTTTGTTTAAAAGGGACCTGAGGGAGACAAAGCAGTTACAGTGATGTTTTCAAGACGTCAAGGAATAGCAAAATTATGGGAAACCCCAATCTGAGCTCAAAAATATAAAAGAATAAGTAAGGAGTTCAGACTTAGAATATTAACCTTAGTGTATAGGTTTTGGGTTTGATCCCTGTTGTGAGAATTAAGGAAGCTACCAAAAAGAGTATTAACTGTTTGATTAGGGTTTCCTTTGAAGTACAAAACCAAAAGTAATAAAAAGGGATGTTAAAATAAAAGAAAGGAAAGACCAGTTGAATGAAAGGTGTGGAAGTAAAAAAACCAAAGTTCAAGTGGATTCCAGAGGTGTTGCAACTGAACCAATGATAGTTCAGTATTTGATTGTGTCACAAATGATAAACTCTTGTTCACAATGCTCATAGAGGAACCTCAGCTACGGGATTTAAACCCCAAAACCCTGCAGCCCGCCAGCCCGCAGGCCCAGCTGCCCATAGGAATCCATGGCCGCCAATGAGTTCACTTCAATACAACTATTTGGAGTGATGTACATCATCTTTACTGGGCTCGTGGATTCCATGGTCCCCTCCAACAGGCCCTGGGCTATCCTAGGCAAATACTTATCCTATATTGTAAAGTTAGCTCCTATCCTATGGTGGGCCCTACCCTCTGGGCCTATGGGCTGTCTGCCTGCAAGCTCTCAGGAATCCCCCAAAGGGTGGATCCCTGAAAGATTGGGGAAGACAACAGTCCAATAGAAAGGACAAGAATAAGAATAAAAATATAAGGGTTATTGGTTGTATTTATGACTAATATACTATATGGGGAAAGCCACAAGGCCATCAGGGGATGGCATGGTGGCAGGTTTTATATAAGGTTTGGAACTATGAAAAAATTTGCGCAGTGATCAGTGTGTCAAATTGGCAGTGCTCCTAATTAGGGAATAGTACTCACAATTTGACATTGCCATCAGATTGATCCATTTCATTAGACACATAATGGGGCAACTCATCAAGCGCCCCTGTGTATTGTGAGATATACTAGCAGGCAAGGATAAAAACTTGGTTGCAACACCCCCCCTTGCCCCCTGTTTGTTATCAGGCGCCAGGATTGGAACCTGCAAAAGGTCTGGGAAAGTCCACACAAAGAGTTTTTGTGTGGGAATGGCACAGCAGGGGGTCAAGCAATTGTGGTGGAGGGTCTTGGTGGTCCCTTGGGCATCTTCAAGCTGATAGGTGTGGTTGTAATAAAAAGCAGCTATCTTGAAGGGCCTCAGGTGGTTGGGTTCCAGTTTGGCAGAGTTGGGATTAAGGGCGTAGATAGGGTCACCCACAGCATACCTTGCTTTGAGGTGTTTAGTCCCCCTTGATCTGCTCTTGTTCTATGTCCTGCAAGCTTTGGCGCGTCATTGACTCAGGGAGGGGGTAGTAACAAGGGGAGGCTTCCTAGGAACCATGTACTGTAATTTCCCTTGTTCCACCCCAGTCAGACCATCAGGAGACCCAAAGGCCAAGGCGCTGGGGCTGAATCTGGTGCTCCTGTTGATCCTGGCTTGTAAGATAAGTAAAGCGGTGGGGAGATGTTCAGCTCATGCAGTATTTGGGTGCTCCTGTGAGAGCTTGGCAATTAGTTGCACCAGGGAGCCATTCAGGCGTTCTACACATCTGTTGGCTTGGGGGTGGTATGGTGTTGTGACCACTTGTTGAAGGGTGTTCTTGGTGCAGTATGTTTTCATAATGTTACCTACAAGTTCAGCTCCCCCATTGGTGATGAACTCTTGGGGCGTCCAAAGTGCACCACAATCTCCTTGCCAATGAATTGAGTGATGGTGGTGGCAGTGTGATTGGTGGTCGCCCACACTACAGACCAACAGGTAAAGTAATTGATCAATGTTATGATGTACTTATTTCCCAGTATGTATTTGGGTAGGGGCCCTACAATGTTGAGAGCCTATTGATAAAAGGGCTCCATGGCTTTGATAGGCAGAACTGACTTGGGTGGAGCAGGTTTGGATATGTTCTTTTTACATAGAACACATATCTCAAGGAGGTCCAGGATGCCCTAGCACATATAGGGCCACCAAACCTTATGCTTCATGATTCCAAAGAGATTACGCCCTCTGATATGACCTAAGGTGTGGTGGTAATGCAATATGGCTTCTCCTTGTTGTGTGGTGGGAATTAAGGCATCTTTTCACCTGTCTCCGCCCAGCAGCAGACATTGCCAGCATCAGTGGTGAACTGTCTTTCATTGTCCTTCAGTTTGGAAGTAGTCACAGAGTTGAGGCCTTAATAACAAGTGGCCTCAGGACGCAGGTAGAGCATGGGCCATTCTGGGTCTAATCTGCCATCTCCTGTGATGGACACTACATACAGTCTGGAGAGAGCGTCAGCTGTGACAAGTTCCTTCCCAGGTTTATATTTGATGCATAGCTGATACAGTGGCATACATTTGACTCATCCTTCCTGGTGTCAGTTCAAGTGTGACTGAGTGTTGATATACTAACAAGACTTTGGATCTGTCAAGACTTGGGGTGGGAATGTGGTCCCTTCTAAGTAACAGCACCATTTATTGACACAGTGTAAAATTGCTGCTAACTTCTTATTATGTATGGGGTAACATTGCTCTGAGTTGATAAGCTTCCTGGATTTGTAGGCCACAGGAAGGAAGACACCCTTGTCATTTCACACTATCAGTAAACCCCCTATGGCCCTTTCAGAGCCGTCAGTCTTAAGTTTGTACTGGTGATTTCAGTTGGGAAGCTGTAGTACAGGTGCAGTTGTAAGCCTTTGCTTCAATGTCTCAAAGGCCTGGTCTCTGGCGGGCGTCCAGTGGAAGTAATGTTTGGTGTTTAGAAGTTCAGTGAGAGGTAAAATTAGCTCTCTGAAGTTGGGGATGAACTTTTGTACATAGGCAACCATGCCCAAGAACGTGAGCACCTGACCCATATTGGTGTGGGATGGCATGCTTGTGATTGCTTTTATCTTGGCAGAGTCAGGCTTTATTCCTTGGGAAGAGTTAGTGTGTCCCAGGAATAGGAGCTTCAACTGGAGGAATTCACATTTGGAAAGCTTGGCTTTTAACTGATATTTACAAAGGGTGTTGATTACAGCACAAAAGTGTTAGAGATGTGTGGTTTGGTCTTGACTTAAGACAAAAATGTTACCAAGATACACAATAACACATTTTCCAATCAGGTCTTCAAAGGCTTTGTAGCAGTCATTGAAAGAGGTGCAGAGCCCTACAGGAAACAATTTGCAGATGTGGGGCTTTAGCCTATTGACAATGAGGGTGAGCAGCATTGCATTTCTGTCAGTGATGGCCTTGGGGGGGGCAGCAAGTGCTTGCTGCCAGGCTGTGAGGTGCTCAGGAACACTGCCCATCTGTTTGATAGCAAGTAGAGGGGTTCCCACTACAATGGGCAATAAGGTCTTGCTGTGGTGGGATCTGGCAATGTCTCCAAAAGTGGCCCAAGTGACATCTATGTTCTTGGCTGTCCCAGTTGGTGAACCACATAGTGGCAGGCCCTGTGAGGCGCCCAGATGCAGTAGCAACATACATGAGCTCAGGTACTTGACAGATAAAGAGGCGTATTTCAGTAGAATAAAGCCAACTGACAATGTAAGCTCCTTCAACACCACCTGCAAAAGACTCAAGGTGGAGATTTAGCATGTGTTGGGAAAGGTCCAATTGGGGTGGGGTGACACTAGGGTTGCGCTGCCCAAGGCAGAGTCAATTATAAACGCTTGTGAGTACCAAATGGTCTTGGTATATAACATATCCCTTGGGGATGTCCTCATCAGGGATAGGGAGGAAGGTTTCCTGGTGTGGAGTAGCCATACAGCCTGTACTCTCTCATTTCTTGGGGGAATTTTCTTTTAGATAGATCAAGAACCTACTGCTGCTATCACTATTGTAACTGAACCAATGATAGCCCAGTATTTGATTGGGGAAGACAGCACTCCAATAGAAAGGAAAAGATAAAGAATAATAAGATGAAGTTTATTGGTTGTATTTGTGACTAATATACTATATGGGGAAAGCCACAAGGACACCAGGGGATGACATGGTGGTGGGTTCCATATAAGGTTTGAAACTATAAAATAAATTGAGCAGGGATCAGTGTGTCAAATTGGCAGCGCTCCTAATTATGAAATAGTGCTTGCAATGTGACATTGCCATCAGATTGATCCATGCTGTTATACACGCCACAAGGCAAATCATCAAGCGCCTCTTGTGTAGTGTGAGATACATTAGTGGACAAGGATGAAAACTCAGTTGCAACAGAGGTAGCAGCAAAGAGAAAGAAGGTAAATCCTGACAAAATCAGCTCTACAGTATTATGGGGTTCATGATCACTAGTCCCCATTGTGTATCCTGGGTCAAAGCCAGGGATTGGCTGGAAGGAGATGATATTCCTTAGTAGGGGCATGTGGCTATTTTAGAGCTTATACTGGACTTGCATCACAGCAAATTCCTTCAATATTTTTCTTATTACTAGGCAGGCATCCCCTACATGTACTTGAATTTCAGCTGGGGCTAGACCCTCTGGAGGCTTATATTGTAAAGACACAACAATTAGGGGAATATTCTAAAAGTTAAGGTCCCAAGTTTGCAACTTGGAACCCAGCAAGCACTGTTACAATGGGGTAAACCGTCATTACCAATTGAAACACTTTAGTGTGGACGTTAAATTAGCCAAAATTACCGGCAAAATATGTAAGTACATAGTACACCATGGTGTAGATGGCTATGGACTGAGTTGATTGGGGCAAAACCAGTGTGGTCTAAGAGTACCAATCAGAGGAGTTGAGCTGTGGTGGCTCCTTATAAAAGTACATATTGGTAGGATCTTGAAATAGCCTGTGTGGTTGATAGTGTTGGTGGCCCCAATCCTGAGGCAGGCTGTGAGGACAGCCAAGAAGATAAAGTGGTTCATTTCCTTTAGTCCTGGGCAAGGGTCAACAAAGCTTAGTGTCTTGACTTCTTATGGTTTAAGTCTGTTTTGATTTATGTGATACTATTGAGGGGTAATTTCACTCAATGATAGCATAAACTATCATCAAGTGAATTGGCTTTATTATATACTATCATCCTTGATGGGGCATGAATAGTGAAAAACATTGAACAGGGAACCCCAAACACTTGGTGTTGTCTGGAATTCCCTTTTGGGAATGGGAATGGAGATGGTTTGCAGCTAATGAATTGATAATCCATGTTTTGCATTGAGTTGGTGAATATTTTGATGCTTTCATGCATCCAAATTCAATTTCTGCAGTTACTGCATTGATTGCTTGGCAGGGCTGCTTGTAAACCCCATCTGAATTTGGGCAGCAGTTCCCCCCAAATTGGGAGTTGGGAAAATTGCCTTTTTTGGCTTCCTTTTTTGGCAATTTCCCCATTTGGTGGGGGTAGACAGCCCTGCCATGGGGATGTGGCGCCTGCTGCTGGCTGGCAGGTGCCTGGCGGTTGGCTGCGCGGCCCGCAGTTGGCCTATAAAAGCCAAAAGTCAAAGAATTAAAATCTTTAATTTCATTTTTTTCTGGCTTCTGTTTTGTGGCAGTTTTCCCAATCAAGGGGAACTTCTACAATTATTCATCTTGAGTTTTAGGCTCAATTATAACCAAAATGTTGTTTCTTTGGTTGGTTTTGTCAGGAATATTCCTGACATATACCAATCCTTTAAGAGTCTTGTGAATTCATTTCCAATGAATTCCCTCCCTCTATCTGTCATATCAAGGTGTCTAGTCAACCTTGTCCACTCCTCCTGGGAATTCTTACTAGTGGAAAACCTTTGACAGCTTTGGCAGTAGGTATCCTCCTCCCCTTGGCTAGGGTAGAAGATGTTTGAGAATTCACTCATAGGGACTAATTTTACTACTCAGAAATATGGGCAGGGGTTAAAATGGGCTTTTGTTTGCTTCAGAAGGAAGATCCTCTTAGAAACCTTCTGGTATATGGCCCAGGGGTACAGGAAACAATAGGTTTTGACAATACTTGGAGTCCTCCAACAATGTATTGGACTCCTTGTACTTGGTCTTGGGCTCTTGCACCTTAGTCTTGGACTCCTGCTCCTTTATCCTTGTCCTCAGCTCTCTGTTCTGCCCTTGTGGCCTTTGTAATCCACTGTTTTCAATCCCTGATATGCCTCAGACTGTTCCCCCTTTTATAGATCCTTGTTTTAGTTCTTTTTCTTTCTCAGAACTTTTTTTTCCAGGCTCAAACTATACAGTTTCTTCTGCTCTACAATATATTAAACTTTTTCAACTACTTTAGCCAATTAAAAACCAGATTTTTCCTGTTAATTTGCTCATTTTTAGGCTTACACCCCTTCAGTTTAAGCCTTGAAAACCTTGATCAAACAGGTTTTGACCTGCAGCAAATTATACACCTGGATTGTGTGGTTTTGCCAAAATGCTTGCCCAAATGACTCAATCTTGACCCTAGTTTGAACCTGGCGTCATCTTGCTCTGGATAAGCACTAGCTCTGTGTTTCAAACAGTTTGCTGTAATTCCTGTCACGTTTTCCCAGGCAAACTTGAGCACTTCCACTTATGTTTTACTTAGGGTTTTTTGATCCTTGATTTCTTCAACGTTTTTCTGTATTTTCCTGAATTTTCTTCCCTTTTTCACCATTAAAACCCACCTGCTGCTTGCTTCTTGCTCCTCTTAATGATTTCAGCAAAAATCCAGCCTTTGACCTCAGAGTTTCTCTGTTTTGTTTCCATCTGCTATGGCTCCTCCTGATTAAATCAACTTCTTATAAATCCACAGTTCATTTTCTGCCAACTGTTTTTTCTCTTCTTCTTGTCTTTCTTAATTCTTTTTCTTAATCTTTTATCATTTCTTTTTAATTTTTTTATCAGTTTTTCCTTAATTATTTCTCTGATTATTTCTTTACATCCAATCTTATCTTTAACTGTTCAAGTTCATTTCTTCTGCTCCTTCTTTTGCCTCTGCTAGTCTTTTCAGTCATCTTCCAGTCCTTCTGCTAGTCATACACTATGATCTTTCAGTCCTTCAACTAGTCCTTCTCTATGATCTTCTAGTCCTTCATCTAGTCCTGCTCCATGAACCACCAAGGTTTAATCCTTCTCTGTCAACCACCAAGGTTCCATTCTTCTCTATGAACCACCAAGGCTTTTGTAAATTTGGGCTATCTAAACTAGCTAAATCTATGAGCTAAAGTTTATCCAAAATAAAGTATAGATAAAATATACCAATAATCACAAGGCTATATAAAGCTTACTAAAATTCAGCTTCAACTTCTTAATAAAGGCTTTATCAAGGTATAAGTGTTAAGTGTAAGGTTAAAATCTGTGTTTATTAAACTCATATGGGTTGATAATAAGCCTGAATAATTCAGCTCAATGATATCAAAGTAATCAAATAGTGTAAATTGACTTTAGGAGCCTATTGTCAGGATTAAAAATTCTTTTACCCTTGAAACCCAGGCCCAAGTACGGGATTCAAACCCTGACCCTGAATCTCCGCAGGCTGCTGGGCCTGGGGACTGAGGGGCTGCCTGCCCGCATTTTCCTGGGGTCAAGCCCCCACAAGCTGAGGCAAAGAATGATGGCCTGGATGATAAAGCAAGCCAAACCAAAGGAATAATTGCACCAGATGGAGGAGTAATCAAGGCGCCTACTGGAGGCAACAAAATTCCAACCATTAGCTTCATGATCTTGAAGTCGACACTGATGACCAATCAAGAGCCATCCCTGGAAGAAGGCACAGGCCTGTGGCCCAACCCCATGATCACAACCCTAGAGAAAGATAATCAAATAGCCAATTTGAGATCTTTGACCAATGAAAGCACTCCTGGCCCGGGTGCCATTTTGCCGCCCTTAAACCTGAGCACCCAGATCCCCCAGGCCCACCTTTCCCAATGCCCTGATGAACCCCCCATGGAAAATATTAAGTTTGGAAGTGGGGTGTATATAGACCAAAGGACCCCACGCTCCAAACTTATTGCCATTTTTAAATAAAGGTTATGTTATTTTGGCTTACACATCTACTGCCTTATTTTGTCTTTGCCATCTATCAAATCAGTACAAGATTTCTGGCCCTCCTTCCCCTCTTCCCGCAGATTTCTGTCCTCCAGATGTTTCTTTTTGCCCCATCCACTTCACAGAGTACCCTCTGAAACCTGAATATAAGGATTACACCCCAGAAAAGATCCTCAAACTAGATCTCTTGGCCCACATACAATCTGCAGTTAGATACAACTGTCAAGTCCCCTGGATATTCTCAACACCCAAGTTGTTTAGAGGCAAATTTAACTACCTGCCTGCCTGCCTACAAACTCCTCATGGAACTGCCTGTGACCCCCAAGCCAATGCCTGCCTCCTCACCTGATCTCCCAACCAATCACACTGGTAAGCTGTTCAGGATTGTGTACATCACCCTCACAAGTGTGATTGACACAAAATCCCAACTGCTGGCCCGTGGTCCTGGGTGGTGATGTCCTTCTACTACTTCTTTAGTTAGCTCCTCTCTTGTGGTGGGCTTTACCCGCAAAACCCCAGCCCAAGTGATCCCCAAAACTGACGGGCTGGCCGCCCAAGACTGGATCCCTGACATCTATTGTCAAATCATATCAATGAGTAAATCTAATTGACTCAAAAGAAAATAAAGCAGAGATTTAATTTTGCAACAAAGGTTCTGTCATTCTATGCAGTCCCTGTTACTAACACCTCAGACTCAGGCAATAAGTCTCCACAAGTGAGTTAGCATTTGAATGTTCCCCCATAAGTGACCACCACTATAGGATGTCAACCACTGAAAATACTCATGTCTGTGCAGTTGTTTTTACTCACTCAAGTGGTTAGTTTGAGCTTTCAGTTGCAAATTAACCAATTTTACTCCCCAGAGACCTATTCATTACCAAGATCTGCAGCTACTTCCCTGAGCAGCTACCTTGATAAAGTCCCTGGACATATCCATGCCTCTCTGGTGGCTTTAAGACCTCCTCAAAGCCTCCAGGAAGACACAGACAAGGAAACCTTACCCATCTGTTAGGTAAAGTTTGCCACCTGCAGACCTCCTGATAGTGGCCAAAGGATCTTAGAGCTACCTTGGCTTATACTTTCCTAGTAACCCTTTGTTATCTACTAGACTGTGTCACCCTCCAGCCCTAGGAGTCATCAGGCTGTAACACTCTCCACCCCTAGTAGCCAAATTCCCTACTGGGTGGAGATACCATCCAGCCCTAGTAGCCATCAGTTACCTACTAGACTGGGACACCCCCCAGCTCTAGCAGCCATCAGTTACCTACTAGACTGGAACACTCTCTACCTCTAGTAGACACCAGTTATCTACTAGGCATTTACATGTTCTGAGCCACTATCCTTCTCCAACTTCAAGCATAGAGTCTTTATTGTGGCCAAATCAGCCCTCACCTGAAAAACTGCCTCTACGTAGATTATCACAGGTATCTGTTTATAATACCTTGGATTTTTATTGTTCTAACCCCAGATATATCTAGATTTAAGCAAAGTGAAAGTCCAACCTGCATGCACACTTTGCAACCAATATGCAGTAATCTTTATTCACAGCTTGGCTCAATATAAGATCCCTAAGATTTATCATATCATCTCTCCAACATTGACCCCTAGGTACACTATAGAAGCCAACCTTCTAAAATGCAAAAATTAACCCACATCCTCTGGAATTTTTTAATCACCTTGCAAATAGTATCCAATACCAACCAAAATTGCAACCAACTCCAAGATGAGACAGGTTGTCCAGCAATAAACCATCCACCACACTTTGAATAAGCTTAGATAAAACATCTTTAAGCATAGACTCTAAGTTAACCCCATTGCCATGGATGACACTAAGAACCCAGTAGGGAGTGAACCTGCCCCAGACAATGTGAAACTCCAATCTCAAACACAAAATTGGGATTGACAGAGAAGGACATTGCATTCAGGACTAGGGCTGTGGTGGATTAAGAACACAACAATTATGGGATTTAATGTAATTTTTGTACTAAAGCTATCTTGTTTTCAGGATATGATTCCCATGGCATGGGGGATCCATTTAAAAAATGGATCAGGGCGAGGGAGGCTCTCTTTTCCTGGAAGCTAAAGGAGTAAATCTTAATATATTAATGATAAAGATTTGACTTTGAATATGTTAATTATAAATTCAATATAAGTTATATTCTCAAAACTTAAAGCAAAAGCTCTTATGTTATTTATTTAAAATGAAATCTGAAAAGAATCCTCCACTAGTGGATGTGAGAAGGAAAAAAATGGCTGCCCTTTTATAAAGTAGCCACTGTTTCAGATACAATGCATCCCAAATCAGGCCCCACATGGATCTGGTGATGAAATGGCTTAAATAAAACCAACCCTCCAGCACAAGCTTTCTGAATTCTCCCTTTCAAACCTAACAGCCCCCACCACCCAAAGCCATCAGATTTCCCAGAGCTCCCAAGAGTCATATAAATCACCTGAAGAGGTTTCTTAACCCAGAAATATTTGGGTATGACCTTCTTCTAGGGCCTCTCTACCACTCCCCTTATATATTGATTGATGGCCCATTTGGAGGTCAATCAAATGATAGGATCAGACAAAATATCAGACCTGTATTCCTAATGTAAACAATTGTGTGCCTTGGTAGGTAAACTCCAGGATTAACTTGTTCAGAATGATTTTTCTATCTTGACAGTTGCAGTTAATCTCAATTCTATGTTGTCATCATTAAAAAGTCATAATTAAGTTTTTACTCATGCAGGCTACTAAATATCAACACTTTTTTAATAAACAGAAATCTGTTTTCTGAACATTTTATTTGATGAATTTAAGGTTTAAAATACTTTTTAGGGTAGTTTGACTATGAAGATTTCAAAAAATCTACATTAGTTTTCAAACCTGTTGAGATAAACATATCTTAGTCAATTTAGAATGCATATGTTCAGTCACACAACAAATTTCAACTTTTTAGATCTAAATGGAAGATACTTCTACGGAAAATGTGCGCTATTTGGCAAAAATGTCCATTCAAACAACAGCCTACTCAAACTGGGGACAAATATATAATGATTCAACAATGAGTGTACCAAATAATAGAACAAATGAGTTTCAGTCACAGAACACATCTACTATATTTACTTGTTTTTTGTGAATGCATGAAACTCAGTCACAAAAGTTACAAACTTGATCCAACAACAAGCCTCAATAGCAACTAAAACAGACAACAAAAATATAAAATATCAAAAAAATTAGTGAACCTATAATACTGTTACCAACTTGTCCTAATTAAGAATACAATATAGAATACAAAAAGGGAATAAATAATCTGATCATCTATTTTGGGATTAGAATTATTAAAAATATCAGATTTATCCAAACATACCATTAACAGTGCACATTTACAATCAAAAATAACTAATATAGAAATCTAAAACCTAATTTGAAATAAACAGGAGTGATTACAAGCTTTTATGCTACTATATATGGAGAGATAAAAATTAAAATAAATAAATTATATAGATGAACTGCTTTAATTTTAAATTAATTTTATACTAAAATGGACACATCCCAACAACAAAGCAAAGGAGCCAAAGGATTACACTGTGGATGTGGACGCCCTTTGGGTCAAAAAATCAAGTTAGTGCAACACAAGTGCCTACTCAGGAAGGAGACATGAGAGGAGAGTTCAATAGTGAGGTTTCATTGACACAACCAGCTCAAGGGGAACAGAGCATAAATCCCAGGGTCCAGAAGCTAACCAGAAAGTACACCAAGGTCATCACCACCAAAACAGTAAGTGACATCACCATCAAAAGGGTGTCCTATGTATACAACCTTATATACCGCCACAATGGTGTTCCAGCTACTATTATGGAGAAGGTGAAGCCAGTCCTTGACACCACATAAAAGCCTTATGTGAGTGATAACAAAGGGCAAGATGATGACAACAAGCCACAGTATTTCCAAACTAAAAACAGGTAGAAGGTACTTAAAAAGGTTGTTGTATTCTGCAGCCAAGTGCCTATGCCCTGTGTTGTGACTGAGCCTGTGGAGTCACTTCCCAACACCAAAAAGGCCAAGTACCATATTATCCCCAATTCCACCCGCAAAACCTTTATGAGACTCACAGAAGAGATACCAGACTACCAGAAGGCCACAGCCATTGTCAGTATTTTGGAAAAATCTGTCCATATGCTCCATAAAACCTACCTGAAAGTGGGTGTTGTTCTCCTTTTGGAGAAATCCAAGTGCAAAACAATCCTATTGGTCAAGGAACACTTGTGGGCCATCCAACAGTGGATAGAGTAAACTGTCATCTTTAACTAGAAAATATTAAGTCAATGATTGAGTTCACTTTTGGGATTGAGTCCTCAATTATCACATGCTATTGCGCTGTGAAGAGTTTGAGATTCTACTGGAAAAATCTTGGGGTATCTTTGTACAATTGTAATAGCCCAGACAACATTGATAACCGCCAGAAATACATCAAAAAAGTCACTGCTCTCAAGAAGAAAAGGGATGGTTTGATTCTACTACATTGACAAGTCCTCCTTTGCGTCCTCCATATGAAATGAATATGACTACATCCCCAAAGGCAGAAAGAACAGCATGTCCTGGTGTGCAGCTGTGTGTTCTATTGCGTATTCTATGGTAGCCCTTCTTGGTACCCTTGGCATTGAGCTCTATTAAATGATTAATGGTTAACATAACAGTGGAATTTTTCTGGAATTTATCTAAATGGTTTGGGAGCACCTTAAGTAACCAATTTGGGTGTCACTGATGTTATTGTATTGGATAATGTTGGGCTCCACAAGGTGGCAGATATTCCCAATGAATTCCAGGTGATTGAGCCTGGTATGGAAATTAGCTCCCAATAATTGGCCATATCCAATTTGCGCCTGCTATTCCTCCCCTCATATTCCCCATTCCTCAACCCAATCAAGGATGTCTTTGGGTGGCTCAAATGAGTAGTCAAAAAAAGGAATACCACCTGGGCCTGATAATTGGTCCAATCTACTGCAGGTTGATGTTCATATCCTCCCAGCTGAAACCAAGGTTAAATTCTATGACCACACTGATTTTTTTCCCTGTGTGCCTATCTAAGCAGTCAATTAATTAAAGGCTTTGCCATTTCAAATGTTTTTTGCATTATATTTTTTAATACCTGTTTTTTCATTTAGTTTAATTTTTATTGACTTTATTTCTGTAATTCTGGCTGTATACTGTCAGGTATAATAAAAATTAACAAATCAAAGCAAAATAAATGAATGGATAACACACAAAAATGATTATATTTATATTTGATTTTATTTAGGTTAGTTTATATTGACATTCTTTATATGATAATGGTTGTATACCGTCATGTATAATAAAAATTAACAAAACAAAAAGGATAAATGAATGATCATACATAAATATTTATTTTTTATTATAGATTTATTTGTTGAGTATTAATGGTTTGATTAGAGTAGATTTTAAAAAAAAATTATATATAAAGAAATTTAATAATTGTATTTGGGTTTAGAGCTTAATTGGGGGTGTGAGCGGCGGAATTCCTGGACGTGTTGTTGAAATAAACTAGCAAATTGTATTACCAAAGTATATGTTGCCATTGGCCCTGTAATATATAGATTGTAGTGGCTTGAGTAAGGGAGCACTGTGATACAATTGGCCTGGGTGATTTTTTCTGGTGGAGCTACCATCCTATATGTGATGACAAGAATAAATGCATCCTGAATAATGTGCTCTATTGAGCTGTATCTAGGGGCAATTTTTTTCCATCTAGTAAATGGAAAATTACATCCAGCTTTATTATTACATCAAACAGGTTGCATGCTTCTGCTTTAATCCCCATCATTATAAAAAGACCTAGGTAAACAATCAAGTGAAGTCTCTGCCCTGTAAACAAGACTGAGAACTCACAAAATTTATTATATAGTGTACTAATTTAATTTTTATAGGATGTAGTGGCAAAGGTTTTTTCCATTGTAATTGGTATTCCAGTCCTGCATAGAACCAGGAGGCCCTGAAGTCTCTGAGTACGCCTAAAACAGCAGGCATGATAGCGGCAGAACTATAGTTAAGTTTTATTATTTTTCTTTGAAAATTTTTAGGATGTGTGATATTGTTTATTTGGCCAGGAAACAGAAACATACTTTTTCTTGTCCTCTCTCCATTTCAGGTAAGTTTTGATATGGCATGATTCTGAAAAAGTCCCAGACAAGGAGGACAAAGATGTTGCAGAATTTTGGGAGCGGAACATACTGGTTGAGGTGGAGGTTAGGGGCTGTGGCCAAAGCTAAGACCCGCCATTCAGTGTCATCTGGTGTTGGTTGGAGCTTTGCAAGTTGTTCTGGCTTCATAGGGTAATTTGTTTCTAATTTTTTATCATATCAGAGCTGGAAGATGGCGTCAGGACCAAATATAGTCCTATATGAGGGACTTAGTTGCTGTAAATTTTTGGGATACATAGGGTTTTAGGTATTGGCGGACTACTCCTTCCTTCTCTTCTATAAATAAAAAAGTTAGTATAACCTTTTTATTTATTTAATATTTTATTTTTTTCTTCCTCTATATCTTTACCTGTTGCCCTCTTGACAGGGGCTGCTTCATGGGACTTGCCACTAGATGGTTGCTGGTCTTCTTCTGTTAGTTTCTGTTCCTTTTTATTTTTTTAGTTGCTCAAACATCTCAGGATCCTTTGACCACACCTCTGCGGTTACAAGGTTTTTTTCAGTAGCATTGGGTATCTTCTTTACAGCCTTCACAGTAAGTTTGTCCATTTTTTTGCCTTCTAACATCACCTCCTTGAGCATTTCCTTCACCTTTTGATTGACCTCCTTGATTTTAGCCACCGCCATGTCCAACTCTTTGATCATTGCCTCCAATTACAACATGTTTTCCTTGTTCTTACCCCAATCCATTTTATACCAATAAAAATATCCCAATAAACTATATCTATTCTATTGTGTCTAATAGAGATTTAATAAATAAATCTGATTTTAATTATGAATTTTTTATTAGCTTTTAGTAATACTATTTGATTGATATTAATATTCTTTATATTGTTTGTATATACCAACCCATTCCTAGTATCACAAAAAAATATTTTGTCCAAGTAAAACATGATTTGTTCTCAAATCAGTGTTGCAACTGAACCAATGAGGATTCAGTACTTGGAATTGGGGAAGACAACAGTCCAATAGAAAGGACAGAATAATAAGAATAAGGTATTGTTCATTATAGAATATTGTGATTAATATACTATATGGGGAAATCCACAAGGCCACAAGGGAGTAGCATAGTGGGAAGTTCCATGTAAGGTTTGAAGCCAAGGAATAACTTGTGCAGGGATCAGCAAGTCAAATTGGTAGTGCTCCTAATTAGGATGAAGTACTCACCATTTGATATTGCCATCAGATTAATTCATGTTGTTAGATACGTCAAGGGGCAACTCATCAAGTGCCACCTGTGTATTGTAAGATACGTTAGCAGGTGAGTCTGCAAGCTTGGTTGCAACATCAGTATGCCAATTTGGGCAAATGTTAAGTCAAAGTGCAGAGATCAAAATCTCCAAATCAATGGTTTTTTCAATCTTCACACTTTTCCAATAAAAAAATTTCAAAAAATTTAATACTTTTCTTAAATTTGACTTTTTTATAATGTTTTAAAATGTAGCTAAAATCAAAAACCAAATTTGAAGTGCCCAAATTGATGAAATTTAAA